>CM076093.1:12925705-13525705 GCA_038088585.1 Chrysina gloriosa
CTGGATTCATCACTACGTACTAGCAACAAAAAATGCAATCAAAACAGTGAATTGAACGCGGTGAATCGGTTCCGAAGAAGGCAGAGACCATGCACTCGGCTGGAAAGGTGATGGCATCGGTTTCTTGGGACGCAAAAGGAATTCTGCTAATTGGTTATTTCGAAAAAGGCAAAATTGTTAGTGGCCAATATTACACAACACCTTCGGACAAATTTAAAGCAGCAATTCAGGAAAGACGCCCGGGAATGATTAGGAAAAATGTGTTGCTTCGACAGGATAATGCACCCACTCATTCAAGTGCAATCGTTCAGCAAAAATTGACAGATTTGTAGTTCGAAATCCTTCCCCATCCGCCGTATTCGGCTGATTTGGCTCCGTCAGACTTCCACCTGTTACTAGAACTCAAAACATTTCTGGGTGAAAAGAGATTTTGGTCAAATGAAAAAAATGATAGAGGCTATAAACGATTATTTTGGAAACTTCGAAGGAAGTCATTTCCGGGAGGGAATTGAAAAGCTAGAGAAACGTTGGACGAAGGGTGTTGAGCTTGGAGGGGATTACATTGAAAAGTAAAATATAACTTTAATCCGTATTATTTTGTTTATATTATCATTCGGGAAGCTTTTCAATTTACACTCGTATGTATGCGTAGATCAGGAACACGCCAGTAGTGTTTTGCATCTGTGTGTACAACTTTAGTTAGCGTCCTTATTCCTAGTACCCCTATAATTTATGTGACACAAATCCATAAAATATAATTTAAACTAGAATAAAATGTAATTAACTTTAATTCAATTAACTTGATAATAATAATAATTTTTAGTTCAAATGTTGCGTACACGTCTGAAATATTTTGTGCCTTTATTATCCTGGCGTCTGTATACGCCGCACACCTTGCACAATGTATTGGCGCGCCCCTGGTGTAGATAAGATAATAATGTTAGTTACCGTCATAAAGGTGTTTAAGGTGAGATCAAAGAACTTTCCTGCTGTTAAAATAATAGGCCTTTTCGAACGTTCCATAATTATGAACAATAATTTTCTTGTTTTTGGACTTGTAAGGTTCCATTCCGTCATATAAACAGCATGACCAATACCGCTGCTCTAAAATATAGAATATCTTTTATTAATCCAACGAGTAAAATTATTGTTAATACACCTATAACTGTTGTAAAATTCTTGAAAAAAATTGTGACTGTATTTACTGTGAACAACAAAAGATGAAAGAAAAAGTTGGTGCCAATCATCGTTATTATTATGCAGTTAATAGAGAACTAAGAACAAAATAATGTTTATTTTATTTTTGAGATGACCTAAACTACTAAAATTTGGGTTTGTTCTATAATTTATTCTACTTAAACTACAAGATAGTAGCATCACTAGTTTAGCATCTTTAGTAAAAAGTTTCTGTTATAAGTATGGTATAAGAAATTTGTGTAATAATAAAAAATGTTTATTTGACATACTTACTTTGGTTAAAATATCGTGACCAAACCAACTATATATAGCAATCTGGGTCAAGTTGCAAACAAAGTACAGGACCAAAGTAATAAATTGTATTCTAGAAGGTGACATCTGTAAAACAATATCATATTACTTTCATACTTTAATTGATCTTAAATTAGTTTTTAAATCTATTTTCAAGGAGCTCAAGTTCTATTGTTAAATGTGGAAAACGAGTAATAATAATGAACCACAATATAAACAAAAAATCTGATTGAACGTTCTTACCACAAATATTTGAAATCCAGTAACACATATGATAATTATGCTACACAAGAACTGTACGAAAAGTACATTAGAGTACATATCCTCAATATGTGAAATAAATCTGCAACAAGTATTTCAATAAATTATTCGAAAAACTTGCAAGATTAAATCCAGTTATGATAAGACTTCAAGGATTAGTTTATACTACACAGATTTGTGCTTAGTTCTTTCTGATATTGGTGTTCATAGTTATTAATAAGTTATTTACTAGTTCAAAAACGCATTTTTTAACTACATTTCCAGTGGTACACTTTATTTCTTTTTCAACTAAAATGTATTTAACACAAAACGTTTACACGTGTTGACTATAAGAGCTAGAATTTAAGATCTAGCATAACAGGACCTAGTCGAAAACATTTTGCAGTATTCGGCAACACACAATTGATATAAATGTACATGCCTATGAGTGATTTTTGGGATTTACTGTATTCCGTTTTCTTAATAATGAAAAACTAAAGGTAACAAATAAAAATAAAATGGACTTACCGTGAATTGTCACTTATAATAAGTTTCAGCAAATGTAAATTAAGACAAGATGTGACCTCCACAAACAAATTACAACAATCTTATACACCCTTTTACCTATTTAATTGATAAAGCATAATTTCCTCCGTAATAATTATTGGCATATGCAATTGTGTTGCTATCCAGGAAATAGCAATTGCTCAGCTTGTACTTCGATTTCAAGGAATTCCATAATTTCTCATAATAAAATGATTCAGTGTCAGAAAAGACATATTTAACACATCAACAGTATTTGTCACGTGTTTTTGGATTACCGTTCGAAGTCGAAGAGTCCGCTGTAAGATTAAATAAAGACGTTTAAATCAAAAAAGGTCTCAGGACTTTCGACAATCCTATTTAATCTGCATCTCGAAGAAATTATACCAAAATGTTCAATACATAAAGTGGAAACAGTATTCTATAGGAACCATCAGTGCCTCGCCATGTTAAAGGGGTAGTTTTGTTAGCAAGAAGTAGAAAGAGTTGCAAGAAATTACAAAGGAAACTAACCACAGGAGCTCGGGTCATGGGTCTAGAATTTAATTTAGAAGACAAAATTTATGGAACTAAAGAATGGACCAGCAAGCAATACAAAATTATCGAATGTGGCACCTAAATATTGAAGTGTGGTAATTCGAGGAGGTGGAGGAATATAAGTATGTGAGAATCCGTATCAAAAACAAATACGATGAGAACAAAGAAATTGATCTGCAAATAGCACGATAACAACAGATGCAGACAACAGAATTCTAAAATCAAAGGAGGTATTAAGGAGGAATGTGGATCATGACTTAAAAGAAGTGAAAATGAAATCGAAATGCGAGATCGAAAGGCTCTACGGAAAATGTTTGGAAGAAAAAAAAATTGATCCTGAACGGGAAAGACTAACAAACTTCGAAGCGAATAGACTTTATGGAGAGAAACCAATGAGTAACTTTGTAATCTGAATAAAATTATGGTGGTTGGTATACCTTGAAAGATTGGATGCCGTAAGAAAATTAACGAACATCGCTTGGAGTCTGCCAGAAGGTAACAGAAAGCGGGGAAGACCGAGGAGAAGATGGAAAGACGCAGTGGGAGAAGATCCGACAAATTAGTAATTGGAGAAAGCAAGCCAGATGTAAGAAAAATGGAAACCCGTGATTGAGCTTTAGACCTATAAGGTCAGTTTCCAAGTGTTTTATATATTTAATTATAAACATTCAATTGGAAATGTGATGTTATATATACGTATCTACAACATACAGACGTGATCAAAGATAAGAAAAATAAAGCATATCTTCAGGAAAAAATTAAATGAAATTCCTTAAAGATATCACAAAAAGGAAGCTAGTTGATAGAATACACAAGTTATCAGAGAGTAATGTGACACAGTAGATATCATTAGATGAGGAACAGAAAGAAGGAGAAAATTGAGAGATTGTATGTTAAGAATGAAAGAGGATGGAATATTTATTTACGAAAAATAAAGCAACAAAATAAGAGTTTATCATCATCAAATGATAGAAAGACGGTTGGAGTCCAGTATTTCATAACTGAAGGAGAAAACGTCAAAGTAAGTCTTCAATTACTAGAGACTATCCTAATCGAAATTTGTTGCTATTTGTAAAAACACGAAGAGAACACTATGAAATTAGAATGAGAAAATTGACCACAATTCTGTAATCTGAATAATTTACAAAACGGGGTGTTAAATGTATAACAGAATGGAAACACGCATTATTATAAATATGAGATTTATGTTGTCAAAGTATTGAGAAACGTTGAAAAATGTAAGGGATTAGAAACCTTGAAATGCAGAAGACCTATTGGAAAAGAAACAACAGAGCAATCATATACGCCATCATGTTAGGCGAACATCTTAGAATATACAGATGGTCCAAAAATTAGTTTACCGATTTCGACCAAAAATACAAACATGAAACATGAAAAACCATGTATTAAAAAATATGAACAGATACTGGCGATAATTCTCAAAACAATGATCTTTGTGTTGATTCAAGCTTTACAGTTTTCCTCAACAGAACTGCAAGTTATGCCGGATTCATTCTTTATTATTACTAATATGTTCATTCCCAATTAACTTTATCACAACTTTATATTTTACAGTACCTCATATAGAAAAATCACATAGAGTTATCTTGGATGACCTTAGTGGAAAATTCCATGTTCCCCGATAACCAATCGATTCAACAAAAGTTGCATCGAAATACTATCGCACAACATTTGTATTTGTGTCTTGATGCACCATACTGCTGTCAAACTATCGCAGTACCTTCAATTAATAAGCTATTCTATAATTCAGGAATAAGAGTGTCTTTTAGCATATTGAGATAGTATTGTGTTCGTAAACTGAATTTTAGGTCAGTCAGTTATTTACTGGGACGTCTTCTTAATATTGCATACAGGAGTTTAGAATGAAATGTTAGACGTCAAAACTTACTGCCAATATTTCGTTAATCTATAGCCACTAGAGTGACCGGATCTCATAGAGGGGAAAAAATGTCGGAATTTTGTTCGTCTGGACCCCCAAACGATTCCCCTTTCCAGATATTGAGATAGCCGAAATTTGAGCTCGATTAAATGACGTTAACCCCTGCCGCTCGTCGCTCAAAGTTTGAAAAAATCCAAATTTTTGCCCAAAAAGCTGACATATGGAGCCATAACTCCAGAACGATAAATAATAAAAACACGCTTAATATCTCAAAGGAAAGCTAATGTTGTTCTTCAAAATTTATATTCTATACATAATTGTTGTTATTTTAAGTCAAACCGAGTTACAACAGCCTTTAGCTCCAAAAACGCGACCTGGTACCACTACGAGCATACTTCGTATATTTTGTTATTAAGTGATAAATTTTGCTTTTTTGGTATATTTTTTGAGTTTAAAGTAGAAATAAAATTAAAAAAACAAGTAATACTGACAAGTCTAATGACATTTTTATTTTAGAATATAAAAATCAGGTATATTGTACATACAAAACAGACACAGAAAAGATACAGACGTAGTACCTACATGAGCTGATAATTTTACATAGTTATCTAATCTATTCTAGAGCTTTTGTTAAAGTAGTTTTTGAAACGTCAGGATATAATGCTCGGCACTTCCTTACAACTGGCAGGACATATTGCTTTTGGTCTTCATCTTTTGTCAGAAGGTCGTTAAAGTCAGTTATTAATTTAACACCACGCTCAGCCATATCATTAACTACTTTTAATGTTTTGACAATGTTCAATCCTTCTTGAAAGTCATTATTTTGAGGCCAGGTGTTTGGACATTGTCTTAGGAAATCTGTTTTTATATTAAATCGGTCAAAGAATGTAAACGTTTCTTTGGTAAGTAAATTTACCAATCCTCCATCAACTACCTCTTTTAATTTTTCTTTCCTAACTTTTGGATTTACAACCCTAGCGTGCTCTGATGGGTCATCTATGCTACTGAGCAATTTATTAGCCATTAACAACTTTTCATTGTCTGACGACGATAATTCCACCAACTTTGTATTCAAATACCACAAATGGTCAAAATTTGGTCAGGGCTATTTCTGCAATGTCGTTGTTGCATTCTTTATAGTCTAACAGACTATCCAAAATATCTAAATCTTGCTTTGGTGCAAGATGAGCTTTTGGAGCATTGAACCAAGCTTTACAATAAATTTTAACTAGGAAAACAAAAATGGCACGCATAGAACTTTCTTCTTCTTTAGACATTTTAGACCAAAAGCAATATGTCCTGCAAGTTGTAAGCAAATGCCGAGCATTATATCTATATTGACGTTTCAAAAACTACTTTAACAAAAGCTCTAGAATGATTAGATAACTATGTAAAATTATCAGCTCATGTAGGTACTACGTCTGTATCTTTTCTGTGTCTGTTTTGTATGTATTATGTACCTGATTTTTATATTTCAAAATAAAAAATGTCATTAGACTTGTCAGTAGTACTTCTTTTTCTATTATATTTCTACTTTAAACTCAAAAACATACCAAAAAAGCAAAATTTATCACTTAATAACAAAATATACGAAGTATGCTCGTAGTGGTACGAGGTCACGTTTTTGGAGCTAAAGGCTGTTGTAACCCGGTTTGACTTAAAATAACAACAATTATGTATAGAATATAAATTTTGAAGAACAACATTAGCTTTCTTTTGAGATATTAAGCGTGTTTTTATTATTTACCGTTCTGGAGTTATGGCTCCATATGTCAGCTCTTTGGTTAAAAATTTGGATTTTTCAAACTTTGAGCGACAAGCGGCACGGATTAACGTCGTTTAATCGAGCTCAAATTTCGTCTATCTCAATATCTGGAAAGAGGAATGGTTTTGTGGGGTCCAGACGAACAAAATTCCGACATCGATTTTTTGAGGTCGCCCTAATAGCCACAGTCATCAAAAGCGGGCAAGTAACTGACCCATAGTGAAACTTCAAAGCTAACAAGTCACCCGAAAAATCCAATCAATGTATGTATCGGTCAATAATATTTTACAACTTTTGAAGAGCATTCCTTAGTAATGATATCTCGGAGTTGATTTCTGTTTATGATAATGAATCAGCTACTACCAAGGATGGATCCACTTAAGAAAACAGTTACGTTACGGAGGAAAACGCGAATGCTGTGGGGTAAATGCTTGACGAAGACAGGCGAGTGACTTACTAACAGATTGAGAATACCTTAGGCTTAAATGCACCAGTAATTCGTTCATTTCTGCACGATAATTTGCACGTGAAGAAATTTTGTTGTCTCTGGGTGCCTCATAGTCTCACTGAAGAGCAGGTGACACGATATATGACATGGTGTCCGGGGAAGGTGAAAATGACTCAAAGACTCAAAACAAAGTTCGGGTCTTTGATAAAGAGGATACATCCGTAGCTGTCAAAAAATTCCGATCAGAAGAAAAGAAAATGATAGCTGTATTTTTCAAATCGAGTGAAATTCTGGACCGTGTAGGTTTCGATATACAGAAAACAGTCATAGCTAAGTAGTACACTGAACAGTGCCTCTTTAAATCCACCGAATCTATGAAGCACCTACGACCGAATTCAAGAATTAATACCTGCTTCCTCCTGCATCGTGCGAAAGCCTACATCGGATATTTGACCACTACAGAACCGAAACTTCGTGAGCATCCTATCTACAGTCCAGACCTTGCTCCCTGCGACTTTATACTGTTCCCGCATGTGGAAATGAAGCTAAAAGGGATGCACTTTTCAGGTGATGAGGACCTTCTAAGGGCTTGGGACAACGAGTATGCCTTACTCCTTACGGACAGGTTTTGAAGGACGAAGAGATATATTATATGTATTGAAAATTATTTTGAAAAAATGAAATAAATAAAGCTGTGTTGAAAAGCTTTTCTAGTTCTCTTTGCATATTATTCTCCATATAGACTGGAGTCCCAAATATCTCCTTACGTCCCCAAGTCCCAAGAATGGATTACGTGGCCAACGGTTCTAATTGTCAAACTGGTAATTTTTACTATCGTAATTGAAGGGAAGAATAATTGTTTCAACATTTAACTTGAACGAATGTACAAATGTATTAATCTTTATAATATGTGATGTATTTTGCTCATGAAAACCCGTACTTGTAATAATGTGGTCTAATCCTCGAAATCCTATTATTATTAGTATATATATATATATTTCGTGACCTTTTTATACTTATCTTATATGATAGATCTCTACCACTAATAGGTCAATAAAACAAGGCTGGTTTGAACGATAGTTATATTTTCAGAACGTTTACAAACGTTTTCGGAATACCTTCTTCAGTGAAAATATAACTAGATAAATATATAAACAAACATTTGATAGTTCCCAAATAAAAAACAAATGTTTGTTTATATATTTATCTAGTTATATTTTCACTGAAGAAGGTATTCCGAAAACGTTTGTAAACGTTCTGAAAATATAACTATCGTTCAAACCAGCCTTGTTTTATTGACCTATTAGTGGTAGAGATCTATCATATAAGATTATTATTAGTGGCAAGCAATAATTATATAAGTGATGACTTACGCTATTATCACGTTATGATGACAAACACACCGTTTCACTCTTCTTCTAATAACTTCATCCAATTGGTTAGTTTTTAATTTATCGTCTTTTGGCCGCTTTAATCGAATAAGATTATCCTTAAGTATTTCAAATTGCGCTGATGCCATACTAATCATACTGGCATTTATGCAGTCCAAACTGGTATGATTGTATCCATTTAAAATTAAACAAACTAAATGGTAGATATAAATCATGTATCGATACTTATCGGTGTCAACAGGAAACCAACCAGGTAGAGGTAAAGTATGCTCGATGAAAGGAAATATGGCGTAAAATGTTATCGTTAAACCCACGAAAAACCTGTATGTCTTTGCAAATAAGTGACATACGCTTATTGCTCGCTCAATGAAAACATCTTGCTTCGTAGTATGTTGATTGAAAATTGGTTTCTTCAAATAACTTTTTAATCTGTGAACTTTGTAATCGCAAACAATAATATTGCAAATTTTGAACAAAAATGTCGTTTGCGTTAAACCAAAATAAAGCGCTTCAAGTACTAATGGGACATTCTCCAATTCTATCACGATTCTTCCTATCATTGATACCATCAAGCTTATAGATATTATAATGCTGATTAGACCTCTAACAAATTTAAATCCTTTCCAATCATTGCCTACGGGAAATCCAAAAAATGTCAATAGAGCTTGTTCGGTTTTAAAGGCGTTGAAAGGATTGGGTCTCTGAAAAAGCGAATTCGTAATGAATAAATACCTACGAGTACTTATTTGTGATTTTGTGATAGCAGTTACCTCAGTCATAATGCGATTTGCTTGTGCGAAAGAAATATCAACTGTGATGTAATTTTTACGTCGGTGGGAAACTAAGCTTTAACGCTTAATAAATTATTAATATTTCAGTTCAAACCGGCACGAACGAAAGTTAATTGTATATAATTGTCTGCCAGATAAGATAAATTGCATTCATCGGGAGTTTATTGGGTATTAGTAAGAAATGGATGGTTAATTTTTAACGAACAGCTGTCGTCTTTCCACATTTAATAAGGATTTTAAAAATAAAGAAAGAAAGATGTATTTTGTTTGTGCTTCTCTTTATTTCAGTTATTCTTGTAAAGGGAATAAAAAGCATCCTCGTGATATACACTTAAACTATTAGCATAAAGGAGTTAACAGCGATGTTTATAAATTCATGTCAATCGCTTAAATACGCTTAAAATTCTAAAAACTTGTCTTCAACTTCTTGATATTCAAGGCAACTGGTTGAATATGCTGCAACTATTTCCCTAAGGAATTTAGATATTACATTAGTATTAACTAGGAAACCAACGAGATTCTATGTATGTCGTTAATGCGGTAGGAGTTGTTCTACTTGGAACAGGTGCTTGGAAGACCATTCCACTCGTACTTTTATCCTATCCACAGCTCCTTGAACATCCGCAGCTAATTGTTGAAAATCTAGCTGATGTTTACTCACGAAGGTGGTAAGCTGTGACATTAACATACTTATTGTTTGCAAGTAAAATAAATTCAAATACTTACGTCTTCCAAATCCGATTTGTTAGATAACGCATAAAGCAAATTTCTTACGATGGCCTTCAATATGATCGGTTTTTCTTTATACGTCTGGTATATAACATCCCAGTTTTCTCGAACATATTTAAAACCAAACGCTAAACTTGTCGGTTGGCTCAAAGACTCCCAAACGTACGGTACGTATTGCCAGGGAATTGTGCCACTAAGAGCATTTCGTAGATACCTATTAATTAAGAACAGACATTAATTTGTTGCGTTGGTATCGAAAATCTTTGGGAGGTGTTTACTTGTTGATTAGCCAGGTATCTCTAGTACAACCAAGCGCCATAAACAGTTCTTTAATATCGTAAATTGTTTTTGCAAATTGATCTGGTCCCATACAAATTCCCATTCATCCTTACCACCAGCTCTTATGGCGGAACAGAATATTGTTTTTCTCAAATCATTAGGCACGCTAAAAGTATCGAAAATATTCTAATGTAAGCTTTCACGGTTGTCACCTAACTTAGAAATATCTTCCTCGTGTTGTTATGGTCTATTGAAGAGACAGCATGACCATGGAAACAAACAGAACACATTTCTAAATATCGAAGGTGTTAACGACAATATTAGCGAATTAATAAACGAATATATGTATGTAAATAAGTTTTACTTACGATACGTTATTTTCCATCCAATCTGTGAAGAGGTCCTTAGCCCATTCGACGCAGAGATCATAATTGGCATTGCAAGCCGTTTCAATTATCAATTTTCGTAAAAGTTGGTGACCATCGGTGATATTCCATAGTTTGTCGTACAAAGGTGAAACTAGTTCTCGTATGTATTCCTACAAACAAAAAAGGACTTCTACTATAATTATATCTAGCGATATTAAAATTTGACGTACTTCGTAAGCACCATTTAAGTAAGTAGATTGCAAAATATGTTTGAGGAATTCCAGACTATTTAAAACTGACGCCCAAGGTATGTATCTTTCTTCTTTGTGTAAATATTTTGTTAAATTGAAGGGGATTGCGTAATCTAAAAGACCATTTTCGGCAAGTTTAAATGCGTCGTTAATGAGTTGACCGCGGTTTTCCAGTGGTATTGCCTTGTGGTTGGTGTTTAGGACTTGTATAAGTACATTCCAATTATCATCGTCATAATTTACTCTGTAATAACCTACAAAGAAATAATTATGCAAGAAAGAATAAAACTAACAAGATACATTATGTGAAAAGTCCAGTCTGTTGGTTGCTGAAATTATAAGAATATATTAATATGACAATAATATATTACGCTCTGTTTGGCCATTTAAAGCAATACACTTTACAGAATCATTTCTATTTTGAAATCAAAGTCGTGTTCTATTTTTGGAAAATTTAATGAAATTCGCCGATTTAACTAAATTTTGTAATTTTTATATTAAGGCACTAGAAAATTTTACGGCCGTTCTTCATGGTAAAAACTTCTTTTGGATTTTATCGGTGTCAGTACTTGATATTGGCATTTCGTTGTCCGCACTGCTATTTTCCTCAGGAATACCAAAACTATCACTTGTTTACCTTAGATACCTATAAATTAAACTTAGGTACAGCTAGATACATTCCGCTTAGTCAAAAATTCTTTCTAGATTCACTTTAGTGCGATGACCACAGTTTGGTCGACTTGGATGAGTGTTATGTTATGCAGAAGGATCCTACTTATTATTATATTTGAATGGATTGTTGATAATTATTCATCTTTCTATCACTTGAATTTAAAGAGATTACAAAATTGAATCCCAAATATTATTAACAGATAATACAAAACATTGCAACATGGACAAAAGATGAGAGTGGCCGGGCAAAACGATGTAGAACAAATGGAAAACACAAAAATTGCAAAATGGACAAAAATCAAAAGCCATGATATGAGAAGATTAACATGCAAAATCTGTAATGAGACAAAGAAAGTGTTGATCACCGTCATTGCAAAATTAAAATAAGGTGCAACTTCACGAAATCAAACTAAATTAATATAAATTAAATTATTAATTAACATGACAAGAAAGATGAAGAAAATTTTTGAAAACTACGTTATCAATTCATAAGTCGCAAATTTCTTATTGTTCATTTAGGACTAGAAGTTAACAAGCTAAATAGAGCCTTCAAGATTTATATATAACATAACTTCAATATTTATTATTTTTATGTATTATTATTTTTTAGATATCTTGACAATATATCAATATCATATATATCATATAATCAATATATGACAATATCCAATTTAAGGATCAGGGACGAGTAGAAGTTTTTGGTTCCTTCTTGCTTTTCTTTCTTCTTCTTCATCTTCTCTGTCTAATCCTGTCACTCGGTTTGGTTATCGGATTTTTGCCTCTTTTTCAACCTTCATAATAGGTACCATTGAATGGTTCACGTCCAAAGGATGAAGCAATAGATCCGGCTTTCATAAACTTGTCAATTTTACTTCGTCCATTCATTAGTGATTTAGCACGTAGATGAAAATGTGTAGAGCTACTTGAAAGAACATGTGTATACTGGCAATCAAATAATCCGTTGGCCTCTTGACCATACGACATACTTTCAAGATTACAAGATCACTGGTACTCGACAAAGCAAATGGTTCTCTTCTGGTGTTTTCAACTAGAAAACTACTTTCGGTTCAAATTTATTACATAAATACAGAACACAATAGAGACTCATTTGACCGGCCTTCGCTATCCGATATTCCGTGTTATCCGGCGCCCCTAAAAGGAAGAAAACACGCACAAAACACTCATAAATCGGGGACGCGAAGAGTGTGCCGCTTGTATCATAGTTTAACGTTTAAAGGAGATTTATCGTCCAGTTCATGTCGGATATGCGATACTCTACTGTATATGGCATTATTTCAATGTGGCTAAATATGTTGCAGCTTGTCGAAAAAATATTCAAATCGTTTTTCTTCGAAAGCTCCACCGTACATTTCGGGTCATCAATATGACGTAACTTCAAAAGCGATTTGAGAAAAGAAGTAAATATAGAGTGACCTATTTTGTTCTAATCCTTTTGTGTCTTTCGAAAGGGTCACTAAGTCATAGCAATGCACTAATACTGAAACTTTGTATATCTGCTTAGACAAATTAGAAATTTTGGAGTACTACTTTAGGTGTTTCGGTGTCACATAGTTGAATCTGGAACCATATTAAGATCAATAAAAATTAGACCTTTTATTGCTCTAAATTTGGAATTTGACGCCAAGATCAGAATTGATTTGCCTTGGAAGAAGCCAATAGGTTGAAACAATAGGGTTCTTGTGGAACAGTTTTCAACTTTGGTGGATTGGTTCGAGCAATAATCAATCACTTTAGAATATACTATAATAATTTTTGATACTGGAGTTGTTGAAATGCGTTTCTACTTATCAGCAGATCTCATTTCGAAGACAATCTGAGAGGCACTTGCTTCCTGTCCATTCTGTTTCAATTTAATCTGTGTTTCGGGCATCATAAGGACCCAAATCCTTTGTAACATCCGATATAGGGAAACACGTAGCCCCATGTAAAATCTACAAGTGTTGCTACTAGTTATCTCTAGTTTTATTAGATAGCCATGTCCTTACTATTTAATTTACAATGTCCCAAAAGCAAATCCACCAGGATTTTCAGTCGATAAAAGTAATGCTACTACAGGTTCTTGATTTTCTTCGGTGATAGCTCCCAGGAAATATTTTGCCCACCTCACTTCTTGGAGGTTTATCCATTATTTCTGGCTGTTTTGCTCTCCCTCCCTCCCGGGTCCTACGTATGGTGTCAATAACGACAGCTTTGCCGGCTACTTTATTGCCTTTGATTCCGCTGCGATCTCATATGGAATAGACGGATACCTTATTGTTCTTGCCCAGAGTTTTAAAGTTGTTGATGATCTAAAATGTTAGCATTCGCCTGCTTAGCTACCAGTCAAGATAACGATATCCTGATCCGCCGAGTCTCTTTTGAGGCTTATGTCGGCGCATATTTGCATTTGGAATATTCTGGAGCATTTTCTCACAATGGACGACAGAGAAAATGATATGATATGAAAGTTGGTCGAGTTTGGGAAACAGTTACCCAGAGAATTAAACGAGGAAACCTGTTGTTGCTTAATTCAAGAATTATTGTAATACATATTTGAGTTGGAACTACATCAGGCGTGTTTTCTTTAGTAGCAGCAGTTATTTCCAAACAAACGGTTTTGGAAATCATTAGACAAACGTTTAAAGGTAAAGCTCATGCGACTAATGTCAAGAAAAGCATTTTCCGCTGAAAAGCAGGCCATCAAGCTCATGTGCGTAAGAAATTTGATAGCCCATATGGAGTGCTCACTCATCAACCATGAATGACACCGGTGGCAATAAGTATCACACCAGAGAAGAAAGAGATGCTATCACACCAGAAATGATTACCTAATGCAATAGTTTTCTTGATTTCCAAACGAGGATGATATTGTTACATCTCTTTTTATACTTTTTTGTTCTTTTAATTTTATGTAATGATCGGTTAAAATAATTAATGACATGTTAAAAGGCTCGAAATTAAATATAATGCAAATATTTGTCTCTTCGACAAATACATTACTACACTAGCAAACACCTTAATATGGTTTACATTTCCCATATCTTTCAGCGTTGAAGACTTTCTAGCTTTGAAATGTCCGATCTTATTTTTCAACAGTTATGTATTTTGTCTCACGGGAATAATACGTACCGGTTCGCCTAACATTAAACAGTATCCATTCATTGGTGCTTACGTTAGTAATCGTAATTGAATGATTTACGAGCCACAATTTGCATTCATCTCTATTGCCAATTACGTAGTTAAGAGGTACAATCCAGATGCTATTCGACGCATTAGTTGCCGGAAATTTACTTTGAACCACATTAATGCCATTCATTCCCTTGTTTCTTGTGACCGTGATCAACGGATAACCGCTTTGAAAACTCCATTTTTCATGATATCTGATACGCTCATTCCAACTGGTAAATAAGGTTTTGCTAAATCATTGACAGAGTCCCAAAAGCACTTTGATTAACTGCTTGAAATTTCCTATAAAACAAGAAATAATGATACATCACGTATATCGCTAATTTTTTTACCATCGCTTTAGGAATTGTTGGGTGGCATTTTGAAATAACGTGTCTGGTAAGCTATGTTGCAACATTCGCAACAAACAACCTCCTTTGTAATGTGTTACCGAGTCGTACAGCTGATTAATCTGTAATAAATTGGTTATGTTCGGTTGCAATATCGTAGATGATTCGAAGTCGTCTAATCCAAGCATGGTTTGCGTTACTCTCAAAGTAAAGTCGGATGTCCAGTTGTATATCTGGGAACGAAACTTATGTCATGTTTTTGGGTTTAAAACGTTAAATGTGTTTTACCTTGATCGAGGCTTCATCAGCTTCGAGTAGCGCAAAGCCTTTGATGAGCCATAGATCGTTCCACCATGTAATGCTTACTAGATTTCCAAACCATTGTTGCGCAATTTTTTTCGCCAAGAAAGAGAAAATTTCGCGTTTATCTTCCCCATTTAGAAGAACTGATTCTCTGGAACGGAAGGTAAACACATATTATCACGTTAAAATTTGTGCAGTTTCTTAGGTGCAAACACCTGTGTTCGATAGATTTTCCTAGACATTTCTATTTACCATAAAAACATGCACAACATAAGCTGTAAAATTTGTTATTGCTAATCTTGACATGCACATTTCGAATACAAAATTTCAAATTGTTATCGAAATGGGAGTTCAAAGCATCATGGCAAAATATAAAATTTTGTATTTAAGAGAAACACATATTTTTATAGTTACTTGAAAAGTATTAAGCCCCAGTTTTCCGTGGCGGTCGATGGTAAAGTAGGAATGGTGACGATATCTAATTTAGGTAATGGATAATCCATGTCAAAATGCTTCGCGTAATATTTCATAATCTTCTCAGTCTGTTCTAACGGGTATGATACATATTTCAAATGTTCTTTGGGAACCCATATTTTTAAATTCCCACTTCCGTTAACGCTGGAGTAATATTGCTTTTCCAATAAAGTCATGGCGACCAAAAATGTAGGAATTGGGGGCGTAACTTCAAATTCATCCTCGATCCAACCATTTTCCCTATAATACACTTGATAAAAACACATAGTGTAATACAACTAAACAATTACAGATTTTTTGATGATTTTATAGGCATATTTGACAAACTGTTCATATTATCTTTATGTACGATTGAAATTTCAAAAGTTGCCTTCATCGACGGTTCGTCGAAGCATGGAAAAACTCGTCTTGCGGATACTGGCTGTAGATGTGATGCAATTATATATCTAAAAAATAATAATTATTTGGAATCTTTCATTGGTTTTACGATAGAGTTATTTACTTCTTGTGACCTTGTCTATCTACGTAACTGTTTTCGTGTAGTCCTTCCAAGCTTTGAGATATATTGCCTCTGAAGGTAATTTCTAGCGTATATGTATGTCCCGGTATTAAAGCGTTAGAAAGGAGTATTACATACTGGAGGTTGGCATTGTTTATTTGTTTGGATACGACGGTTAGTGTTGCTGTAAAAATAGCAAAATAGTGTCTTAAGTATACGTTGGTTGGGAAATGTGGCAATATCTACAAGTGAATCATGTTCAAAATTTATTTCCACCCCGAAGAATGATAACCTAAGAACAAAAATAGCTTTAAGTGTATGTTTTTGTCTTCGAGAATAAATCTGAGGAGCCAGGCCAGAGAGCAGAATAGGCTTCAGTTCCATGTACTTCATGCCATCTTTACTTAAGGGAAGATGTGCCTTCACAAGTTTACGCGTGGATATAAAAACTCCTCGAGGATAAAAGCTGAGAAGCCTAGCCAAAGGGGAGAACGAGCTCCAGGGGGTTATGACTATGTGGGCAAGACCCTCCCCAAACACATAACTTTTACTCAAGATCTATAACTTCGAAACTCTAAGGGAAAATGTTGACCATGGAGGTCGATGCAGGGTTCGAAGATAAAGACCAAGGGAACTAGTCAGAGGTAGGAATAATTAAAACAAAAATAAAACTGCGGAGTGTAGATAGTGCCCCTCCCGAAGACTTATAGCTTTCAGCTTTAAAAATTCTAGCCAGCCTATAGGTTCATAGCTTACTTAAAAGATGTTGATACAGCTAGACATCAGATGCTCATGACAATCTCCAATCTCTCGGAAAAGATTGGTATGGCATGGATATGGCCAACTCTTATAACCTTCCAGTGATCGCGTCACCTTTTGTTACATGAGTGTGAGCGAGCTGATAGTCCTCATTTTTAAGAAATAGAATCACAGCTTTTTTAGTATATCGATTTTCGAAACTTCCAAGGATATAGTTGCCACCTTTGACTAGAAAGAATACGGTGCTCAAGCATAATTTCATGGGTGTTAGCTTCACAGCATCGCCCGTTCGACCAAGTGCATGAACCAAATATCTGAACTTCTTCCTTTCGCAGTTCATATGCGTACTGAACATCCGGATCAAGCAAGCTCTTGGTCTTTCTGTTCTCGCTGAGTTGTCTCTATGTGTTTGAATGTAAAATTACCAACAATAAAATTTGTGACGTCAGTGGCCCTGCGAACTTTTGGTTCATAAATCCTTTTAATGAGAAACTTGAACAGAAATTTAACTTAGAGGTACATACTAATGCTTCCGATATACTTTGCGAAAGATATTGATGAATGTAAGGTTAGGGGTTGCATGATTGCAAAGCAGGCAGTAAAAACATAAGTCTGCGGACAGAGAGACCGCGTGCGACCACTAGAAGGTTAACACTCTGTTAAATTGGAGGACGCGGAACGCAAATCAGACCCCAAAGCAAGTCATATATGATGATTATATGACAAATTGCTGAAGTCTAAATTACGTACGATGACATCTAACAATAACCCGCACACATAGCGTAACGTAGACAAAACTCAACTTACTGGCCTAACAAGCACTTCAAGTGGGATTAGAATTGAATATAAATAAGATTAACCAACGAAGAATGTTCTAGCAATAAGAAAGCAAATAAGCTAGGCGAAATGGTAATTGAAGACACTAACCTAGAGGAGAACCATTTTACGAATTCAGAGGAAGTTCTGGAACATGGTTGAGGGAATAGCAAAGGACAGAGAAACATTTAAGAAGTTTGTCCAGGATTGATTTTCCGTACAGAAAGTCTAGGACATATAATATGTTAGAGAATTTAGAAGATAGAATTACAGGATGACGAAGATCACGTCGAAACACAATAATTTAAGGAAAGGAAGATGCGTCACCTAAACAGGACCAGGAAAAAGATAAGACTACCACCAAGATGCGAAACAATAGCTTGTCTTCCTAAAAAGAAAATTTTTGAATTTCTGCATAATTGTCGCATCTATTTAAAGCGTGGTAGATTGCATTCGAGCAATTACCATACACTTAGGATCTTAATTTCTTAAAGTGAATGATAAATTAATATAACTATAATAATAATAATAATAATAATATAAAATATTTATCAATTTTACCTAAAACTTTTGCAATTTGGTTATGCTCCTTGTTAATTGGAATCCTTTCTATACGTTCTTGATCCGCTACTGGTGACGTTAATGGTGGTGACTAAAACCTTTTATATCAGTTACAATTTAAACAAAATGAATTTTAGTAATTGTGATATTTGATGGTACTTGCTGAAAAGTACATATTTGAAAAAATCTCAAATAAATGTGTTGATACCATGAAGCCAAAAGAGCTGGCTGGGGTGACCTCTTTGCTAGTTTCATGAGACTAGCAGGCAATATGTTATGCATATTTACCAAGAAAATTTAGTAATAATATCAGCTTTATTGAATCTACTTGATAGACGGAGATTTAAATTATTTTCAATTAAACTGAGGTTATGGATTAAATAAGTATATTAGTTTTCATTACTGCTTCCTTGTTTTGTACCTTTGGTGTTGAAGCTATCGATGAATTAGTTCTAACTTGGGTAATATTGGATTTAATCGTCACCATATCGTTTTGCTTGGGGATATTTTCACCTTTATAAATGGAAACATCACCTAACTTTATGGACTTGAAGTCGACATTGAGGACTATTGATTTGGTTTTTTCCAAGGCTTCGATCGTTATGAATACTTCACCAGCGAGGGTTAGGTTTTCTATATTAGGTTGAATTTTTAACTTGTAATGGATGGGTTTTACATTCTGCGGTAATCTTATATCTTGGGATGGTATGTTACTTATACTTCTTGTTAGTAAATCCTGTATATTTTCTTGCTCTGTGACGATCTGAAATAGATAAATCGAGAAGATCATAATTATTAGGATGGATGAAGAAATGGCGTTAACGGAAATGACATAGATAGAACAAGAATTCACTAAAAAGGAAATATGTATATCAAGCAGATTATAGGAAAATACGGCAAGACCTGAAAGAGAAAAATGTATGGAATTGGACACAGTAGACAGGTGAACAGAAAAAACTTCTAACTAAGCTGTGGGAATCGACTTAAATTTTATTTTAAATATAAAAAATAAATCTTTTGGATCTAGGAACTAAGCAATAAGTGTTATCAAACAAAGGAGGATGGAAGGCATCGTTTAGAATGACGTTTACAGTTGCAGATTTTTCTTACCTGTGGCCAGTTCTTTCGTGGTCCATACTCATACACAACAACTCCAACAACAGCCGATAGTAACAAAGTAATCACTATATAGATTATAGCTTTCCTGGTGGTTACGAAGTAACCACCTTCCCTCGAATACTTTATGTTTTCATGTTCCAAATTTTCAAATTGATTGGTGGTGTTACCATTTTTACTCATGGATATATAGGTTGAAACGAGATTTTAGCTAATTTCTGTAACCTTCCCCAAAGATTATCAGTATCTACATTATTTTCTAGCGATAATTATCGGCAAAAAGCAAGATCCGTACTGTATGTGATACGTGTGGCATGCTTCTCTAATTAAATGCAATAATAGAAGACAAGTGCTTTTCGACATTGAGCATGTAATTGTGTGATAATTTTTATATCGAAAAAGTTAAAATGGCTGTCGAAAAATGTTCTTTATTTTTAATGTATATGGCGCAATGCCGAATAAGTTGAAGTAATGAATATCACATGCACTGTTATTTACATGGCAAGGATGCGACATGTAAATGTCTGTTTAAAATATTACGACTGCATTGTGCCGTAGGATGATGTAATTGTAGTTGTTATTCAACTCTAAAAGTGTTAATATAGATAATCTATTTACATGACTAACAAATAAGCATAAGAAGGTAATAATTGGGTCGAAATAAATTCCACACCTTAAATACGAATTATTTTAGGCTCATGGCAAATGTAGCGACATTAATATTAATGCTATATTGTATTACAATCGATTTTATAAATTCATCAATATCATTCCAACGAAATTTAATACCAATTCAAGAAATTATTCATAAGCAGAGCAATATTTTGGTATACACGTGTGGTTAAATGAATGGATATACCTATTCATTCCGTGAAAGCTATGATAAACAAGTAAAATTTAATTAAAAGATCTAGGAATAAAATTTAGGAGGTTGTAATTCACCTATCGTGCAAACAAAAAGTAATTAAAAGAATAATGAAGTTATACTTCCAAAAGTTTGTTCACATTACATAAATAGTTGTTTTCAACTCAATAATCATTTCTCTTAAGTGTTTTACAACTTCAATATCTACAATTTCTTAAAATCTCGGGGAGGCAAATCTAAAATTTTTCGATCTATATAAGTACTCTAAATATTTAAAAAATACCGAAAAATAAATTATAACAAACAGGCGCCCGAACATACTCACGCAGCTCTACGCTTGCATTTTTCGACAACAATCACAATTGGAGAATAGTATACACACCTGAGCTGAACCTGCCTGCTCTATTACCAATACAATACTAATGAGATTTAAAAGGTTGATGTTATGATCATTGGTGGTAGGAAAAAATATATAAAAAATATATCAGGTTAGCGAATATTGTTATTCATGTTAACAATTTACTCGCTTAAATGAGAACCTTGCTGACTAAGTAACTACAACACATTTACAGAATACTTGTATTTAGACCAAAATTAAATTAATTTAAATGCAAAATGTTTTCCAACATCTATATATGAGGATGTGTTGATCGAACTTTCTTGCGGAGAAATAAGAATATTTGTAATTTAAAATAAATTTCTATATTCATTTTAAGGGCTTCCAAAAAAAAAAAGAAACAACAATAATTCTCTTTCAATTTCTTGTATAGGAGCTAATTTTTATTAATTTCATGAAATATCTGTCGGATCACCTCCACAGTTTTCCTCGACTTCTAATATCAAATTTGTCTTTGATTGACCTAGAAAGTGGGGAGGTAATCCAAAAAATAAGTATAAAAATAGGTCACGATTTATCTACACATTGCATTAATTTAATAAATAAGGATATCACTTGTTTGATAATTTCTGATGTTATAAACTCACTTCTCATATGAATTTAGGATCTAACAAAACAGTACCAAAGAAATTATATACTAGCAGAATTGTAAATTGCAAAAGATACAACTAAATTTTCAGAACATGTGATTTATTAATTTATAAGAATAAATACATAAAACATCTGAAGTCTAAATATTATCTAGACGTTAGGCGATTACTAACTACGTATTTATTTCTATTTTAAACAATTACTTAAAAATTCCAATATTCTAGACAATTTCTTGATATGCAATCATACATAAAGACTTAATTTTCACAGGAGACAGATACTAAGGGGAAATAAACACAGAAATAATGGTGACGTTCAGATTCAAGAATTAAAAAACCACAGAGATAAAAAGCACACAGAAAAATAACAATAGAAAGTGCTGGTAATGACGTTTTGACAGGGCAATTATAAAGGTAGCATTAGTTCGTGTATGGTCGCTTATCGGCCGTCGATATACGAGGCTATACGAAGTAATGCTATCTTTGTAATCGCCACATCAAAACGTTATCACCTACCCCCGCTGGCAATGAGCAAGATAAAGGATATGGAAATCAAGATGATATAACAGAAAAGAACAAATAAACACACCATCCACGTGTGTGTGCCCCCGTAGTTTCATATCAAACAATGTCAGAATGAATTCAAAATTGACAAATGAATTAAATAAAGCAGTGGGACAAAATTATTCATTGATAGAGTTGACAAACACTGGAAAATACATAAGCGGCACAAAAGGGAGCAACTGTGGGCTTGTATGTAATATGTAGGTTAGTCACCCCAACCGGAAATGTAATGGCAATATAAAAAGCGACAACTGTTAATATAAATAGTAATAAATATGAACTGAAAAGTTATTACCTGTTATGCAAGTAGTGTCCACAGGCAACCTCCAGATCAGCTGTAAAATCGAAGCATTATATCTTTCTATGGTCGATTCTGCTGAATATTGGCGTTTATCACTAAAAGTGTCTCTATATGAAGAAAAAGAATGTTTCCCATCGATCTAGGTAAGATTTGCCAATCTCACTCGGAAACATCTCAGGAAGACGTAAAGAACATTTTTTCCGCAAAATCGAACGTACCTTACAAAAAATGGAATGGAATGGAATGAAGCTGACTTTTACTTGGTGAAGATCCATAATAAAAAGGAATAAAACTTTGATGGTATAGTCTGACGAAGCCATTGTGTTGGCGAAACAAACGTTAATTTTTTTGTATCAAATATAGTGAAGTGTTTTTACTCCCCGAGTTTTGTTCCTTTTTTATCTTTTTAGGTACTTCTTGGCCTGTAGAATCAATTAGTTGATTTAACGTAGCTTTGAGCGTTCGTATAAATGTTATTGATCGTTCCAATGACAAAGCGTTCTGCAAACTGTTATGGATATAAGTGCTTAATGTTACACAGTAAGCTATACATCTGTTGCAATTTACGAATTCTGAAATTGTTCTTGAGTTTGTTTAACACTTTGTTGAAATGCTTGTTATAATGTAAAAGTGCATCAAGCCACGATCCCCATATTGTTATAAGAGGCTGCAACGGTATCTGAATTCCTTGACACAACTTATAAAACCTCCGAATTCGTTTTTAGGTTTCAGAAAAACTTTTTTGTGTTTTTAACTAATGCGTCAACTGTAATATAACGCTGTCTAACAGTTTCGCGGACTAGATACACAAAATGCAGTAAATTTGTTATAAGGCGATGAAGTAAACGTGTTTTCAGTGGCGTTTAGCATATATGACGCCCATCCCTCACTAACACACGTAAATGGAAGGCTGTTGTTTGTGCAATAACTTTGGTAATTCTAGTGCTGCATAAAAGGTACGGCACAGAAGGTTCATTTGTTTTCAATAATCGTACTAAAATATAAAGCACGCTATTTCTTTTCTGTATCCGTTGTTTCACCCATAGTTTAGATTTTAAATATGCTCCAACAATTTGTTTATATGCTGTAAATGATATCGTAGGGTGTTTGGAAATGGTAACTTAGAAGACTACATCTTGTGAAATGTTACACACACGAATACGGTAAACTGCCTTCTTGCTTTTGCCTATGTTTTGCACTGTCCACATGGGCATGTCATTTACTTACATGATTACTGTGCAGTTTCACATTATGAAAAAAACAGTACCGACTTTTGCAAGTGCGCAATAAATGGTAGACGCTTGTCATGCGACGCCATATCGCAAATACTTTGTTACAACTAGAATAGAAAGCGATGTTCCGACACCATATATGTTTCGTGGCGCCATCCGAATGCATGTGCGGACGAGTCAGACGTAGGATTTAACCCACTTGGCCAACCATATCCATGAAATAAGGCCACGCTAAGGTAAAGGGAAATGGCGGTGGCTTAACCAGTGTGCGCGTACCCTGAAAGAAAAATAAACTTGATAGGATCAAAATAAAATATTTCAGAAAAATCAAGAACAAAACTACTTATATAGAATAAGAAATGAAGTAATTAAATGTTAGACTAAATAAGATTTAATAATAAAAATTAAGAAAGATGTACTACAATTTAGAAGTAAATCTTCTTGAATACTTTAGGAATACAATTATTTATATTAATTGTGCTATTGTTAACTGCACACTATCTGCAGAACTCTCCTGTGTTAGTTGTTATACTTTCTCGTTGTCTTAAACAAACAAGATTATGATTAGAGTTTTTTCCATGCAGGTAACCTGGTGCAATCCGATCTCAAACTTGCCGAAACAAAAAAGACTTCGTTAACAGTTTTTATGTTCGCTTAATTTGTTTAATAATGATAGTGAAATCGTATTTGGTAATGGATACTATCTATTACGTTGAAGTGGGTAAACAAAGCTGTATAACTGACTAATGCTGTGCAAAATGTTTTCTGATGGAGTGCAAAGTAGTCGTTTGCGTATAATGCATGTTTTGATTATTTTTTCATATTCGTGTGTTTAATAGAACAAGTTACACCGATTTTTAAAGAATATAATGTAAGTAAATGCAAGTACCTAAAGTATGCCTTATATGCTTTATTTTTCCATTTTTAAGTTACTTAAATAACATGTAATGATAAAAATAATAATATATATATTACCACTGCAGACCTGGCCAGCCCATGACTTGATAAACTTACAGTTTTCCTTCTTTCCAATTTTCAATTTCCACTGGATCATGTTTGCTCTTGTTATTTCCCTCCCCACATCTTCCCTCTTTCTTGCCTGTTATCTCATTGGTATTTCTTTCCCTCCTATGTTACATAACTTTCTTTTGGACATTTTCTTCTTCTCCGTTCTCATTACGTATCCTAACCATCTCAGTTTTTGTGCTCTTACTACACCTTAAATAATTTATTATTACGTTATTTTGCAATTAGATCTTCTTTCCCATCTATCTTCTACTCTCCTTCCTCCCAAAATTTTTGTTAATATTTATGTCTCTTATATCCCTGGTATGTTCTATTGTACCAATGTTAACGTCCATACTTCACTGCCAAGTATTGGCCTTATGACTGTCTTGTAAGTTCTTACTTTTAATCTCCTTGATACTTTATAATTTCTTATTTTTAGCTGTTTGATGACCTTAAATAGGAACTAAAGACCATAAAACAGCGATTACTAGCCATGAACCTTTCACTCATTGTCAGCTCTTCTCTAATGCCCGGTTTTGTACTAAACAATGTTTCCGGATATTACAACATTTCCACTTTCTCGAAAGCATATGTTATTCAATCTTTTGCTGTAGTTATACATTTTTCTGTTCCTTTCAAAAATTTTGTCATTTCAGGACATATGTTTGACTCTATTTTAATTTACCGCCAATCCCATCTTCTCCGCTCTTTTTACCAGCATAATGAATGCTTCTCGTACCGCTTTTCTACTTCTTGTTAAAATCACCAGGTCATCCACAAAGGCCAGACATTGGTGTCGATAACTTATTCCAAGGAGATATTAAACAGTAATAATGACAAAAGATCTTATTGTCTGAGACCTCCTTTCGCCCTGTAATTTTCTGACAGCTATCCTGATATTCTTATACGGTTAGTCATTATAACAGATTTAACGATCCCATTCGGCTGAAATATTACGGAATGTTAAATTTTACTTTTTGTTTTTGTATTTTGAATAATTTCGTTTGCATATTGCAGATTTCTATCATTTGAGTAGCATTACGAAAACTGATATGACATTGCCAAGTGCAACTCCCCTTTTAAATCTCTAATTTTCTTAAAAACGCGCTATTCTAGAGTATCAGCATGTTAACTATGATAAGAATAACTGCAATTGTTTGAAGAAAATACAGTATGTAGCATTACTAAGTTGGAATTCATTTATTAAATAAAAATGCTTATTGGATCCTTGCAAAATCTCAGAATATTTGAAATGTGTAAGAACATTCTAAAAAAAAATTAAAATTTTAAAGTAATAAAGTAATTTATCACCGCCATCGTGTTGTTGAAAGTGGAAAGGTATAAACATAAAATGAACTTGTGTTGCAAATTGCATCATGAAAAATCTTTGAGGATAAAACAATTTGGGGACTGATTTAAAGAATAATAATGGTGAGGCACTAACGCCCCATGACCTGCAAAGCGGGGTGTCAAGAACCCACGTATCTTCGCTTTCACACCTGGCTGCCGCGCACCAATACATTTCTGAAATGATACGTGATGATTTTATGAGCTTCACGCATTAGAGAACCGCATTATTATCTCTTGGCGTGACTGAATGAGCTACTCGCCAACTGATGTAAAAGCACGATTATATTTGGAGAATGAGTAATATTTTGCGGTGCTATTTATATAACTAGTAAGGTAGTGTAATCAGGAAATTTCTATAAAGGTGATCGAAATTTAGCAATTGCACTTTGTTCAGGATGGTTTATTAATTCGAAGGAATTTGTTAAGTTTCTACTTAAGTACTATTGTTCAAAATAAATTAATACCTCGTCCTTTTGTAAAAGATTCTACCAGAGCTGAGAAATTCTCAGAAATATTTTACATTTACAGTTTTTCGCTTTACGTGGATTATTGCCTGGAATCTACGGAAATTCATTTCAAACTTGACTGAAATTTACCCGAAGTTTGTTTTTTAATCAAATATTGCAATAGGAAAACATTCCAGAACTTGAGTTTAAGTGAAGTGCAATTAAGCGTTTATTTAAATGTTTGATACAATGTAAAGTGCGAAAGGAAGTGCATTCTTGATTAATAAAACGTCAGCCAGAGTGTACGAGTAATATTGCTTGATGCTGCTTGCCTTTACGTTGTCTATTAAGAAAAATGATTAGGTAGTAATCTAGTAGGACCTCAAGACCTCAAACCAAACTTTTGCAGAAACACATGGAATTCATTCATATCCAACATTTTATTTTTCACATTTTTCAGTCTCTTTTTCGATGTTCAATAAGTTAAAGATATTTATGTAGCACCTAACAGCATTACTTGAAATTAAGTGTTTTCGCTTTAACTGATAATCTGCCTTTATGTACAGTAACTGCTGATGAACTTGAGAACCAAGAAAATAAGCATATTCGTGCACAAAAGCGCTTGTTAATTCAGTTAAATAAGTTGACTTTGTTTTAATAAAATTTTTGATTTACGCATATATTGTGGTAGAACTAGAACAAATTTTGTCCAATAACCAGAGGCGGCTACTACGTAAGAGCACAAGAGCACGCCATCGCCTTTGCTTTGGGCAATAGTTTTAAATTTTAAAACTATATCGCATATCCCTTCCCGCCTGTGCCTTTGAAGATGTCGTTAAACTCGCCCCGACCCCGCCAACTGCCGCAAGCAGTTTCGATTGTTTTTAATACTAGTTTTAGCAGTGTTGAATAACCACAAAGTTCGATAATTTCATTGTAAGTGGAGATGACAACGTTTCTTACATTTTCTTTGAATGTGTGTTAATATACATTTTGTTTGGTACCAACAATATGTTACAACAAATTAATCATATAAAATTTCAAATTAAATTAGATAGGATTGAACTCGATTAGGTCACCAAAATTAAATACTTAGGGGTAATTTTGTATTAATAAGACATTCTACTTATGTTATGGGTAAAACGTCGAGCAAAATTCATTTTCTGTATAGAACTGGTAAAAACATTAGTTTTTATGTGCGGATATTAGTATATAAGGCTATTATTTTGCCACATTTGGATTTTTCTTCAACTGTTCTTTTTAATATAAAAGATCCAAAATCAAGCTATGCGTGTATTCTTTAGAATTAGTAGGTGCACACGAATCAGTATGAAGCTCGAAGTATTACATTTTATGAGTGTTAACCAAAAGTGATTTTCGACACTATATTTTATTTATAAAATGGTTAATAAACAGGCAACTGACTACTTATCTAGGCTTGTACTTGTGCAAGAGATTCATACATATAACACCAGAAATAATCATTTTTTTATTTATCTGCCAATAAACATAGAATGAACATATAACAGGAAAAACATTGTTCATGCTGCAAAAATTTAATATTGTAACAGTTGAGACTTCGTTAGATATGGAGTAACTTCCTATATTAATATGTTTGTAATAGCAGTTTGCTAAATAAATTAATATTATTATATGTTATTAGAAGTAGTAGTTTAATATTTCAATACAATTTATTGCTCAACGTATCACTTGTTCTTCTTTCTCATGTACCAGCCGCCCCTGCTTTAGTCAGTTGCATTCTGAAGTCATATGTGACCATAATACCTTACTATACCCCAGATTGAATATTTTCAAGATATTACCATTAATGAATGATCCAATAAGTTTTCTCGCAGGAGCAAATACGTATTTAGTTAAATTTAATATTTGTACTTATATTTTGCATCTAGGTTTTCCAATGGTATTAAATCCCATTTTGTATTGGTTAACTCACTTCTTTATATTAATTTCTCTTGAAGAATTCTCTCAGAAATCGTTCAGCGGGAAATTTAATGTTCCAAAAATCACCCGCACAAAAAAATAGGTAAAATAAAGAAATAATGTTCTATGTCAAATTCATCAATCCTTATCATTGTTAATACTGCCCATTGTACGATAATTTTCCAAAATCGTTGTGCGGTATTTATTTCTTCGTGTTCATAACGAGTTAGCCGGTGTTACGGGCAATATTACATTCTTTTGGTGTTTTCACTGAAGATGACAACTTTGTTGTCGGATTCTCTATTTGGACAATTGAATGTATGATAATGGAAAATTTCTTTACTGCACGTATTTATCAAACACCAATTTTATCTAGTTACACATAGTAGGTGAATATCAATTAGATATTTAAATTAACCAACCCCAACCGAGGTTATTTGAAAGTTTCATATTGTTTCCCTAACTTTTGTTTTAAGTCAATTTTTTTTTCATGGTTTTGTTCTTGAAGGTGTTGCGATAACATTACAATTTTCATTTTGAGAATTGTTCTGTTTAAAGTAATAGAAAAATAAATTGTAATTTCTGAAACTTAATATTTTCAGATTGACTGCACGGATGATGACTCATACGAAGATACATGTCCCAACGTCGAATTGCAAAAACTCAAGAAGCAATGTATTATCGGTCAATGGTCTCAAAGTCTTACGTCTTGCTATGAGGTCTCTATGGAAACCGCCTTGAATGAAGATTACTGTTTTTATATTACTGAACCGACAACGTATACCAGAGGTTGCCCAAACTATGAAAGTAGAGCGTGCCACAACATTACTCCCGAATATATTTGGGGTGGGAAAGATGATTCACTCTGTGCCGTTAGATCCATAACTTCTCTTAAAGTAGTAAGTTGTAAAGATCTTCATCCTCATCTGTGCATGTACAAAAAGAAAAGGACCTGATCTTCAGAAGAAACCATTGTTTGAGCTTGAAATCACATTATCATTCAACGAACGCAAAAAGCAAATGCAATTAACAGTTTATACTCCAGAAGGTGTAGTCCGTTCCGAAGACGATATTAAGTGTTTCACCTATCGGTATAATCTTGAAGAAGAACCATACAAAATGATTGATGTTGAAGAAAAATTCGATTCTAGAAAAGCTAATCGTGACAAAGATCAGTTGGGTTATAGGAATTTTACCGTATTTCTCCTTGATATTAAAGATAAACCCAATGAATATTGGTGTAAAGTCTTTATTGAAAGTTCAGGAAAAATAATTACTTCCGATAAACGAGTGGGTTTCACAGATGACGTTGGTAATGAATTCGTTATGTATTTAGAAATAACTGTGCCGGAAAAATTTCCGAAGGATCATTTAAAACAAGTGACTAAGTTTTGTAGACTAATTAAAACTACCTGCAGAGCCTTCAAATTATTAAATTTCGATAAATATAAATACAAAAGTTCTTTCCTAATGCATATTACTACAAAATATAGAAAATCTATATCTGAAGAGTATACGGAGATAAAGGATGTATTTCAAAGTCAAGATTATTTGAATGTTGTTAACATGACAACTTCCGACTGGTGTTTACCCAAAAATGACAGCATTTCTTGGAGTTTAACACCGATCGGTGGAGTATCCGTACCTTCGGAGCTGTGTATTACGAAATATGGTGTGATTGCAACGCGAAAGTGTGAAGGAGATTTTCTCTACGGAGCAAAATGGGAAAAATTTGAGGAGGAATGTTTGGAAGAGCCGGATATACCTGCTACAACTAAATTTCTACACGCTGCATCAACCATTCACGAAATAACAGTTGATACCATTAAGAATACATCCCTCTTGTTAAATTATTCTCAAAATTTATCAGTAACGGATGTATCTCTCATTTCTAACATACTATTCCAGACGTCTTTATTCAGTAACGTAATTCAAGTGGCTGGCTATTTTTACGATATCTACGATAGAATATTTGAACTCAGCAGTAAAACTTTGGAATATTCGCAAGATCTTTTAAATTCCACTGATGTAATGGTGAACGCTTTGGATTTGTATCTGACTAGATACTCTGAAGATAAGCTTAATGGTAGCGAAAGTTTTTAAGCGTGCACATTAAATCGAATTTAATTGTGCACATAACTAAGCCATTTAGCAATAATATTTCTGGATTTGCGCTGTATGGCAATTCGAATTCGTTTCTAAACTGTACTGTAACGCATCTGTATACTAACACAAGCATGAAAAGTATTGAATTAAATAGTTTACAAGCGGGGTCATATGTACCTCAAACATTACTTGATCGATTAGTTTACAATGTCACTGAAAAAGAAAGACTCAACCTCACGATAATAACGACAATATTTGTTAATGATTCCATATTCAATGAAGACGTAGAACACAAAAATAGGTCTGTTGGATCTAAAATTATCAGCGTTATTATACCTGGGTATGAGACGTATTTAGAACATCCTTTGCCAATATTACTTAGGCAACATACGTATAGTACAAAGGATACCTGCGGATACTGGGAATATGGTAAAAACAGTCAAGGTAGGAAAGGTAAATGGTCGAGCACAGGAATAAACTACAAACAGAAATTTGAAAATTCATCAGTACTACATTGTGGATTTTCACATTTAACTCATTTTGCCTTGTTGATTATGGGCGAACGACATAATCAAGTGGACACTCTACCGATAACAAAGGAGTATAATTTTGAATTAACTGCCGTCTCCATATTTTGTTCAGTAGTATCAGTTGTTGGAATTTTAGGAATTTTTCTCACAGCAATCATTTATAAACAGTGGAGAGAGAAACCAGGAACTAAATTTCTTCTTCAACTATCGATACTAATAATTTGTGAAATGATATTTATACAGTTAGCTAGTCTAAAAGAATATTATCAGCATACATGGATCTGCACATTATTTGGAATTTTGCTTCACTACGTGGTTCTATCCAAACTAGCTTGGATGTTAGTCATAGCGTTTCTCCAGTATTTGCGATTTGTGAGAGTATTGGGAGCAACGCCAACACGACTCTTATTGAAATCGATGTTAGTCGGTTGGTTAGCACCTCTAATACCAGTTCTTTTAACTGTAATTATAGCTCCTGAAAACTACAGTTTTGGTCACAATTTTTGCTATCCAAAGGGTTTGGCTTTATATATCGGACTTATAACACCAAGTACTTTAATAATGGCCGCTAATATTTCTGTATTTGTGTTAGTGATGGCGGCCATACGTGCCTCTAAAGCGGCTAAATACGATAAGAGTGGAAAAATGGTATATAAGCAAATTTGTTTGGCAATACTGTTATTCTTTTTACTCGGAATTCATTGGACTTTTGGAATTATAGCCGAAATATTACCGAGCAGCTGGATAACCACCATGTTCATGTTTCTATTTTGCACCACAACCGGACTACAAGGTTTTGTTTTGTTTACATTTTACGTAGTATTAGATAAGGAGACAAGGTTGTTATGGATTAAATCAATAAAATCGAGATTTTAATCTATCGCGGAAATTTACTGTATACCTTCCTATGACAATGTACCCAAAAATTGCTTTAGTAATAGTTTAAAATCGAAACAACACTTAGAATTGGCTAACACGGGTCGAATACATAAGCGGCACAAAGGAGAGCAATTGTAGGCTTGTATTGCTAATATTAAATTATAATACCTTTTACTCGCATAAACATGCAGGTTATTTACTTTCATCGGAAATTGAATGGCATTACAAAAAACGACAACTATTACGTACTAGTAATCAATATAATATGCAAAGTCGTTATGGAAGTAGTGTGGACAGGCAATCTCCGGACCTGTTATAAAATTGAAGCTTTTTATGATCGATACATTTCGACGTTTATCACTAAAAATGTCAGTATGTATAGAAAAAGAACATTCGGTATCAATCCAGGTAAGATTTGCAAATTTTTCAATATGTCACTTGAAAACACACTGGCAAGATAAACGTAAGTTTGATTTGTAAAATGGAACCATATTTCTGCTGTCAGCTCTACCTCTTCAGATATATTAGAACCTATATCATATATCTGTGCCCGTTCATAAAAACATGGCTATTTTAAAGTACGTGCAATATTTAAATTATTATCAAAAGAGACACTAACAAAAAAGTGTATTGCATGAAAATTTGTTTATTTACTACAAAAGTTAAATTATTAATTAAAATTATCAATCGATACACAGAAAGCTATATTCTTAAGACTTGCAGGACTAGGATTTGTGAGCACAATTACGTACACGATTACAAAAATAGTCCGTCATCTTGCGTCTCTAGTATCTGGTTTTCAACCTTTCTTGCATTTTGCTCTTTAATTAAGTTTTAAATGTTACACCCTAGGACAATATCCTCTACTAGTCAATTTCAAGTTAAAAAATAAATGAAGCCTAAACACTTGATTCCATATTTACGAATCATTGAAAATTCAGTTTCTCCATGAACCAGGTAAGTTATGGACCATGCATTTAATGAATGAAGAATGTTTATTGAAAGTGTTCACAAACTGTATCACATGATCTAGCTTTATATGTAGTGATGGTAGGAAGATTATATTTCGTGCTATCAAATGTTTATTGCGTATATCGCGTTCCCCAGTCACCACAGCATTCTGAGTTTTTCTCTATCAACTATTTATGATCTTCGTAATTTATTTTTTCAAATACTAGAGTAAAGCCCTTATGCTCTTGTTTCGTCCTGGACCGATTACGATGGAACCACGGTTGTACTTATTATTAACAAAACCTCATTTGAAACTAGGTTTTGAATTGTCGAGGTGAAGACACCAGTCACTGAGGTTACAATCTGATTGCATTTCTTTCAAACAGTTCCTGAGGTCACTGCAGAATATGAAGCTTTTGTCTTCGGTGATACTAACTACAATCCTCTTTCTCTATAAATGCCGAAATACATTCTGTTCATTTTGTCTTGAGGAAAACAATTGTGAAGATTCCTAGAAATGATTTAATTGAGATATAGATTACCTATTTGATTTCACTGGGCAGTCTCCACAAGTATCTGTCTTCAAGTATACATTCGTCTACGTTTGTGTGCTTGACATTGGTAAAATAAGCAGCAATCCGAGTAAAAACTGACAGAATAGTGATGCCAAAGTGAATGTGTTAAATGTCAAGATTTCAGTAGATAGATCACGATACATTTTTACGAAAAAATCGATCCCGTGGAAGTTGGTCATCCGTGTCGTATAGCCTATAAAGAATAACTACAATTTTCACATTAACATTACTTTGTGACTTTATTTTACTACAAAAACTTTACTGTAAACTTAACATTAAGAATGGACTGCAACTTTATAAATTCAACCCTATCTTAGAAACTAGACCTGATCTGGTCAATTCAATTTAATTTCCTGAAATAGTGCCCTTAGTAAGATTGCGAACAGGATTTTAATAATTTCGTTGCAAATATATTTTGTGTGAAGAGGTGAATTTTTAAAATCAAAGATTATGAAGTTGGTAAGTACATCTGTATTTGTACAGTACAACCTTCTATATCCCAAATTAAGGGGGTTGAGAGCAAAAATTTCGGATATCAGATTGGCATCATTTCAAAAATTCAAAGTTAAAAGAATGCGTACAGCAATGCCAATACGTACAGTATTCTTATACAGAATGTAAGAAAATCTAACTTACACAGGAATTTAGCTTTATACTAGTTGTGGCAAAGTAAGTCATCAGAAGATTAAGAAACAAAGTTTTTACGAAAACGGTTTAAAATACCGTTAAACGACATGATCCGCTAAATTGACTGTTTGTCTTATATTTGATCTAAAAGGAGGCAGAGACAACCCCAAAAATAAGTACCTATCTAAATAGGTCACGAAATGTATATAAATTTTAGTGCAAGGTGCAAACAAACTTTCCGTGATTTCGAATTTAGCCATATTTCAGGTACCATTGCTAGTTCAATGATTCTGGTACAAATCTTTCCTCTGAGAATCAATTTACAAGAAATCCCCTAATTTATACACACCATTGAATGTACCAGTTAACATTTCAGAATCACCACTATAGGTTCGCTTTATGCAAAGAAGCCAAAAACTAGTTGTGTGTGCCATAACAAACTGAAAAATTGGCCAAATATCTTTCTTTATTCTCCCGGTCACAGCCTTTGAGATCTCGTTTTACAACAACCTAGTTTTCGTCGTCTTCAGAAGGCCTTTTCAAGATCCATATATTTCTTCCAATTCCAACGAGAAACGCGATGATTGATTTTCTGAAAATAAAGACTCGACAGCTTCCGTCGATATTGGCCTGACAAACACTGCGATAAATCCCCGTAGCAATTTGCCAATGCCTTTCCAGTTTTCTAATGGAGGGAAATTTTTTGTAAATGATACGGCAATTTGGGCGACCCTTATGCAATCTACATTTCCACAGTCTTTGTCGGAGATTTTTACAAAAAAGGTAGATATTAACAGAAAAGAGGTAAAAAATATTTCCGCGATCCTCATATTAATGGACATATGTATCTCACTTGCCAAAAGGATGCATGTTTTGGTCAAATAAAAACTAAAAGTTACATACTTTTACAATAACGATTTCAATCAATACATACTTATTTCTGAAGAAACTACTGTGATTGATTTAAGTATGACCTAAACCCAAGCGACGAAGATTGACTTTTGCGAATATACCTATATATAGATAAGGCACACGAATATGGTACAAAGATGTCCAAAATCTGTACTCCAGATGCGACGATTAATAACCCAAGGAATACTTTACATTAATAATTGTTATAACAGCGTTCAGTTGTGGCCAGGTCTGAACAACTAGACCTATGTACGTAGAATTATCTGTTTCAATAAAGAAGAAGACAAGAAATAAATAGTAGTAATAATAATAAAGATAGTGTATTCAAAAACAGATTTATGAAGAGGAAAATGAAGAAAAAGTGTATGATAAAGTGGATAATGAGTATTCGAGTCCTAATGATTAGTATCCAGTTGAAGGTCCACTAACATTCTTATAAAATTGCTACAACTCCGGTACCAAAGTTCAATACCCTGATCGAAAACTTGTACAAGGCTTAGAGAATAAATATATACTTGCACACAACGACTGCAAGTAAGAAGAAAAGAAAAATTGAGATGAATATGAGAAGAGAAAATCAGAAACTTTAGAGAGAAACATTTATATAGAATTCCTACAACTCTGGTACCAAAGCTCAATCTCCTGATCGCAAATTTGTACAAAGCTTGTAGAATAAATATGTACTTGTATACAAGGACTGTAAGTAAGACGAAAAGAAAAATCCAGATGAATATGAGAAGAAGAAATCGGAAACTTTCGAGAGAAAAAGAAACGAAATGGGAAATTATGAGGAAAAACTGGTTATGGTCGATAAAAGCTACGAACGAGAGTAAGCAAAGCACTCACTGCAAACAAGGTGTGTAATTTCAATGTGCTCAATATGTTCCTATATGAAATAGCTAGAGAACCAGAAAACTTTTATTAATAATAGGTTCCATTAAGCTCATTGGGTTAAGTTTAACGTTGATTGCCAATTTATCAGGCCATCGACTAGCGATGAATCCCTGGTACTCATTTTCATAGGTTGAATGCACCTGAAGTCTGAGAAAGTTGCCTTAATATTATAGCGGATGTGGGATTCGAACTTATCGTCTTTTTGCTTTTTGTCCAGTGGCGTACTAATAAGCTATTAAGGACTTAGATAGTATATTGGTTGATTAAAAAATGTCTAATAAAATATTTAGACTAAAGAACGTAATACCAATTTAATGGTTACCAATAATTGAGTATAAATATGTTTAGATAGAATTATTGCTCTTGGTGTTATCTAATCCGTTGATGTCCGCTGGGATACTGCATCCAATACACCTAAAGCTAAAACGTATTTATAATTAAACACATTATCGCAAGCGCTTCAGTAGTGCTTTTGTTTGATCACATGGAACGGCTATTAAGATTATTATCTCCGGACATTTTCATTGCTTCGCCGGTGAAGTACACTTTATCATCGGCACTTAACGTATTCAAACAAACGTCAAGTATATGATACTCTGTATTTATATGCAGATGAAGATGGACGTGTTTAATACATCTAAATATCCGACCACTTAATACGTCGTGATATGAGGGAGAAAAAGCTTGCCATAATATAACCATTTGCTAATTTCAAAGCCGGTAGCATCTAGTTTAATTCTAAATTATATCAATTGCCGTATGATTGAATAATGACATTCTCCATAGATGCACAGATAAATATCTTTCATTCAGTTCTTTACAACATACGTATCCGCGCTGAACATCCAGTTAGATACTTTTCGCTCGATAAGTTTGTGTGATAACTGATAAGTAAGTATCAGATTTTAAATAAGGAATCATTGCTTAATCTAGTGTTTTCGAATAGAGTGATAAATCTGATTTTATAGGAAGGTACATTATATTGCATGTTATTTATTTTTCTTATTATATGCATTTCACAAAAAGTCCTTCTCTGAAATTGTTTTGATTAGACTGGTAGTCCAATCTGTTTAGCTTACAAACATAGTAACCTTCGCGAAATGTAGTTTTAACTTTTATTACACCACTACCATAACAATAGGAACTTATGCAGTAATAAGCTCATTTTAATGTATCACCGATAATGTGTGAGTTGTGACTATTATGTAAGATAATTTGCGAATATTACTTTGTCAGCAAAATTTACGTTCCTTTGGGGATATCCAAGATCTCATGCCTATCCAGTTTTCTTCCGCCTTCAGCTATGATTTTTACCGGAGACAATTTATGAATATTACTTCACTAGCATCATTAATTTCTTTGGGGAAGCTCCAAAATGTCAGACATCCTAGCGAGGGTGTTTGGGTGAACGCTTAATTGATCTAAATATCTCGGGAAATTTTTTCATGTAAAACACTTTAAGTTCCCATGAATCAGTTGAGAGGCATTAGAATTGTATTCCGCTCATCGATATTAATTTTAGCATTATTTTGTATAAGAGGAACTTGTTTTCCATACGTATGTGCGAATTATGTAAACCTAGATGAAGACGTCGAGTGTGTAGTACCTCAGTTGTTATGGCACTAGACTACAAACGCAGAAGACTACAGGTGCACACAACCTGCGAAAACGAGTACCTGGGATTAATATTTCTGGGTAATGCGAATGGTTATATGCGACTGAAGTAAAGTGTATTATCTTCAATTCTCTAATCATTGGGTTCGGCTTAGTACAGACTAAGCCCAACTCAATGACTCTTCATGGACTGTAATGAGACCTATTATTATTATTATATTATTATTATTATATTATTATTAGATCAAGACGTTCGTTCCAAACATGTCTCTTTCTTTTCTTCTTTTCTTATTTTTACCAACTTGATTATCTTCATCGGATGTGGAAACCCATGACTTTTTCCATCTCCTAGGGACTCTTCCAATTGGCCTGCGTGTCTACGGTGGCCGCGAGGTATCCTAGCTACTTAAGACCAGTTCATTTTTCTTGTTGGTTCTATGAACGTTATTGGTATCACGTAGTAGATTGCTGATCATGCCCCAATCTTCCCCTCGTACCCGACCTTGAGAATGAATTAATTCCTCCGCATATTTACTGCACTGCTTGAAAGAATAATTTTAGCGATTTAAACTCTGCAAATCTGGAATAAAATTGTGACTTTGGAAAAATTTGTGATAGAAAATGATATGTGTTTCCTCCACGTTAATCTTTGTCTAAATGACACCTCAAATAGTTCACATTTATTTTTCTGCAAGTGTTGGGTTACATAGTTTCACAACTGAGCACGTCAGCAAACCTTACATTATACCTGCTCAAACGCTAATGAACTGTCCATGAAGGCAGTTGAGAAATATCTCCTGTTTTTCGATATCATTGTTTGCTTCTCGCATCTGTGAAAAACCAAATTGATAGCTGGATAGCAGGCTTCCTCCTTTGATGATTGTATAATACGCTCGATAAGCTCTCTAAAACTCTTGAGAATATTGGAAAAAGGGTTTAAGTTCGTACAATACCAACTGGTTTTGGGGTCCAAAGTACTTTCACGACCTTCCACTATGAGAGGTAGTGTCCAATTCGGATCTCTCCAGGGGGAGTTTAAAATTTAAGTTTTCATTAATTAGATGGAACCCAGACACCTTGTTGGTGCACAGGCTGTTACTAACTCTTAAGATTTCATGTGTTAATTATCTAGTGCGTACTTCAACACATTCAATTCCTGCAATTTTTTTCCTAATGGGACAGTTTAAATGCATCACCAAAATATTGAATAAAAGTATTGACTTTTGCCAGTTTGCTTCTGGACCATTTGAAAGAATTGTTGTTTACCTCATCTTCCCATAACGTATAGTCCGCGGCTTCAGATGTTTCCAGATTTAGTGCAATGACTTGTATGCCCTTTTAATGTACATTTGAATTTTCTAGCAATTCTATTGTAATTACATACTTTTATCACTGGATGTCCTTAATTTTCTTTCTACACCTATTTTGATCCCAATGGCGTGAGAGTGATTCTTCTTCTTCTACTCGTTACTCCTGTCGCGTGGTGGAGTTCAATGAGGGCAATTTATCGGCTTATTTCTTGTTTGACTTTCTAGAGTGGCAGTTCGTATCTATTGTCTCTGTGTATTATACGAGTATATGTTATATTATTTCTTTAATTTCTAGATCGGATTGTAGATTTAACGTTACTTAAGAAGATGGCATACTTGTAAATGTTTCCACCCCTTACATTAGTCGATTTGGTAAATAGGTTTCTCATTTCCAAGTAGTTGTGATGCCCTTTGTTACATAAACTCACGCAAACTTAAATACTGTACAAAAAAGAACTCAAACACTTGATTTTGCTATTAGTTTTAGATCTTCTACTAAGATGATTTCAAAATACGTCATAGTTTTGAATACTATCCTGTTGATCTATTTAGCTTCTCCGGTAAGTTACCACCTGCAATTTTAAACAAATTTTTCATTTTTCTAATCCAAATATTTAGGTTGTATCTCTTTCAAAGAGAAGCATAGACTTGATTGCAGCTCACAGTCTCATCGCGGACCCAAGACTACCAAAAGAGCTTTCTCCAAATAATTATCGTTTGAAGATACAACCTTTTGTGGATGAGGGTTACTTTAAAGGCGAAGTTCGTATAAACGTGACCTGGCAAGAATCGACGGACATCATTACATTGCACGCACATAACGAGTTAACGGTTCCAGAAAGAGATATTTTGGTAACACAGTACGCTCCCGATGATGAATCGTAAGTGATCTGTTTTCATGTCTCTTAACACAAATTGTTCTAAACGATTAAACTAACCCAATATAGTTTTACACTTGTTCTCAGCGACAGAACAGCGTTCAACCCGTTACCAGCGGTAATCAAAATTGTTAAAGTCGAAAGGGTTCCCAAGAAGCCCCAAATTGTAATACATCTCGGAAAAATGCTAAAACGTGGTGCACAATGCGAAGTACAACTATCATTTAGTGGTAAAATGTATAACGACACAAGCGAAGGATTGTTTAGGCATCAGTACGTAGATACTGCTTCTGGGGAGACGAAATGGTATGTGGCAACTCATTTTCGTCCAAATTTGGCAAGAAGGGTGTTCCCTTGTTTCGACGAACCAGCATTAAAGGCACCGTTTCGTATCAGCGTCGCACGTCAAAAACATACCAAAGCCTTATCGAATATGCCTTTGACTCATAGTGAGGAAATGTAAATATTGTTATTGGAATGTTAATAACGAGATTGTTAATTATTGATTATTTTTAGAGACTCGCAACCTGGTTGGTATTGGGATCATTTTGAAGAAACACCTACCATGTCAACGTTTACCGTTGGCATCGTCGTGTCTGAATTTGTTTTCGTCGAACGTAATAAGACGGAAGATAATAAGGAAATTGGTATAGAATTACACAAAAAATAATCTTTATATTGTTAACATTCAAGATATTGCTCTAGGTTTGGATATAAAGGTTTGGGCAAGAGCAGATTATCTGGATATGTTACAGAACGTTTCTGATAAGATTATAAAATCTTTAGAGATTCTACAGGAGTTTTGGAGCGTACCATACCCATTACCAAAATTAGATTGTATTGCTTTACCTAACTATCAAGCCACAAAGCCAGCCGACAATTGGGGTTTGATTTTATTTAAGTACGTACATACACATCAAAACTGGTGACTAGGTTTTGAGTTAATTTACATATATTCGTAGGGAAAGTGAATTAAATAGCAAGAAGTCGTGGCATATATCACTTGAACTAGTATATCAATGGCTGGGTTCGTTAGCAACACCTTTCTGGTGGACCGATGCCCATATTAACAATGCCCTTAGTAGATATGTTACAGCATACACAACTTTGGAGGTAACATAAGAGTAGACCCAATAATAGAAGGTGCATTCATTAAGTTTTTACAGTTGAATTATGGATACGAAACGTTTAATAATTGGCCAATGACCATGCTATACTCGATATATTACGAATTCAGTAAGAGATACCCACACGGTAAATCTACCGCCATTAAGCAAGACTCCGTATCAGCTAAAACCGAACTCGTGTTTAGAATGCTGAATTACACTCTTGGAGAATCTACATTTAAGCATGGATTACAAAAATTCATGACTGATAGGTACTAATGCAGTTTAAATCAAAAACACGTCCTCAATTTAAAAAATTGCAGGCAATATAAAACCTTCTTTGCTGATGATGTTTGGGCTGCATTAAACGAGCAAGCCAGATTTGATAACGCTCTTCCGAAAGATATTTCTGTAACCGCTATAGCTGCTTCGTGGATAACTAAGGATAGATTACCAGTTATAAATGTCATCAGGAACTATGAGAATAACAGCGTTACGATCACACAGGTGACAACTGTTTCCAAATTTGCTCTTTTTTAAGTTTTATCAACATTCGGTTCTAGAAAGTATATTTACGCGAAAGACCTCACGATGTACCCGATCAAGATAAATTGCTATGGTGGATACCTATAGTTCTAGTGAAGCAAACTAAATTAGATTTTAAAAATACTACTCCTTTGCTGTGGATGCAGAAGGAGAAAACTATTACATTATCTGATATACCGGGTTCCGAAAATTTTATTATTGTAAATCCAGAAGAAATTGGTACTGCTTTAATACTACAATAGATTTAGGTTTAAATGGTTATACTTTTAGGTCCTTTCCCTGTGAACTACGACACTCAGAATTGGAATATGTTGGCAAACTTCTTGACTCATAATGAGGATAGGCTTAAGATACCCGTTAATACTCGAGCTAAGTTATTACACGACGCCTGGAATCTAGCTTATGCTGGAGATTTATGTTTCGATACAGCTTTGGACATGACGCTGTTCCTGAAACACGAACGGGAATATATTGCATGGGACCCGATTTTCACGATGATTGATCATATTGGCCGGCATATCGATAGCTCTGAAGTTCACAAAAAATTCCAGGTAAAAAAACTTAGTTTTATATTATAGATGCTTTCTGATTCTAGTCCTGTGCTGTGATGCGTAGATGGTAGTTTGTTCCAAAAAACTTTTAAGAAATTTATTGAAATGGCGACAAAACGCGAGTAATTTTGAAGGGTGCGCCTTTCAAAATTCCTTCTTTCTCCTTTTTATTAACACTCCATCCTACTTAATTTACTTTTGGGTTAGGGACCTTCTTTAATTTAGATTTTTCAGCTTTTGTCCATTTATTTTTTAGTAATTCTTTTGATATAGCTCCTTTAGCTTTAATTTCGACTGCAATAAATAGCTACATATGTATTAGACGATATTATAATGAAAGGCATTTTGGAGAATGCATTATCCAGCTACTTGATGAACGTATAATGACGTACAAGATCTTACCTTATATCTCGTAGATGCTCTTATAAATATTGATGTTTTACAAATAATATTATTCTTATAGTCTGAAACTTAAATTATTTGTATCATTGCCCCAAAAATCTGGAAAAATTTCATACTATTTTGATCATCTATTCCCAATTGTTTTCTCCATCCGATATCTCTCAGACAATTACAATTATTGAAACTTTATTTGTTTGTGTACGAACCATCACTTGTGAAGTGTTGCTGGTTATATCAATTCATAATTAAGAAGCACTACTAAATAATTTCGTAATCTACACCTTCTTTCTTTTGATACACCAAATGATTTCGTATTTTCTATATTTGCATATTCTTCTTCGCTGATAAAATTGAACCGTCAGCGTAGCAGTGTATTTTTATAACATTTTGTCCCACGTCCATAAATTTCCTTTGCGCTGTGTACGATTTCGTCATTATCACACTGAAGAGATGGAACCCTCGTGCATTGAAAAGTACGTCTTTCGACAACAAAATTGTTATGCATAGTATAGAATTGCAAAAGAAGATCCCTCTCGTGAATTTTGACATACCAACTAAGGAAGAGTATAATTTTCGAAAGCAATGTTTAGTAGTGGTCAAATATATATAGATAAATAGATATAGGTTAATATATTGATGCCTCATGAGGTTGTTCGCTACACTTGGGAATATTAGTCACATGTGGTTTTCTGTAGATTCGAAACATATCTTAACCTGAACAAGGTGTAAAGCAAATTTGTTTTCAGATCAAAGTCGTGAGATTTTCTTCAGTTCTCTAGAGTTTCCTTTAATACTTCTTTTGGAAAAGTGGACTTCAGATTCTCCTATTTCTTTTTACGCTATTTTCTCGTAGCACTTTACACTTTCTTCATATTTGTTCATCCAAAATATTTTTTTAATGTGTTGTTTGGATTGTTCCGTCGTTAATTTCTTTCAGGTACGAATAGACGGCTCGGTCTCTGTTTTCTACCTTCAAACATCAGTTGTCTAAATCTTTGTTAGATAATAATTATTACATGTTGTTTTCCTTTTGAACCTGGGGGTTATTTTGCCATGCTGCTTGCTACTTATTTCCGCGTAAATAGATTCACTTTTTCATCCAGCTGTTCTTACTGGCACTGAGATTTGAAACTTATTCAATGTATTTGTATATTTTTACATGAGCGTTGATTTTTTTATGGTATTTTGAGTTAGATATTATTCTAAATATAATTATAATAAAATTGCAACAATATTTTTCTCACAATATCAAAGACCGTCTTAGCCTCATGGCATTAGGGATGTGGTATACACGGCTTCCAATGATTTTCAGGCACCAAAAGCTTTCGGGCTCCAGCAAGTAGTAACAATATTTAACCTCCGTTTGGCCGCGGAGTCCCGTTCGCAGCACAATTGCATCTTAATATTTATTTAACAATTTATAGCATAGTAGAGTTTATCAAACAATAGGGGTGCTATTTAGACGTTCGCACCCCGATGCCAGAATCTTTTAAGCTAATTTATTGGCTTCCCAGTAGAGAGATCTTCACATTTATATTTATAGCTTTATAGAGCGATTTGCTCTTTCTAGCAGTTACTATCAATTCCCATAATTTAGTAGCGTTAAAGCCACCTTTATTTATAAATCAACTATTACATTGTATTTCGAATAGTTATAATCATTTTATTCTTAAGTATTAGGTGAAGGGACTGTTGTCTATAGAAGATTGAAACACTTTAGAGACATGTATTGTTAATTTTTTGATTTAATTATTCATATATATATATATATATACATATATACAGGTGGCCACTAAAATATGTACCGGCTATAATTTCATGAGAAAACGTATTTTTGAAGTTTATGTTTTTTCAAATTCAACTTTGTGGGTTAATTTATTGCTTGATGGTATAAGTAAACAAAAACACTAATTCCGATTTTTCAATAAACGTACATTCTATTATTTCAAAAAGAAAGTAGAAAATCATGTGGTCATTGAAATAGATACAAGTAACTGATCAATATGATTATATAGATAAAAGTAAAATAGTGTTTAAAAAGCTAAAATAAATATTTTATATAACTAATATCCACAATATCCTCCTCTGTTTTGGATGACTTTTTCTATTTTATTTGGGCACAGAATTAATTAGTTTAATTAGTCTCTATTGGAGTCCTAATACCAAGTTTTGTGCCATAATTCACCCTTACTGTGACAGGTTTCCTTTCCAATTCTTGTCTTAAGATCTCCCTATAGGTATTCAATTGGGTGAAGATGAGATAATTGACTTGGCGATTCCATTACTTGATCTCGACTGCTCGGAAACCTATCAATTACCAGCTTTGAAGAGTGTTTGAGGTCGTTATCTTGCTGGAAAGGTCACCGAACTGGCATATTATCTTCAACAGTAACATAAAATCCTGTAGTATACCTTTATATATCTCTTTAGTCATAGTGTCACTAATGAAATGGATTGGTATAACTCCATTCCAGGAGAAAGAACCCCATGCCATTATATTTCCGCTATTATGTTTAATTTTTTTAAATTTCTTTTAGTCTCATCACTCCACAGGGCATTACGCCAATTTTCTGCAGCCTCTTGTCCACTCCATGTTCTATGGGCAAGCGCAAAGGCTTTTCTCTTCTGTAAGTTTGCTTGTCAAATTAACAGAACCTTACCAGCCATGCAGCCATTCGACAAGGTAGTTTCATACTGTATATTCATCGTCGTATAGTTCTACCTGATATTTCATTATCAATTTCCGTTGTAATGGCTTTAGTTGACTTAAACGGATCCCGTTTGGCCAAAGTTACAGTGTAGTACGATGTGATACGAGACGTTTTTCTTACGCCCCCACATTTTTCGATCAAGTTTTTGCGGTTCCAAGATATTTGTAACAAAAATTTTTGATCGTCCCAATGATTTGTCAATGAAACTATTGGATTTATTTTGATTTCTTAAATTTAGAATGTCTCCTCTTCTCCGCTATACAATGCTGTCCACGAGCTATCTAACGATCATATTTCTATTAATTAAAATTTTATGTCAAATCTACAATACTAAAACATACGTTTTCAGGAATTATTTTTGCAAAATGTATAGAAATCTAACAGATATTCACAAAATACCTATTTTAATGGCCACTGAAAATTCTTACTGAAAACCTTTAATGAAACTGCGTAATTATTGTAGCAAACCTTGCCAATTGAAAGAAATTAATATCATTCAGAATTATTTTCAAATAAAAATTTTGTACATGAGAGTTCAACGTCAAAGGCGCGTATCTATTTTATTGACCACATGTATATATATATATATATATATATATATATACATATATATATTTCCATTCCTTTTATATCGAAAATATTCTGATAAACATTTGTCAATCCTATTGTATTTCAAATTAACACAAATTATGGATTCGAAGTGATTGTGCAGTTTTCGAACTACTAGAGCAATCTGATATTTATTTTTTATCTTCTAATTTAATTCTAATTAACATCCAAATAATTACGTCATGCTGCGTGCATAAGGTGATAATAACCATTTCATTACATTACATTAATCATGCAATACTTATACTATAATGTAGAATGAATTGCATATCTCCATTTCTAAATTTCCAATGAATCAACAATTTTGAGTTTTCCGAACGAAAGATATTTTTGCAAGCAATACATATTCTTTTATTATTATATTTTATATAATAATTTACATTCTCAAATAATAGATAAATTTAAATAATTCTCTTATTTTAATAGGCATACATACGAATCCTCTTAGAACCATTGTATCTAGAACTTGGAAATGAACCCAAAGAAGGTGAAAATGACGGTAAAAGTCATTTAAGAACTTCTTCCAAAACATTTTTATGCCAAGCCGGTTATAGACCTTGCACAGAAGAAGCCCGGCGTGCTTTCAGAAAGTGGATGGAATGTGAAAATCCAGACGAGGGAAATCCGTAAGTACTTATATTGATAAAAAGAAAAACATTCGTATCCATTCCAAGAGTTAACTGTATTTTTGAAAACAACCAGGGTACCAATTCAATACATATGTCCGGTTTTTCAATGGGGAAGCAGAGAAGAATGGGAATTTGGATTGCAAAGAGTAGTCAACTTCCCATCATCCAGAAAGCAAAATGAACGGACGTATCTCTTAAAGACGCTGGCAGGATGTCCATTGGATTCGTGGAAAATCGATAAACTCCTGAATACTACCATTTTAGAATCGAACTCAAACTTTACTGATAACGATATTTCTTTGATATTTAGCATGCTCACCGGTGGCCCTAGAGGCTACTCAGCCCTTTTCAATTTCCTAGATCTGCATTGGTTTACTATCAAAATGAAGTAAGTTTGTTACTGACTGATTACGGTCAGCAATTCGTGATAGGTTTATTTGAAAATAATATTTTTAGATTTGAAAACAAACCCCATTTATGGAACAGTATAGTAAGTTCTGCCACTGTTTTCAAAACCCAACAGGGTCTCGACATGGTCTCCGTATTATATGAAGAACATCAAGGAGATTTTGGTACTGCTGAATTTTTGATCGAAAGGGCATTGAGAAATATTAAAGAAGAATCTAAATGGAGCGATGAAAATTTACCTGTAATAGAATCGTGGTTGGATCTCTTTTTGAAGGACAATAATATCGATATAGACCGTCTTCGAGTGGAATGATTATGAATTAATCTAAAAGACTGTAATTTATATGCTGATTATTGGTTCTGCGTACGATTGTGCGTGCTTTATAGATTTGTTGTAAATAGCATATTATGTTCATTTCTCTGGATAAATTGTATATCTCGGTCTATAATAGTTTTAATATATGTATAATCTGAAATATGTTATAAGTAGGTAAGCACGCGAAGGAATAGTTGAAACATGTTGCATAATTACCCGTAAATTTATTATAACGCATTGTATATAAGGTGTACATATATATTTACGTATTTACCAAATAAATACTTTTCTGAGGATGGAAACTAAATCTCGATGAATTTGTCCACATTTATTGTCGGGGAACAACCAAGTTCAAAACTTAAATATTTCGAAATTAATGTAAGCTGTGGTGCTGTTTCAGTTTTTGAAGGAATATTTTCGTCAAGTAAATCTTATTTTATTTTTAACGATCTAACTTGAGAGACTGCTCCCAGAATGGCGATATACCCAGGAGTCAGTTGTACAATGAGAAATAGCGTCACTAAAGTACGAGGACGACATCCATTTGCACGCATAAGGAGCTGCGCAACAGCGGCAATAGGCGTCGTACCGGACTTCTCTCTACTACATTTGGTAGTTGACCGAACGGTGAAAAGTACTCCTATCTAAGATAGTTGGCAGTCAGGTCAGTCAGACAAACAATGAACTTCAATATTCGAGGAGCTAGAATCCTTTCCGTTTAGTCCTCACCTTCCACTGCCTAGAAACCTAATAACTCGGAAGTACAACTTTGGAGACTCCGGATACAGTTGATTGCAAAGTGACACTGATGGGACGATTGTACTGACATCCCCCTTAAATTACAATTAAAGTAGTACACAAATGAGTTTGTGATCGGTGAAGCAATAGGAACTCAATGGGAAATTAGCTCAGCGTATTCCAAGCAGAAGTTCGCATATCCCTATGTGCCGATATTAACTTCACAGGAAACTAAATGAACCGGAAAATTGTCATCTTTATTGATAGCCAAGCAGTCATACAGGTGTAGAATTCACAGGTCATCAATTGAAGGCTGGTTTGGGAAAGACACAATAAACAAAACACTCTTGGTAAGTGTAACAAGGTGTCCTTGCGATGGATACCAGGTTACACCGGAGTAATCGCTGATTAATTAGCAAAGCAGTGGTCGCCATCATAATTTGTAGAACCCTCCAGCTCTTTGGTGTACTACGTGAGTATTTTCTTCGGGAGTTGTTAACAAGGGAAGAAAAGCAGAACAGAGAAAAATTCCGGGCAAGTCTCCCGATGCTCAGGGAAGCTAAATATCCTCTCGGGAATTATGTTCGAAAGAGATTTCAAACTCTGGCCTCAGTAAAAGTTAATTAAAAATCTTATTAGGTGTCCTGTCCGAGGATTGTACATTGAATAAACACCTATCTATAATAGGTATAGTGTATAGCAGTACTTGTAGATTTTGCAAGGAACCTCGTTACATTCAAAATTGTAACACTTCAGGGTTCGACACCGGAGATACCACCAGATTGAGGATAGGAATCTATCATTATTGAATCCACTTAAAATTTTGGAGTATTTACTAACATTCAAGCTTGAGAAGAAGCTGTAGCTTGAATTAATCTCAATACTGTAGTAGAAGGAGTGGACAATACTCTAAAGAGTAGTGCGCCAATCACCGCCTCATGTACAACATACATAGATGATAGCTCAAAGTGAACATAGTTTTTGGAAAAGGCAAAAATATTTAACCACTTCACATTTCAGCAGTTTTAATAATTAGGACATTTAGTTTTCCAACCAATCTCTACTTAAATTATATATTTAATTTTTTTCAGGAATAAAAGCGGTAGCATCTATATATAGACAGAGCAAAACAGGGATAGACGTGGAAGTGTTATTTTTGTGTGCTGCTGTAATTGAAGGAGACACCGATAGAAGTTTGACAGCGAATTTTAAAAATGTATAACACGATAATGCAATTAAAATAGAAACACTTCAAACGCTTCAAAATTAAATTGAAAAACAATACAACAAACAACAAAAAATTAAAATGCAGAATCTTCTATACGAACTGCATTATTACAATTATTTCTACAAATTTTGAAAATGAAAGGTAACAAGTTTGGACGTAGCAGCAATCTGCTTTTAAGTTTGTTTATTGTATTGTACTGTGTATACAAAAACTTACCTAGATCTGCTAAAGTTTACGTAAACTATAAAGAACAAGATGAAAATTTATACTACTTTTAAAATAAGATAAACCACAATTTCTTACATATTTATTTCATTTCATAAATTAAATTCGCAATGTCGACTATAAAATAAATAAAAGAATTTTAATTACATTATTAGGGAATTCGCCAATTATTCTATTCAAGATCTATTTTCATATCCAATGTCGTTTCTCGTAAGAAAATACTAACTGTTTCAATTTCCTCTTGTGGGCTTCTCCAAGTAAATCTTCCCTACACCAGTCGCTAGTTTGGAAATTTTCGAAACTGTCCACTTTACCTTTCTCCGTCAACATCGGTTTCAGCATAAATCCTACGTGGTAAAATTCTTTCGGTGCAATTTGTTCTATTTCTTGTCTGAAGGCGTCTCGTGTATATTCACTCGTGTTAATTCCGAAATCCTTCAAATAATCCACAAAAGTATCGCAATATAAATCAACCAAATTATCGTAGTTATCGTCCAAATCGGAATTGATAACGCTGGTAAATAGGAAGAAAATTAAATCTCTCAAGCAGGAGGAATACTGCATAATTTGCAAATCCACTATCTTGTTTTTATAGGTTTTCCATTTTCATCCCTCAACACCATAGTATTACTTAACCAATAATCAGAATGAACGATTGTCCCGAATAATTTGTTCGGTTCTGAGCCCTTCATCATATCTTCTAACCCAAGTTCAACTAATTTTTCCATATTTGCTAAATAAGGTTCTAATTCGGGTACTTGCTTCGCGCCATTCATGATACTATTATGAAAAAGACGATCCAACTTCCTCAGGGACCTTATCAAAACAATCATTTTTTATACCGCAAGGCAAAACCTTCTGATTAAATTCATCAGGTTTAAGCTTCTGCATAGCAATAGGTGCTGCGTGAAATTTAGCTAAGTCTTGTACTATTAATTTAGCATGTACATAATCAAACCCAACGAATCTATCACCTGTATCATATCCTTGGCACTTTAAATTCTCCAGAATTATGGCAGCATCATCATCAACATCACCATTGTTGTTATTTAAATTTATTCTGGCACCGTAACACTTTGGGAAAATGTCGATGATCTTATCTTCGGGCACGTTGTGTTCTCGCTGAAAATCGATAATAGCTGGAATGGCATCTAAATACGCGGACACTTCTTTCTTAAACGTTACTTGGATATCGAACATAGCCCTTAGCAAATCACTAGCTGGAATAAGCTTCGCCACCAATCGAAGTAATTCTTCTTTTTCTTGCGATGATCTTTTAATGGTAACATCTAGCGCTTGCATTATGCTTCCGTAATGGTCACCTGGAGCGGTCAGCATCTTCTGATTCTGGTTCAATATTTCGAAATCTTCCCCAATCGATGGACCGATAAGTTCTTTTAAATTTTTCACCTCCATTTCCGTCATATCTGAAACGAAATGGAACGTGTCACGCAGCGAATAAACACAAACTATGCATTTTACAATGAACGATTGTTCTATAAACTAATTTATGACGGTTGTGAGGGAGGGGCTTCTACTTAAACGGACAATTTTAACAGAATGAGTTCTTGTGTACGTGTATAATAATAATATCATGCACTTTGATACTGAATTGGTGTACGTAAAGTGTGCAAATGACTTATTCGAGGTTTGTATATTTAATTGAAGGCGAATAAAAATTTTGGAATTGAACCGACACGTTTCTGCTTTTAAAGTAACTTGTTTAAGTTCGTTCTTGCAGATAGATAATGGAAATCGTGTTGTTGTTACAAATATTAATTTTCCTCATAGCTAAAGCAGTAATTATTCGGACATTCATTAATTTAGTAATGACTCGTGAATAATGATAAGAATTGTATAAGTATCACGTCTAAACCGTTTTACGTTTTCTTTTTCAAATGAAATTTCTAAAGTAGTGAGAGGAATGAATTTTGAACAAGATAAATTTATTTTATTGTAAAACCAAATAAGCCACATCAAAATTTAATATAATGTAACTGATTGCTTTTGAAAAATAAATTTATTTCAGTAAGAAAATTAGAAGATACAATATCGATGCTTACGCCGATTTATTAATATTTTGTTAGACTAATAACTTTGAAGTTATTTAGGTGTAAACAAATTGTAAAGTTAACTTTTTGCGACTTGTTTTCTATTAAAAGCAATCAACCAAATACGTATAATAAAGACAGCGAACTCAGTGCAAAAACGATCTCAACAAAAATCAATCGTAAAAGTTAAAAGAAAATTGCTTACGATTATTTATGAATAACAGACCTGGAGTTAAACAATTATCTTAAAAATAAAAAGTTATGATATAAAAGGTTATAGCTAGTTAATCAAAGAAATATATTAACTTATAAACATAGTATGTCTGGCTTGAGCGTTGTGTTCCCCAAATTTATGCGCTCATATTTAACAGACCGAAAACCGTTTTGTATACTACAACGGCCTTTGATCTTTTAACTTCGTCATCAACTTCGGAGTCCTTCAAGGGTCTAACTTGGGATCAATGTTGTTTCTGCTCTTTACAAACGACTTGTTGACATCTCTGGCTTGCGATGTGTTGGCTTACGCAAAAGACATAAAAATGTTCTCTATGTTGACAATCTGCAGATGCCCGGGTCTCTTCAAGAAGAGTGCAAGGGAAACAAATTACGTTCCAATGTAGATAAATGTGGTGTAAAAGACTTAAATAATAGTTCCGTTCCAACACGGGACACATAGTTGCATCGGCGGATATTTTTAAAGACTTGGGTGTTCTGTTCGACCAACGCCTAACTTTTGAGCCTCATGTCACTCAACTGTACTTATCTGCCTCCGGTGGCTACAATCAAATTGTTATTTCCTCGTTAGTAAGAATCAAACTAGAGTATGCTTACATCCCTTGGTATCCACACTATCTCTGTCTTCAATTGAAGAGGGAGTGAATTCAACGTAAATTTTGTAAGTACTTAACCTATAGAGCTACCGGTGAGTACCTGGAGCATAACATTGATAGCAGCAGCTGTGAGATCCGTTGTGCTGTTCCTCGAAAACCTGATCACAGTCAAAATTGATTACTCCAGCTTGTGTATAATGTTCAATATTCCTAGGTTATTTTAGGGTTATGATGCTGCACTTTACTTACGAATTTATGCGAACGATTATGTTAAGGATGTTTTTTTTCTATTAGGCTAATTAGTTTACATATCTTGTGCATAGACTGGTAGCTTACAGATTTGATATATTTTGGATTTGTGTCTGTTGCGGTGTATATCGTTGAGCACAATAAAGTTTATTTATTTATTTATTTACTTATTTAAAATTCCTTTACCCATAAACTAAAGAGCTTTCCAATGTATGCCTGCCCCAATACAAAATCCTAATTCGCACATGTGCAATAATTCCCGCGATAATTTTAGTTTCAGGTAGTACCTAATTCAAAAAATAACTGGGTTACCATATATGTAAATATGTATTCAAGTTCGAGGTCAATAATTGCGGAAAAAAGCATATTGCAAGCACATATTCTCAAACCTTTCATTTAAAAATAGAATCACAAATAAGAGATATAGTCCGTAAAAGAGAACTCAGTGAATATTTGGAAGGCTCATGTCCAAAATGACAGTAATAATCGTTTGAGCTACACAGTAATGAGAAATTTTGGATTATTACAATCTCGCGGTTTGTATTCTACTTGACCTCCTATGTATTATGTATTTTCTGAAATAGTTTTTATCTTAAAGTTTTGGAGCGATATGCAACAAGTGAGTATACGCGAGTGGTTTGATGGAAGAGTAACTTTTCAATAAAAAAGATCATTTACTGTAAAAAATATGCTTTATTTTTCAGTATAATCCCCTTTTAATTCTAGACACTTAGCCTAGCGAATCTCCAATTTTTCCCAACCATCCAATAGTAACCTTTTGGAAACTCTTCAAAATATGCCTTTGTCTCGGATATCATCCCATCATTATCTGAAACCCCACAAAAAGACATCACTGGGGACCAGATCTGGCCAATATGGCGGATGGCGGAGCAAATCATTACGCATTTCGACTAATTTGGTTGTATCAACAGTGGGCGAATGTGACGACGCATTACCGTGATGGAACAATAGTTTCAGTATCAAAACATGTCAGCAAATCAGCATAATATTTGCCAGTTTTTCAATTTTGTCAATAATAAACTAAGATAACCCGTTCGCAATCCGAAGAAACTGTGGCCATGACCTTATTGGTCGAAAAAACCGTTTTTGGGTTTTTTGGGGAACGCTCCTCGGAAGAAAAATTTCCTTGGATTATGTTTGAAGATAGCCAAACATTCTTTTAATGCGAGCGTGCGTTTAATCAGCATTAAGCAAACGCGGCACCCATTTCGTGGATACCTTCTTCATATTTAAACGTTTATGTAAAATGTTTTATACCCATTCGGTTGAAATTAGCTATTTCTCGTACTTTCAGTCGACGATCGCTAATCACAACGGCATGGATTTTATTAACCACTTCTGAAGTAGGGACGGCGAGTGACGGTCCTGGACGTTTTGTATCATCTGTGCTCATATGGCCACTTTCAAAAGCAGAAAATCACTTATAAATCATTCCATGAGACGGAGCACATTCACAATAATGTTTGCGTAACTTTTCCTTCATTTTTAAAATTATTTTTCCACGTAATAATGTTTAATTAACAATCGACAGTCCTTTTTTTCTCCGTATTTACACAACAACGAAAACAGTTTTCTTTGAACGATTCTGTCAGATTTGTATGAAATTCTAACAGTAGACATCAAAAATATAGCCGAAGCCAACAACATAATCACCCAAGCAAAAACGATGCCAATCTTTGAAAGGTCACTTTTCCATCAAACCGCCCTCATAACTACAACTTTGCAATCAATCTCAATTATATCCGGGAAATTACGAAGAACAAAGTCAAGTGTGTTCACAGGTAATACAAACTCTAAGAGTCAATTTTCCTGATAACCAAGACAAGATCAGTAATACTTAAATTGATTAAGAAACAGATGGCTTCATCGATCGTTTAGTTTAGGCGACGCAGCAGCGCTTACTCGACATAAAGCCGTGTGATATAAAACTAAAAGTAATAAGAAGGTCAAAATCAATTAAGAGTCGAGTTAATGGAGACTAGAAGATAGTCAACCAATAAGGGAAAATGAAAAGAAATTCAGGAAACGAAAGGGGAATCGTTGCCGAAAGCAAAAAATCAGCGCACTAGCAAATAAGACAAAAAGAATTTCAAAATTTCACTTATTATCTAGTAGTTTTGCATTCGTTTTACCATTATCAATATAACGATAAAGTATCGTCATTAAACAATGGGCTACTATATTTAACCGGACATAAAAATCCGTATAGACACCACTGCTAAGTGATAACATCTAATTTTAGATGATAAATATCAGGTAAAGTGATTGCCATTAAAATATTCTCAAATAGAATTCGAATTATAGCAACAACTACACACATTTATCGACAAATAGGATTTCGAAATTCTATATTTTTACGGGGTACAAGAAGGTACTTCGATTTATTTGCACTGGATATAAGCATTGCGAATTTTTGTTTTTAAACTGTTATCGAAGTAATTTTACATTTCGAAATTGAATTTATTTCAGCCAGTTACACGCGCCGGAGATATTTTGTTTTCAGCCCTCCGCCAGTCTCGTTCAAGTAGTTTCGGTTCCTTGTCAGTATTGTCGCAGATGCATATCTCATGTGTATAATCATTTGCTAGAAAGACTTCTAGAAAAATTTGACTAGTCATAAGACCCAGCGGAGCCCGCCAAAGTCGTCAGGACTACGCATACTTGGAATATATTTTCTTATTCGTCGCCATTTCCTAGTAAATTTCATTGAAAAATAACTTGAAGAATACAAATCATGTTTCACTATGTTGTATTTCCTCACCGGACCGGCGCTTTTGAATACTGATAAGAAAATTTGTACGTCACCGTAAAGTCAAGTTCTATTTTCAATAAAATATAATTGGATTTAGTCTCACGCGAAACCCTCATAGCTAATAATAGTATTTTATATTCAAATAGCATCGCAATAACAAGACGTAAATTACCAATTAATTACGTACACGTAACATTTGCTTTCTTTAAGGTGTACAGTTTCAAAAGGCAAGCTGCATTTCAATTGAATCCACGTTCATTACAATTGATTTGATAAATTCAATCGATAATATACATTTTGATTTCATTGAGCACAAGCAATCTCAATGTATCACCGCTCGCACAGGATTTTTGCATTGTTACTTATTCGTTATAGAGCAACGTTTGATGGTAAATCCAGGAGATTTCCTATAAGTTATGGTAATACAGTTCGTTGTTTAATTTTAAACACATCTGCAGAAACTATGATGTGCAAATTTCCATAACCCATATTAAGCACTACTACTTCACTATCAGTAGAGAGTTTCTTTGCTGTAGAGGGAAGATTGAAAATAGTTCGGAATATAACAAGACCAAAGCTTAGCACAAAATAAAAGAAGAAAACCATTTGCGGCTTATATTGTTAAGGTAATTACAATTGCTTTCTTTTATCACTGACTGCGATCAGGACATTTAATTTAATTTGCTTCATATAACTCGTCATGTCTAAACCAATCTTGGATTGAATTTGCATGTTTGTATTTTGTATTGTTGGAGTAACCTAACCTCTATTGCTATTCACTTGATTCTGCCCCAAAACCTATTATAAAACAATCGCTTCTGATAATACTTTTTTATAAAGTACTAATTTAGTTGAGGAACTGGAATGCAACTATTACTAAAAGTTATTAATAGAGCATGGAAAGAAGTTAGAATACCACGAGATTGGGAAAATTGGAATAATAGTTCCGATTCACAAAAAAGCTGACAATAAAGATTATACCAACGACAAGGGAATAACGCTATTCAGTACCATAATGAAGCTATACGAACAAGGCTGGAAAACAACAGACAACTATAGAATGTACATACGCTAGAAGAATCCCACAGTAGTTTTAGGAAAGAACTTAAAACACAGGAAATAACCAATAAAACAATACTCAAAGGTAAAAAGGCATATTTTGCTTTTATCGACATGGAAAAGGCCTTCGATGCTGTCCCCCGACGAAGGATATGGACTAGCCTGCAAAACAGAAGAATAGATGACAACCTGATAGCAGCAATCCAAAGTCTCTATACGAGAAATTACAATTATGTAATCAACCATGGTATGAGGTCTGAAGAATTCACAACTAGAGAGGATCTTAGACAAGGAGATGTTATAAGCCCTGTAGTTCTTACGATATTTATGGATGATATTATTAAAAGTTGCAAAGAAAGAGCGAAGAAACGGTCCCTAGGAATTCAAAACCTGCAAAAGTTGAGTTGACAATTGTGCGTTTACAGATAACATAGTCATAATAACTGGAAATGAGGACTACAGGACTACAGGACAGTTTAGCGATATGGAATAAAGAATTACAAGCAGCTGGAATGCGGATAAACAAGACGAAAATATGTCATTGTGTCAGCAGAGGTAAAAGACAAAGAAGCAGAAGAAGAAACACTTAATGTATACCTAGGAAACAACAGAATAGAACATGTTAAATACTTTCAATACCTAGGAATAATAATGGAAGAAAATGGAAAACATGATATGATAATCAATAGACGGATAGAAATATACCACGCTATTAGCAAAACCTTCTTTAGCAAGAAAAATAATACGCAGAGAGAAACTAAAACAAAAGTGTAGAAGACCATATGCGGACCAATTCTTATATACGGAAGCGAAACATGGATACTTACTAGAAGTCAGAAGACCAAACTGCTGGCGATGAAGATAAAATTTCTGAGGGGAATTATAAGGGTGCACCATAATGCATAAAATACAAAATGAAGCAATCGGAAAAGAACTAAAGATCCAATCTCCATCGCAAGTGGTCGAACAAAGGCAACTAAGTTGGTGGGGGCATCTTCATCAACTTGACGAAAACACTCCAGTAAGGAGAATATGGGAAGCAAGAATTAAGAGAAAAGGAGAAAAAAAGAGACCGACCAAAATTGACCTACAATAACTTGGAATAGGAATATAGAGAAGCTTTTGAGAGAAAAATGGAAAACGTGGAACGAAGAAAATGCTATGACACGAAACAAGAACCAACGGCGTGATTTTGTATAGTAGTTGTAAGGATATTGCTTTGTATTGCAGCCCAACACCGCTAGGTAACAGAGCTTTCCGATAATATGTATATACTAATTTACTTTCCAAAATTAGATGCAAAAGCGATAGGCTAAATAGCAAAGCATATCTACCATGATAATTGTTCTTTTATTTTTTTCTTTATGTCACTACACCAATTTGGGCATAAGTACCATAGCTATAAATCCAACAAACAATTTTTAGTTACTTTCCTTCTCCTTATGTTTTATAGGGCACCTCCCCTACTAGCTTATAAGAGACATTTCATCCATCAAGTTATATTTTGAAAATAAAAATATTCTTATCCTATTTATATTTAGAAAAAAACACTAAACACCAAAGAAAATCGGTTGGTTAACGTTCTTAAACGTAATGAAGTCTAGGATGCCATTTAAAAGTTGAGATATAAAATTTCCTGGGTACATCCCGCCAAAACTGGCCAATATTTGGAGAGCGGCAACTATGTTACCAAAGTGGAAAATGAGTATTATTTCCCCAGTATACAAAAACGGAGACAAACACCTCGAAATAAGGATCTTATATGACAAAGAAGTGTACTGCAAACTTTTAATGCCATAATATAAAACTGTATCAAGCCACGTTTCTTACCTCCTTAGACCAGACTGTGGTAATATCGGAATTCCTGGACACAACCTTCTTAATTTCATTAGTTCGTGCGTCAACTGTAGGGTATTCTTTTATACGCCTTTGCATGCATTCAAACCAATTCTCGAAACAATTTTTCCACTCTAAATTTGGTATCTCAAAAACAAGGTTTTTGAAAGCATCGACAGCTTTTTGAGTTGCTGAAAATCGCAGCTCAAGCATTTTTTTATTCACACATTTTAGAACAGAAAGAAATCGTTAGATGATAAATCAGGCGAACACCCGCAATGAGACACTAATTCGATGTTTTTCTCCTAGAAATAATCAATTGTTTGACGTACTGTGTGCGTGCTGACATTGTCATAATGCAGAATGATGCGACGACGTTTTCTTCTGTTTTTCTTGGTTTTATTGGTGACTTCTGGCAAACAAATTCTTGTATACCATTCAGCAGTACCTATTCTTCGATCCTCTACAGGACTGGCTGCGACCTGTCCAGTACAACTAAAGAAACAAAGGATCATTTTCTTGGAAGTGCTTAGTAAACAAACAACTTTTGAGAGATTCAGTTCATCTTAGGAAACTCAAGCAGTGGATTGTTGCTTAGTTTACAGTTAATGCGAATATATCCAAGTTTCGTCATCTCTTATGATGCTGTATACGGATTTTGTAGCTTCGCGGTCGAATTTTTCGAGGATTTTCTTACCCAATTAATATCAGCTTTTCTTGAGCTTCGTTCAAATTATATGGAATCTATCGGGAGCAAATCTTTTTCATAGCTAAATGATCATGCAAAATCGAATGGATCTTTTTCAATCATACTGTGCATAGCAGCGATGTTTTTCGGAATAAGAACTGATACTGGCGACCTTCACGCAACTTATCACGACCACGACCATGACGAAATTTTGCAAATCAATTGCACACAGTTTTTTCTGATAGTGCATCATTACCACCAATTGAACGAAGCGATTCTATCCATTGTTGTTGAGTTAGGCCTTTACTGAAATAGTGTAAAATCATCCACATAATTACTTTTTTAATGTTCACTGTAAATAAGCTACTCGGTCAATTTCTAAAGTGACACTGTTTTGACAATAACAAATGTCAAATTTTACCGAAGTGATAATGATACAAATCAATAACGCCACTATGTGGTAGTTTGTAAAAACATAAAAGATTCCCCTCGTATTTGTTTTTTTCCTCGTTTATCTATAAACCAAATTCTTTTGCTATAGTCTAATGGTAGATTTAAAAAGATATGTGTACAGGATTGGTAAGATGCGGAAATTAACAGAGCAAGTTGAAAGACAACTGTGAAGAAATCCAAACCATCCGAAGGGCCACACAGAAGAACATACGTCTCTACAAGTAGTATTCATTAGAATGAAGAAAGAACTTCCATATATGTACACCTAAAGAACTAACAAGAAAGAAAGGTAAGAATGGAGAATATAAGTAGAACAAATACAAGACTGCGAAGACTGACACAAATAGATGCAAACTTATATCTTATCATATAACCATCAACGTGTTCTTTGGATTTAATCTTAATCTCAATAGCATGTGTCGATGCTATTATATCGACACAGGTAAAAATATCTTCCTCTATTTTCCTCTGAAATACAAAAATACTTGTTACGTTTCACGTTTTTCATTATGCTCACGTCTTGTGAGAGCAGACAACCTAAATATATTGTAAAAGGGAGCAATCTAACAGATAAGAAGCGGTTACTTGTTCAAATAAACAATAAGGCAAAGTAAACATTATTCCATCGATAAGGTATATTTATCGAAACAGCGTCAGTAAGTAGATCATCACCTTTGACACTACCTACTTAATTATCTTTCATTGTTTAAGTATGCTGAGGAGGGATGATTGTATATTTGTGTTTAAAATTGACATTCTTTTAGGGCTTCTTTCTGTATTCAAAATTTAGAATTAAAAAAGAATTAACAATTATAAAATGTACTTGGTGGTACGATCGAAATGCGCTACACGCAAGAAATAGAACAGCAGATTATATGTGAATTGGACCAAGGCAACTGTGAAGCAAATACGTCTAATAAACTTATTACTACTTTAGTACCTCGTAAGAAGCGTGTGGTTAAAACTAATATCATGTTTATTAACCTAATTTTAGAAACTCTTTGTTAGGTCACAACTTGGTTTTGATCTGCAGTAATTTCTTATAAAATTGCATAATACTAGAATGAGCTTCGATTTCCTACGGTTATGTTAAGTTACTACAGGATAAAAACATCGGAGGTTAGCCAACTAATAAATTAGAATCGGTAAACAAAACGAAATAAAAAACACTCGATCAAAATATGTAATTACAGCAATTGCTTATCAAATTCATGTTACGTTAGAATATGTAAGTTCAAATCGTTGCAAAATTGGAAGCGTACAAAATAATATAAGTCTAACATTTCTTAGACATTGTATGTAGTTTATGAAGTTGTTATCTAGATTGCCCACTATAAAATTTTGATTGGAAACTAAAACTAATAGTAAGATGAGATATACATAGATCTGAGAGGACTACTGTAATTATAATTATTAATTTCGAACCTATAATTCGACTTCAATGGGAATATGTATCACGTTTTATCATAAAATTATACATATGTACGCCTCTTTTATTTTTACCATTAGTACCATAACATGTAACTACTTACCAAGAAATGTTCGAATAGCAACAATACCAAATTCTTGTGCACATGTGTATAAATGTAGATAATTATAATTGTCAGGAAATATCGGTCATTCTCTTCGTGTAAAGTTATTTCATGCAAACAGGAAACGCTTGCTAACACAAGCACAACTGCGAGATGTTTATCATTATACAAAAAATACAAAAAATTGTAGTATCTGTAATTTTCTATTACTTTTTATAAAAGAAATACCTTTGTTTATACAAAACAAGGGCCTTCATTAAACTAGACAGTTGTTTACTTGCTATAGGCGATACGTTGTTTAGGATCGAATTCATGTTCAGCTATTCCGAATACCGAGATAAGTCTATTATCTTCTCGTCCATGCTGATACTGGAGATATTCGTATATACAGCATGAAAGAAAAGTTAAAAAAACATAGAACGAAAACGATAAGATCTAATATAATAATTTAAAAATATGAAAATGTTTCTTTCGCTTTAAGCTTCTGCCTAAAATTGTAATCATTTTCCCTTCTATTGCTTGGATATAGTGAAATATGTTTTGAGATATGATAGCCAACCTAACCGTCACTAATTGGATATGTTAGTTTGACCATTAACTATTTACAAGCTTCATAAACAAAATATAGGAGACATTTTTATGTAACGAAATACGAGGGATGTTTCAAATGTTTTAGGAAATTTGCTTAAAATCTTATTGGTCATAGATAAGTCTTAATACGCTTACGCAGTTAGGCCGTGCAATATTGTTTAGTACTCTTCAGCTACTTGACTGATACAAACGTATTACCGCTGATTTTTCAGTCGAGGAAGACACGAATAAACTACAAAGAGCTATCATTTTTTTCTTTTAATTTAAAGTAGGTGTGAAACCTTCAGAAATCGTTCAATGTCTGTAAGATGAATTTGGAGAGTCTGCATAATTTAAAAAGTACAGTCTGTCGCTGAGTAGGTCGTTTTAAAACTGGGAGAACGTTAAAAGAAGACTATCCGCGCAGTGGACTACCGATCCCCTGTATAAATGGAAGAAGCGATGCTACCATGGAGAACCTACTGAAAGATGATAACGGAATAACTATTCGTGAAATTAGTGTCAGCGTAGGAATCGCTACACGGTATCTTCATGAGATTTTACACGAATGTTTAGGCCTGAACAAGGTTTCAGTCCACTGAGTACCGATGATGTTGGGGCCGGTACAGAAACTCAACAGGTCCAATACATAACGCCGACTTCAAGGGCATTTAGCACATTACGGTGACTAATTTTGCCAAGGAATAATAACTTCAATCCCGAGACCAAAAATCAGTCAAAAATAGCGCAAAATAGAAGAACTTTCCCTTCAAGCACGTGAAGTTCCGTCTGTTGGAAAAGTAATGTTTACTGTATTCTAGGATTGCTAGGAAATGATTTATTCAACTAAATGGAGACTATACTGAAAAACTACATTGTAATTTTGATGAAAATTGACAAAGTAAAAGAATTATAACCAACATTCCTAAAATATTAGAAGCATCCCTCGTAATACCATTCCGTAACGTATTGTCCATTTTATCCATGAGCTTTTGCCATTCCTTGACCAGCACCATTACTTCACTTTAATTAAACGCATCTTATTACTAATATTCTCATTTTGACGATTTCTTTTTTTTTTTTTTTTTTTTTGAAAGGACGCAATAAGTCATAATTAGATTGAGACCCACTGCAGGAAAAATGGCAAAAATGATAAAAAGTATGTGTGGCCTTTCAATGTCGTAATTCAACACTTGTCTTCTTCCGTCAGTAAAAAATTAATCATTTTTGCTACATTTCGTGAGCAAAGCCAAGGTGTAAATGCATTCTGTGTTGCTTTAAGTAACCAAGTGAAACTTGATCATTTCAAATCGAGAACTAACGCATACCTAACAGATTTTTTCCAAAGCATTGACGTGAGAAATGACTGCGAACTCTCAATTAATATCGGGTATTTGCACTATGCATACTAAACGATGGCAATGTGTTTTGTTTAGAAATATATGTTACGTGCTGTTTTACACATTTGACGATCAAGTCGTGAGTTATGGAACTAAAAAAGAAATAGACTAACTTAAATATGTGCTATATACATACATAATTACTGTCATTGTGCTGAAATTGAGTTTAACAGGTGAATTTTTCAAATAATAAAAGAAGGACGTACAGATTAAATAAATGCGTCTTAAGTTTTGAAAGGGCTAGCATGATGTATACATAGTATACATAGAAGGAAAACTAAATTTATTATTCACCGACACAAAAATCTCTATAATAAAGAATACAGCTACAAATTCTTCATATTCAAGAGAAAATGATAAACTATATATAGTTTGCTTGTACGCAATTAGTAAAGATCTGTTGTCAATTGATTTACACCTTATAAGGAAGGTTTAAATTATGCATATGAGGAATATCAGCTTCAAAGTTATACATGTGTTATCAATTCATTTAGAACCTACACCCCATTTCTTCTTCTTCGTCTTCTGAAGCTCACAGTTCTTCAAGAAAGCCAGACGCGTCCAGTGGTATTTCTTCGCTAATCCCAATTGTGATCGTAAGATACTCCTACGTATGTATCATTTTCTTTCCATCTACCACAGTCGATTTACTTTTTATAAATTATATAGGCTATATAGGTATAGTAAGTTTCTCCTTTTTACTGACCATAAGAATCTTTTCCCGTAAATGCCTTCCGTTAATGGTCATAAATTTCAATTCATTCTCAACGAAATGTAAAAATTGAAGCAACCACCCCTACAGCATAATTGATCACTTTTCAAGTGAGATAGAATAATTTGAGAGTATACTCTTTGACGAGTCTTTGAAAGACCACTTACATGTTGATCATGAAAAGATTAACATTTAGCGTGTCCTTCTTCAAAGACTTTAGCCTTTGCTAACTCTAGATTAGGGTTATATTATAAAAGGTCTATGTTAGGTCAAAGTAATTGGGAAGCAGCCGCTACCGAGCGAACGACTTGAATCTAAAATTTACATAATAATAATGTACAGATTCTTTAAAAAAATAGCAATTTGTTGTTACTAACGACAAGAAAGATTCATTCTTTATTCTTTATTCTTTAGTTCTTCCTCGTATTCTATGTAATACAAATGTTGTCAACAAAGTATCCAAAAGTAACAAATTAGATTAAAAACAATTAAAATATCTAGCAGACATGACACAACCACAAACAAATAAATCAATTAAAAAGTAAAAATCGATGAAGCTATAACACAAAAATAACAAACATAACAATAAAAAAATAAAAGGCAGAAACTGATCAGGATAAACACCGTGGTCAAATAATTCTGCGGTTGAATAAAAAGCACGCTGCTGCAGATCAACTTTTAGCCAGTGTATTGTTTCTTCGTCCCTACCTCACGTACATATCCTGGTTCGCAGTTCATTGTACAGTTTCACCGCATTTGTATCTAAGAATGTTCGTTTAGTACAATGGAACGTACTATTCTAGTCATATGGGACCATCATAACACCATTGATAGTCAAAAACACTTGTTCAACCTTCGGATCTCAATCCGATTGCGAATTTATAGGGGGATGTTAAGGAGCTTGTGCAAAAGACAAAATTCAACAATATGCAAAATTTGTGAAAAGCTGTGTATTAGGTACGGCATTCTATACTACAAATATCTCGAGGGTGTAACGAATAATCAATAACAAGGAATATATCACAAAACATTACATTAGGTGATTCTACTTCTTTAAGTTTAATTAATTTCCATTATATTCTGACATTGATGTTTGTACATGTGAGAGGGAAACATCAATGTTCAGACGATATATACATATTACGATTTGTATACGAAATTACAGCTCTTGCAAAGCCGTACTGACGAGCGGTATAACCGCGAAACGTACGTCTACGGATGGCAAGAGAAGATCAAAATGTTGTAATTATATTCTGACCAAACCTAATAATTGTAGAACCAGAATGAGTGACCCACACTGAAATAATATTCAGATAAGTTTTTAGGCAGATCTCTAAGTTAGAGATAATGAACCATCCAAGTGCATGCATATCTTCGCAAACAGATACTGCTATTTCTCTGAAAGCAATTGTAATTTTAATAACCTTCAGAGCCCTTTAATTCCTACAATCTAAAAGACTCTCCACAAAACGACCTAAATTAATAATATACGTTTATTACTTACTAAGTAACAACAAATTCCATATGCTAACCTAATTGCCGATGAACTAGCCAAAGAAGGCTATGCAGGAAACTTCCTAGGGCCATAACATCTGTATGCACAATAGCAAAAGATCCTGGCAGATGAAAAATCTGGTTATACACATCTACCTTGCAGTTGTCCAATTAACGCACCTAGTTAGTTACGAGGGTAGATTGAAAAGTTTCCGGAATGACAAGAAAAGAAAATAATACAGATTCAAGTTATATTTTACTTTTGAATGTAATTCCCTCGAAGCTCAACACGCTTTGCCCAACGTTTCTCTAGCTTCTCGATTACCCCCTCCCCTCCCCGGAAGTGATTTCCTTCGAGGTTCCCAAAACAATTGCTTACAGCCTCTATCAGTTCCTTCATACGATCAAAATCTCTTTTCAGGCAGAAATGTTTTGAGTTTCGGGTACAGGTGGAAGTCTGAGGGAGCCAAATCAACCAAGTACGACAGATGGGGAAGGATTTCGAACTTCAATTCTGTCAATTTTTGCTGAACGATTAGACTTGAATGAACGGTCGCATAATGGTGGTGAAACAACATTTTTCTCTTAACCATTCTCGGCCGTATTTTCCTGAATTGGTGCTTCCAATTTGTCCAAGAGTGTTGTTCAATATTAGGCCAGTAAGGTTTAGCCCTTTTCAAGATAACCAATTAGCAAAATTCCTTTTGTATCCGAAGAAACCGATACCATCACTTTTCCCAGCCGAGCCTTTGCCTTCTTTGAAACCGATTCACCGCGTTCAATCTACTGTTTTGATTGTATTTTCGTTTGTGGTGTGTAGTGATGAATCCAGGTCTCATCCATGGTCGTTTTTGCTCCGAATTGACCAAATACTGCACCTATCTTACAGAAAGCTTTTTTAAACCCAATTCATTATGTAAAATACGAACTACCCGCTCGTAAGAGATGCGGATATTCGGAGATCTGCCAAAACCATGTAATGCACTTCTTCCACAATTTCTGGCATGGTAGCCGTTTCCAGACATCCTGAACGTCGTTCATGACTTGTATGCGTGCGGCCACACTTGAATTCGGAAACCTAAAAACTCAGGGTGGAAAATGAAGGAGATGAATGATCAAGAAACGCATCTAATTAATTTGGTTTTCGTAGCGGGTTTCCGTTCCAAATAGAAAAAGGTACTTGACTTAAATGATTGTCAAAACCAGATGACTGAGTTCCCAACACAATGGGAAAATGAACTATTTTAACTCTCGTGAAATTTTAAATAAATTAACGCAACCAACGCTGCCGTCGCGTCGTTGATAATGAAAACTATGTAGAAAGATCTGTATAACAGTGCTCGCCAAGTTACCATTAATGCTATATATGACAAAAAAACTTTCGATTATGCCCTACCATCTTTATTTTGATACAAAATTCAAACAACAATAAGTAAATAGTATTATTATGTAATACTTGAAATTATGTTCCGTGTCTGTATTTTATAGCACCTTATTAAATGTTACGTACACGTACACAGTATATTGCTGCTACATCTACATTTTCATGTTTACCAAAATGGATATATGATGTACGCCAATGTTTATAATTCACGGTAAAGGGCACGATCAACCCACATTCGTACTATATTTTATAACTCAAGTACAAAGAAATCATAAATGATACAATGCAAATTTATGAATGCCATAAAAATTATATAACTTTCCTTTCAAATATCGTACCATTAACATGATTTATTTAATAGATAATCACCATATCTGGTGCAGTTCGGAAAAGAGAAAACACTTCAATGTACTGTATAATTTCACTGATGATTGTTTACAGCATTTATGAAATTATTGTATGTATGTATGTACTTTTATTACTCTATTTGGGTCAAAATATTATACATAAAACTGTTCACATGTTTGAAATAAATACTGCTGCGTCATGTGAGTATTAATACTAGTACTTCGATAAATTACATGCGTTTGGTAGTAATTGATGATATGCAAAAATACCTACACACTTTCCAATCAGTTTAAAATGTTGTCCGAAAATGTAGAAACTGCTATTATTAATGACGTTATGATAAAAATGTATTTTTACAAAAATAATTGAAAACATAAGTGTAAGAAATTGTAGAAAAAGAAAAACGGAATAAAGTGTAGGTGTAGTTAGTTATTTTTTAATGATCGTAGTAAAAGTCGGTAACCATTTGCAAATTTAGACAAAAAAATCGATTTTCTTTTATAATCTTCAGTTCATCTTAAGCTTTAACAATTCTACCAGCAGTAGTTTGGTTACCTACGGAAATAAAATTGGTAGCCCACAAGATGTTACCAGAGATAAGTCACACAAATAGCCCGATCGATGTATTGACGTAAAATCTTGAGGATTGCTTCCATTATAGCTAATTTTTCCTTACTAACACATGGTCTAACATATAAATCATTTTCCATTTGTAACCGATTATCGGTGTATGCTCTTTCATAAGGATAGCCTATCTGTATGACTTATCTGTGAAGTTACTGATTCACTTATCAGAGCACGACGTAAACATTTCTGAGTCGTATACAAAAATTATGTGATACTATCGTAAATAACCTTGACTAAAAACTGCGTTAACATTTGGGTGTTAATTAAAAATGAACATAGTTCCATCGATATTCACCCTACTCATGAACTTCTACTTGCACTTACATTTGCCGTTGCATTTGAATGAGATGAATTGAATGATTCAATGTAACAAAATACCGTTTATATAGCAGGTACAGAAAGGTAAGATCAACATTTTCTCATGCTAGAACTATGTGGATTTTGTGTTACATGTCTAGTAATTGTGGAAACATGTAACATACATACATTACAAATAAAAAACGAAATTATTAGGAATCGTTCTTATCTAATTTTATTTTTATTTTGAAAGCTTATAACATTCTGCAGAACATTATGAGGAGTATCAATTATTTCAGAGGACATATGCATCTACATAAAATGTATAATCGACCAAATATGTACAAATGCCACATATAAATATTTGAGAATTAAAAAATAAGGAGGGAAATGTTGAATAGTTAGGAAAACAGGGCGAAAAGAAGAACAGAACAACAGCGAACATTTAAAACAACAATGTGTATTACTAAGACTGTTGAAAAACGCACAGGAAAAGAAAATGGGTAAAAGAAACATGGACGGTTCAACGAAAAATGTGAAAAAATTGGTAAGAAGATTAAGATAGTTAAGGACCAACAACAAGAAAGGTAAAAGAACATGAAAAATATGGAAAGAATGTAGTAGAGTAATAACAGTGGAAAGAAGCACAGTAATACAGAAAAACGGAAGAAACTGGATATACAGATAATATAACAAGACAAATCAGAGAAGAAACAAAACAGAAATAATAAAGTGTTCTATAAAACGGTAAATGAACAAAATAAATCCTACAAAGATAAAGCAAATGGAGTAAAAATTGGAAAGTAGTTGAAGATGATGGAGAATACAAACAAGTACAGGTGGACTATATTAAATAATAAATAATAAAAGAAATAGAAGCGAAAAGCAATAAACAAGGCGCAAGAGAGGACATATTACTGGATCCAACGCTTTAAAATGTGAAGCCAATTGTAGAAACTGAAAAGTAGCAGGTATAGATGGAATAAACACTGAATTTATTCAATACAGAGGAGAAGAACTAACTATATAAGATGACTACAAGAATATGGAAACCTCGAATAATACCTGCAAAATAGAGCTCGGGCTAAATAACTGTGATCGATAAGAAAGGAGATCGACAAGAATATGAAAACTACAGACGCTTAACAATACTAAATATTGCATAAACAGTAACGATCATTCTCAAAAAGCTAACTGAAGAGTTACCATACCGTTATTGTTAGGGATAACTAAAAATCAATGCACAAAATGTGGCAACAGAACTTATACATCAATGTATCAATAAAACACATATTGAAGAAAATAAAATCAAATGAAAACATGCTTGATGTACTCTCTGCGTTTGACTTCAAATGATGGAGACAAAGATTCAGAAATGAAAGGAAAAGTATTACAGTAAGTTGATGTTTGTACATAAGAGATAATCTAATTAAGAATTCTCCCATTATGTACCTAAATACGCATTTTTGCAGATATTTGTTTCTACAGAAATGGACAACTAAGTTGCCACAGGCTCCTGTAGTAGCTGAAGTCGCTTTTCTCGGCTAACACACCTTGGAGAAATTGCAATTAGAAAGCTACTCTTACCATCCCTTTACGCGTTTCACTGTTATACCGATCATCAGTACGGCTTGGTGAGATGTAGCTTTTGTTTCTATAGTTTGGATATACATTTTGGATTTACAGTAAGGCCTCGCTGAACTTTGGAGCAAAGTTCATAAAATTCACGGTGTAAACCAAAACCACGTAACGAAACGTATTTTTCATATGTCACATTAGCAAAGGTAGTAAAGGTTAGGTTTACCAACTAGCATATATTTAATAGATTACACCATGTTTGGGTGTAAATTAGTTAATGAATTAATTGAATGTGTTGAATGTACTCTACATTACAGTACATATTACTGAAATTGCAACTAAACCGCAGTACTAGGGACATATAATGAGAGGGGACAAATATACATTACTGCATATAATAGTCAAGGTAAAACAAGCCAAGAAAGAAAACGCATTTTATGGGTGTCCCCTGTGGGATTGTTTAGAGCAGCAGCTTCAAAAGTTACAATAGCCATGATATTAGCCAACCTCCTTAGAGCAGACGGCACTTGAGGAAGAAGAAGTTGCAAGAATATCTGACATTATTTATATACTCAAGTCAAGTCTTCACTCCTGCAGAACCAGACTTGCCGCACAAGGAAACGGAAGTGAGTAAAATCTGAGCAGTATACCTTCCCGCATACTTATAGCCTTTAAACCCAAGAATTCAGGGCTGACTACAGATTAGGGTTATATTACAAAAGATCTATACATCGATGTAATTGGGAAGGACGCACTTCGATTTACGAATTTGGGACAACGCTGTTCCTTCTTAACACTTCGCCGGTATATTTAATAAGCGTTTCTCTCATTATTTCGCTTTCAAATCCTAGCTAGTCATTTTCAAAGGTTACATTTAAATTATAGATAGCGAGTTTGAAATGTTGGAATCCATAATTATCATTTACGAAGCTTTGAGTCAGAATCAAACTGGCAGTAACCAAACTTAAATTAAACTCAATTGAAACTAGCTACATATTAGAAACAAACACAATTTAGCATAAGATAATCTAGTAGCAAGGATAATCATAAGAATATTTGTTGTTTTAAGTAACTATGATATTTCCATTAATAATGAAAACGCCAGTGGAGAATGTTAGCCTGGATTGAACAAGATCTCTGAGAATTATAATCTAGATCCTACCATTTTAAATGTATATATATATATATATATATATATATATATACATATATTTCGTGACCTTTTTTATACTTATCTTATATGATACTTTTCTACCACTAATCAGGTCAATGAAACAAGACTGATTTGAACGATAGTTATATTTCCAGAACGTTTACAAACGTTTTCGGAACACCTTCGGTGAAAATATAACTAGATAAATATATAAACAAACATTTGTTTTTTATTTGGGAACTATCAACAAAATAACTAATGACTAGGATTTCTTGATATAGAATTATTTATGTTTCAACATCGAAGCAAATGTAGTGTGAGAAAGAATTCTGTGATAAATGCAATATTTCTAAAACAAAAAAGTTTATATAGACAGCCATATTTCAGCGTCTACATTACTATCTTCCAAAATATGTACGAGGGCTGTTCTCTTTCCGCTAGATCTAGAAAAGTAACACGCATATCGACAAAACACATTTATTTATAATTTTTCAAAATATTTCCGTTTACAGACCCTGACTTTTTGAATACATAAAAACAAATCTCCAAAATATTTTTTCAAATTTTCTGCGATAGGTTGTTTGTTTAATTTTTAACTGCGTCCACCGCATCTTCGGCAGATTTAAAACGTAAATCCCGTAACTTGTTCTTTACGCACGTGGAAAGAAATCATCAGGTGCTAGGTTTGAACTATATGGCGAATCACCCATCATTTCAATGTTTTGGGCATTCAAATATCCATTCGTTCTAGCAGCAGTGAGAGTCTTACCGTTATCCAAGTGTAAGAAGACTGTGTTTATCGGGCGCTTTTCGCGAAGATTTTGGAGAATTGAATTCAAACAAACTGTAGTGCAGTAAGACGTGCTACAGTAAAAACATGTGCAGTAATTGCAAAGAGAAATGACAACCACACCTCTTTGTTTCAGTTTTTCCACGAACAATCTTTGTTAGGGAAGAATTTCTCTCAAGACCTAAACTACCGATTGTTACCTTTTTCGCGATCACAAGAGTGTATCTATGGTTCATCACCTGTAATACTATTGTAGATCAGATGAGATGATCCATTCTCAAAGTGATCTAAACCTGCACCCTTTCACATAGCTTTCCTTTTCAACTGGAGTCAAATATTGGGGAAGCTTACGTACCTTCAAATGCTTGTGTGAAGTGGTGTCAATAGATTTCATTTCAATCTTAGAGTTTCTTGAATACCTCATTGAATAATATATCGATCTTCTACAATTACGTTCGCAATAAGACCAACATTTTTTTCGGTAATGCCCAGTTTTGGCTTTGTCACTAGAAAACTGCCATTTCACGAAAATCAACTATGTTGAAAATCATTGTGCCACAGCTCTATCGCTGCTGAGGAAGACGACTTTTACCTTAATATTCAATTGTTTTCTCAAAACTTTGTTTAGAGCTTTAGCGACGTTTAAAATTTCAAAGAATCACAACTCGATAATGCTATTTATTAAGTTTTAAATTTTTATGCAAAATATGACTTTAAACATATAGATATCAACAGTAAAAATAACGTAATTCTATATTTGCATATATCCAGAAGTGAAACAATGTAATACAACAGTTTATTTAAACAAAAGGAACATAAGCAATATTAGTGTCAAGAATTTACAAAGAAATTGATTAAAATGTTGAAAGGGTAGTAAAGTAACTATGTTCGTTTTTATAAACCGTAAATGAACTCGTTCGTTTATACCAATAAATGAAATATGAGTTACAATAGTTTTTCTGCTTACCAAAATATTTCAAAAATGTCCAAAAATAATTTAATAAATAATAAACTGAATTGGTAATTCCATTACTTGCAAAATCCAAATTTAAATCGCTAATTATTGAAAATATCTATCAAATCGCCGATGTCTTTAAAATTCTTAATAGAAGGTGTCCTAAGTTTTGTTTCCAAAGCGCACCGACTTCATTGTTAATTACCAATTGACTTCATCTCCTCGTAACAAGCAATTTAGATAATTAGCGCAACAACGACATAAATTGGCAAATAAAGTTCATGAGAAAAATATTCTATACACGTGTAGGCGTCTAATGCAACGGGAAAAAAAAAAAGATTTGCTGAGAAATATTACTTACTCGGACTACACAAATAGTTGCTGCACTACTACTGATTTGCTTGAGTGAACTGATAAACTAAATAGAGTTACATACTGATAGTGAAATTTTTGTCGGAGATAAAAAGAAGTCTATGAAGAAAATGCATGCCTTAAACTATGTCAAAATTTCAACAAGAATTCGAGGAGAAAGGTACATACACGCAAATATTTTGTCCACTCACCTTCTTTAGATTTGAATTCTGTTACAATTTTTCAGTTGAGTGGTTTTGAGGAATTAAACATAAAAATGGTCTAGTATAATTTCAATCTGTGCGGCTGTACGATAAGTCAAATAGAATTTATCATCGCTCTTGATAACATTTTTTTTCGAAGCGTGAAGGATTACTTAATATTTATTTATTGAGTATCATTAAGTTAAAAACATATATAAATCCACTATTTATGATCCAATGCACCAAATAAGTCGTAACACCAAGGACATTTTGATAAATATATCTGCATGTATTCATTGCTAGGCTAATACTTATGAAATAATTATTATATGTTGTATATTATTATACATATACTACATGATATGGAAATTGCAACACCAAGAAGGGGTGCAAATTGTTTAACCTAACTTGGCAGAAACGTTTGCATATTTAAATGCAATTATTGATTAAAATTTCAAAATGAAAAGGGCAAAAGATTAACACATTTCATTTTTTTCTTTATTAGTAATGTGTAGTGTCCTATTAGTTTCACACTCTGTCACTCTTCGTGCCATTGATTCCAATAGGCGGTTGATGTCGTCTTGGGGTATTGTGTCCCAAGCAACCTGAAATTCATGCCGGAGAGCTTCCAGTGTTCCTCAGTTTTTTTCTCATAATGTCCCACACGTGTTTAATTCGCAAGAGGTTGGGACCTCTGGTTGGCCATAGCAAGATATTGACATGGGCCTCTTCGAACGGGGTTAGAGAAATTCTCGCAATGGGGCACGATAATACCCTGCTGAAAAAGTGTATTTTCGAGCTGCTGAATAACGTTGACCATTCATGTTGCCTCGAATAAACATCAACTGAGATCTACTCTCATATACAATAGCATCCCATACCCCAACTCCCACGGTTCGGTACACATGCCTTTTAACGAAAAATTGAATATTATTTCCCACGTCTTCGTCTGACCCTCATACGACCATTATGCATATACAAAATCGGAATTCATCACTGAAGACCACCCTCTCCCACTTCATGTTCCAGTGCATTTGCAACCTACACCACTCCAAACGTTGCGGTCGATGTTGAGCTGTAAGTGGTAGCATAAAATGTGACCAATAGGATTGTAAGCCGAAAGCCCTGATACGGCGATAAACGGTTCGAAGGATTACAGGACGAACTACATTATTTAATCATTGATCCACAATTAACCTGGTAGTGGAGAATCAATCTTTTACTGCCATTAGACGGAAGTGTCGGCCTTGTACCTCATTAAATCTTATTCGGCCCCCGGTTCCTCTTTCTGTCCCTCTCTACTGCATGACTAATAGCAGCGCATGATGATGGACTGGTTCCGGTAAATTACTTACTTGCAATTATTCTGAACGAAAAACCACCTGTGAGCAAACCAACAATTCGATCTCTGTGGAATTCGCTCAACTGGCGGTAATTTTAAAGTTGCTACGCTCTAGGCATTGGGTATGTTCTAAAACAAGTTAAACAAAATTAAAACAAGCGGAAACGGTGAAAATTTAATAAAAAGTCGCAACAAATATAACTGACAATAGTCTTCTTCTTCTTCTTCGTCATTATAAGCAGTTTGCTTGTTCATCGGTGGGTTGATGCCTCTATAGAACATTGTCCCTCCATCGTTTACGTGGTCGGCCGATATTTCTTCTTCCGTTTGGTAATTTGTCTGTTGCTATCTTGACCAGTCTAGTATCCTGCATTCTGCTTATGTGATCGTTCCACCCTTTTTTCCGGTTGAGAGTCCACTCATTTATTCCCTGTATGTTACATCTTCTTCTGATTTCTCCACTCCTTATTCTATCTCTAAGTGTATTTCCCGTAATTCTTTTCAATATTCTCATGTCTATCGTTTCTAGTAGCCTCTGTGTTTTGGCTGTATCGGATCTGGTTTCTTCGTTCCTTACTCTTCCGCTGGTTTCAGTTTTTTTTTTCATATAGGCTTTGGATGTATTGCATTAGGTCCTTTTGGCCCTTTTTGCTGTAATATTCTCCATATATCTGCTATTATTACTTTATTAAAAGCTTTCCCATGTGTATAAAACATAGGTGTTATAAGTAAGGTTTCATAAAAGAATAGATGACGTGTTATCATTACTTATCTAAATTTTAATGTCGTGTCTTGCACGTAAGTGGGGACAAAGACCAGTTTACAGTACTTAGTGATAACAGGTAATACACTCTTTTATCAAACATTACTTATAAGTAATAGTCCTGACATTCTGTCACCATAATGTTTGGAAACATTTTCAAGGTACTGTATAAAATCTTTTAAAATTTTAGTTTTGTAACCAATATTTGATATATGTTGTGTCATATGTTTCCGCTTGCGCCATTTTCAAGCGACTCTTTTGTTCCTGTTTTTCGATAGAAAAATTAATAAGATGAAAGGATATTTACTAATCACAGAATCCTGTATAAACTTTAAATTTGATGGAGATACTTATTTAGACAACCAACGTGAAGAGTATGTATAATAATTAGTTGCATAGATTTTCATTAAAGATGACTAGTATTTAATTTTGTATCAGAACTGCCAATCGAAACTGGTTCAAAATAGAAAGCAAGAGAAAGTAACGAATGATGTTAAAAGTAAACAGATAATAATAAATTAATTTCTGAATTCTTTAATCGTTTTTTAGTGGCTCTACAGCAACAATATTTATTATTATATGAATATATAGACAACCAAGGTGAAGCTAAGATATAATTAGTTGCATAGTTGCCATCAGAGATGAATTTCATTTTGTATCAGGCCTGCCAATTTAAACTGGTTCAAAATAGAAAATAAGAAATGATGTTAAAGGTAGGCAGATAATAATTAATTCATTTCGGACTTCTTTAATACAATTTTAGTATTTCTGCAGCAAGAACATTCATTATTATATGCATATATATACAATATATGTATATATAGAGCACCACCGTGGAACTAGTATGTAGTTGGTTGCATATATTGCCATTGGAGATAACGTTTTTAATTCTGTATCAGGCAGGCCAATGTAATCTGGTTCAAAACAAAAAATAAGGAAAAATAGCCAGATAATAATAAATTAATTTCTAAGTTTCTGTAGTGTTTGTGCAGCAACAATATTTATTCTCATTTTAACGCATTAATTACACATAATACAGGCTGAAGAGTCTTTAAAAAGTAAATGCTGAAAGAAAATTCGAAGAAATTACTTGAATTCAATGAAGATCAATATTGCTGAACTAAATTAATTAGAAATTTTAGTTTACAAACATGTATTGACGTCAGTGTCTACGTCAATGTCATGGTATCATTGACAACGTCAATTTGATGCTATGGGGCATGTGATTTTGAGGTTAGTTATTGCTTGATTTTGCCGGTTGATGGTTAGTGAAGCAAGTTTTCAAACATTTTCGTACAATCATTTTGTTTAATAATGACTATGTCAAAAACCTGGAATCCTTACGGAATTTTAGGCGCGAACGGTGTTGGCTATAATTATGCAATTCTAATATTAAACAGGCAAATCGCAGTTCCACTTCCGAAGTGCAAACTAATAAATTTGTGGCAAAATGGTAGTAAATAGCATTAAGTTAATACCTATGCTCAGTTTAACTCAATTTAATATTTTAGCTAATGTACGTGTAACTGTGGATGGAGGAACAGATAGGTGGCTGCGATGGTTGGAACGAAATAATATATGTAAGGATAGTATTAAACAACCAGATTTGATTACTGGTGATATGGATTCGATACAGAGGGAAACTTTAGAAATGTTTACGAATTCCAAGGATACTTCAGTTGTTTTAACAGAAGACCAAAACGAAACTGATTATACGAAAGGTTTGAAAGAATTGAAAAAACATATTAAACTTCAACACAAGCAAGTAATTTACACCAATTAAAAGAAAACTAAATATAATGATTGTCCTTGTAGGTAGACTTGGTGATAACAATAACGGAAGATAGTGGTAGATTTGATCAGATAATTGCTGGTGTTAACACGTTATATAAAGCAGCTAGCTTTATCCCAACAGTAGATGTGTATATTGTAAGTAGCGAATCAATGTCTTGGCTTCTTAATATTGGGACCCACAAAATAATAATTCCAGCAGCTGCACTAGAGTATAGTAAATGGTGTTCCCTAATTCCTTTTGGATCAAGTGCCTGTGTAACATCAACAGGGCTTAAGTGGAATTTGTGTAAGTTTCTATTAAATAAGTAATTTATTTCTGGTATGAATTCTTGAACTTATACAAAGTTAAAACAGAAGCCACCTATGTTGGATTGAAGCATATGTCGTAAGATTAGAAGGTTATCAATTATCAAATTTTATTTAGATTTAATTCTCTAGCTTCACATGAAAATTCATATGTATTTGTAATTTAGACATGGAAATGTGAGAATGAAGAAACTATAAACTTATATTAAGAAGCAGGAGTATCTTTTTAAAAATTCTGATTTTGGAATAATTTCTAGTTTCTACACACGTTTTAAAAATAAAAAAATAAAAATATTTGTTTTACTGTTTATATCAATGCATGTTTATAATAGATACCAGAACAAAATTAGTAGGTTTTAGATAAGGTATCTCATAATCAACTGTATTTACTTTGGTTTAATGGAGTTGAATAATTAAGTCACAAAGATGAAAAAAGAAAAATATTCTCATTTCAGCAAATTCCATCTTGGCATTTGGGCAGATGATTAGCACATCTAACACTTTCACAGATGCACCAGAAATTACCATTACTACTGATAGTCCAATCCTATGGTCCATGGGTATTAATTCCAAGGTTTTTAATAATACGTAGCCATGGATGATGTCCAAGTTCTTATTAGTAGAAGATACTTAAATAAACTTATTCTAGAAAATAGCATAATGATATCTGTACGTTCCTATAGAAGTATCATCTGCTTTATTGTTTAGATTGTTTGTTTGGAAAGACTGATTTGTGATTTTTTTCTCATTTTGGGATCGTGAAATTGTTAGGCAATTGTTACTGAATTTATAGAGATTAAATAAATTTTACATATACAAATTTGAACGTTTTCTTTTATTATTCGCCCCCGTTCCTTTGAATGGAGATTGTAAAGACAATATAAATGAAATGAAACATGTATCTCAAATAAATAGGTGTGCAGTATGGCGGGTATTGACGCGTTTTAACCTACTTGTACGGGCTATTCATATCGCTTACTAAATGAAAAAGCACAGAATAGTTAATGATTTCAAGCATTAACTCGACTTGGACCGAAAATGTTGTAACTAGTGCTGGTCACTATGAATGTGAATACGAACTTTCGCTGCGGCCAATTCGCCACAAGGAACGTATCATTGCCGGGTAACCTATACATGAATCACCAATTCGCAGTACGCACATACGCATAATTGGCGCTCCGACTGCGGCAAAACGTCCCATCCTGCCGATGACTAGGAATAGTTTATCGATAGTAATTATTGATGTATAAATACATAGGCTACAAAGGAAAGACGGGTATAAAAAAATGATTTTATTACCAAAAGTAATGTACAATAAAGGTTACTTCTCTACCTTGACAATTGAGACATTTGTCATATCTGTGAATAAGCTTTGCAATGCCCTCTTCACAAAATGTTGCTGACAATGATTTGAAGTGAGTTGTGACGATCACATCGGGTCGCATTGCTCCCCAAGCCACTTCTTCAGTTCAGGAAAAAGATGGTAGTCACTCGGCACTAGGTCAGGACTATATGGTGGGTGTTCAAAAATGTTCCATTGAAATTGCTCAAGGAGCTGTTGGGTTACACGAGCACTGGAAAGCGGGCATTTTCATGGATCACAACAATTCTAGAATCCAGCATGCCTCTTCTTTTGTTTTGAATAGCTGTCCGTAAGCGTCGCAAAATTTCACAATATGGATCTGCAGTAATTGCTGTCCTCGGTTGCATAAATTTCACAAGCAACACACCTTTTCGGTCCCAAAGAACAGTTGCCATAGCCTTACGGTTGTTGAAGGCTTGTTTGAATTTTATGGGTTTCTTTGGAGAATTTGTGTGCACCATTGTTGTGATTGCCGTTTCATTTCGGGCGTGTCATATTGAACCCATGTCTCATCACCTGTGACAATGGATTCCAAAAATCTTCTTCGTCAGTATTGCACGGTCAAGAAACGCCAAAGCTGTAGCCATTCGGCGAGTTTTGTGGTTGCCAGTTAACATATTTTGGACCCAACGAGCACAAAGTTTTCTGTAGCGCTACTGTTCAGTAACTATAGAGTGCCGTAGTGGCGTGTTCGTTTTTAGACCATAAATGAAATAAAACTTGCTAAAAATAGAGGAATTGCAGAAACTCCGGAAATGTTCTTTGAAAACAGTTTTAAAAAATTATTTAAAAGAATAGAAAAGTTATAGAAAATTTTCAGGGAAAGTTGTTCAACGGCTGCCCTGCAACCTAGATCGTATATGCTAATAATTATTAGGGAGGGAATTGTGCTTTGTTAATCGCAAACTGCAATAGTAGACTAGTTTCGTCCTTATTGTAGTGTAGGTTGGTACTGCGATGTAGGGGAATATAGTTGATAGAGGTTGAAGGGGGACTTGTAACAAACTTGTAACGAGAGCTTGTAACCATCTTGTAACTGGAATAAAAGAAATTAGAAAAGATATTATGTGTACTCATTAACACAACACTTATTAAGACTCCTCAGTACGGTACGGCATTTCATCGATTAACAAAGCAGTTTCCACAACTAGGTGTGGCACGAGTTCATCATATTGGAGAGTTATGTAGATGTTTTCTATTCTTTTTAATTGACTCTCTCAAGTATCTTTTGAAAAATGTTTTACGTTGGTATAGGTGTATTGAATTAAAGGGAGATTATATTCAAAAACTACACTGCAATTTTAATGAAAATTGACGAGATAAAATAATTATATCCAAATTCCTAAGACTTTGTGAAAATTCCTCATATATGGAAATATTTTAGATATGCAACGAGCTAATCAAATAAGTGAAAAGATGAGACAAATGAGTGCGTTTAGTAGATAATTAATACATTCTTAGAGGAAAAGGCAAATACCAGGGGCGTTTAAACTTAAGGTTTTTGTTGTTTTAACAAATCATTTGTATAAATTGAATATAAAATGCTAATAGCTGTTTTAATCAAGTCAACGAAAAGCGATTAACGAAAACCAACGATCACTATGAGGCTTTGTTTCATGTTTGATTTGAAACAATGTTTTGTAAATTATTTCATTTTTGGTGGATGAAATAGTTGAAATAGTGAAGTTTAGTGAAGCTAAGTATAATGCAAATAAAGTTATCAAAATTGCTTCCAAGTAATCCCAACTCGTTTAGAATTGACGATGGAAATCAAAAGCTTCCTGCTTCACTTTTACATATGAATTATTTAAGAATTTCATGTCGTTCACGATCTATATAATTTCGACACAATTCCTTTCACACAACACGCACAATTTTCTGAAAATAATATTTACGAACTCAATCCGCGTACTGCTTATTTCCTGTAAGAATGAGAATATTAAATTTATACAAGACATTTACTTAGGTCAATTTTTCATATATAATAAAACAATTCAGAGAAGCACTAGGAACGAAGGACACTATTGGAAAGTTATCCATCGTAACGTAACGAGAATAACACTCAATATGATTATTATTTGGTAATGATTATGTTAACAACAATGACTTGGTGAGTTTGTTTCTGTGTTTCAAAGTGAACCAACAAATCAATCGAAAATTTTTGACTGGTAGTGCGAATTTCAACTTGGATGCACCAGTTTCAGCGACGATTCCAGAACAACATCAAAGATAGGAGCCATCCGAAAAAAATTAAAATTGTGAACCAGTTGGCCAAGTATATATTCCTAAACATTTCAAAAAACTCAATCCGAAAGATCCTGCGTGATGCATTTGGTGTGAGGAAGTTAGTTTTCTATTAAATTCCCCGTACTTTAACTTGGAGATCTTCACCCTGGGTTCAGTGAAAGTATTACCATAAGCTCAAAGGATTCTACATGCGGTGAAAGGTTGAAAACCCATGGTTTAAACCAAATAGTAAAGCAGTTATTTCAATCTCTAATTGAACCAGTTGAAATTACCATTTTGATAGCATTGGCTACTTCATTCGGCGACACGGACTATCGATCACGCAGTTAATTTTTCTTGCTAGTTCAAATATTCATCTCTCGATCTGTACGTGAACTCGTATTGCCTGAGTGGAAGGTTTGTTCATTATTCTGGGTTAGTTTTTCGGAACACGCTGACTACTTTTAGCAACTAAACGGTGGTATACAACTCGGCACTAACCGTTCTTCGATCTTGTAAAGCAATTGCAGCTACACAATCTGCTTTTGCCAAATGTTGCAACCATCTTCTATTGGATTCTTGCTATCTTGAAATATCCAAACAGCAGATTGATAATTAATTTTGGGTTCATTGGAGTATGATTCGTCACCGCTCACGATGATCTAGTCGTTTCTTGAGCGCGAACTGCGTTTTACTCTTTAAAACTTTAAATGAATGTGGCGTATCAATCTTTGGGGAAGATACTTTGAGACATAATAAAATACCGTCAGTCGAGCTATTGTTTTTTGTTTTGTAACGATATGGTACACTAAAAAGACAAACCCCGTATACACATACAAAAATTGAAATATGCGCTATAATAACACAAGCGGAGATTTTAGTAGTTTAGAATGAAATCTGAATTTATCAAATCAAAGGTTGAATTGTTACGTGTCTTTTTATATGTTAAACGCAACCATTGTGGAAATAACGTTCTAGATTTTTAGCAGGCACTCAATGTTTTCTTTTTTTTAATTTTCACCTAAAATGCTTTACCATTATTTCACCAAGAGAAGAAAGTAAATACAATTAAAACTTGCATATGTTGAATGTTCATTCGTCGACGAAAGATGTTGGATCAATAATGTTTACGCCAGTATGTAAAGCCTGCATCCTACTCGACCAGAACCAGCCTATTTTTAAATAATGCCTGTATTATGTAATTTTGGGAACTGCCTAGGTGCTTATATCAAATTTCATTGCTATCGTAATCCCCGCTTTTAAAATATCAATTTTCTTTCATTTGGTTCCGGTGATTTCTTCGCAATTATCTAAATTAAATAGGGAATAAATCAAATAGACTATTAAAAAGGATTAAAATTGTGACGCATGAATTTTTGATTTTTCGCCAATTGTTTCTATATCGTGTTATATGAGAGCAAAAATACTACATGCAATATATAACGTGCAAATTGCAAAACCGATGCCAATGTGTGGTAAAGGCAATATTTTATATTTATGATTTGAATCGATACTAACTCTAAACACTATTTTACATTGTATCCCATTGTGTCAAAACGTGATAAACTGATAAATTGTTTTGACCCAATATAAATTCATTCTACTATCGCCATCAATAAATCAAATAAAAGCTATTTAACCTAAAACGTTTGCTTGATTGACCTAATATACTGGTATATATTTCTATGTTTTATTGAAAACAGTCTTGTACTTATTAAGGTAATGGCTAGTATGATAGTAAACTTAGTTTTATTTGTTTTCGTAACTCTGTTTACTTTGGATGAGTTCTTGTGTGAATGTGTGAATGCGTCAATGAAAAATCATTCAAAATATTTTAGTAAAACGAAAACACTAAAGTGTTATAACAAAACGTGATATTAGGATGAAATCTATCGATTTAGATACAGCAACACAATTAGGAAAGAGGAGCAGTTAAGATTATAGTTATATCTCTAGTCTCCATTTTCCAAACAACTTCCATGAACACATTGCCCTAAAATCATTCGCCAATAATTAAAATGGAAATGGAGGAAAACGGATCAGATAATTTGAAGTAATACAATAGCATATTTATATAAGGAAGAAATACGGTTGGAATGTAGCTGGCAGCAATGCACCTTCTGGAATCCTCTATCAAATGATATTGTTGCTCGTCAAATTGGTGATATAGCTGAAGGAAGTCGCATGACGAATTGTTTGCTTGATGAGGTAACAGGTAGCAATAAATATGCTGGTATATGATGGTATTAAAATAAAACAAACAACAGCTCTTGCATTATTTGCCATCTAACATGATTTTGTAAACGAGGTAAACCTAGAGTGGGAAAATTGCGTCGGAATATGGTGCATATTCCGATCGGTGCGATAGTGCTCGTACAATGTTTTGAAAATCCGAAAGTATACAAGCACTTATGACACAACAATCTCCGTAGTGTGTCTGGACACATTGCATGATCCACAGAGAAGTTCTGTCTTCCAAAGAAATGGATCCTGGTCTAAGTATAGTGCTAACATACGAAATAAGACCCCTACAATCAAGAATATTTTCTACACTTTGGAAGGAGATGGGTGCAGTACATTTAGAGTTACTATTTTATTGCGAGGCAAGATGGTTATTAGGTGCGACATGTTCGCAACGTCTTTATGAATAAAGAGATAAAATCGAGATTTTTATAGAAAAGAAAAATCAACCGGAAGCCGAGAAGTTTCGAGGTGATTTATTTGTGATGCAATTTAGCTACTTGATGGACATATTCCAGAAATTAAATACCTTGAATCTTTAACTCTAAGGACCAAACATACATATGTTGGATACGAGTGATAAAGTTAATACTTGTTGTAGAAAACTAGAATTATATAAATGTCTGCAAATATGAATGAATGTGTTAGAACGTATAAGGCTGAAGAAAAACATGTGAAAGATTTCTTTGTAACCACTGAAAATCATTTAGCCATGCCGGAAAAGAATTTTAAAAAGTATTTTCTTGCTGACGATAACCTGATAGCAAGTTACGAGTAGGTTAGGAACTCATTTCAAAATACTCCCGGGTCTCTCAACTGCCGAAGAAGAAATCTTCATATACTTCACGGCAAGTGGCAAAATCAAAATACATTTTATTTGGATTTTGGGCAAGAAAGGATGATTATTTTTCTGCACCGAAAACAGCATTTGGTAGCCCAAGGAAGTCACTAATAATTATTAATGTTCGTTTTAATTTAGTGTTGAGTATTTAGTATTTAAATGAAATACATTTTTCAGTACTGATACAATCCTATTTATAAGTGTATTATATCAGTGTAACCGTGTATTTGACTTTTTATTATGTCCGAATGTATATTATTGTTTTATTTTCAGTAAATTAAGTTATTCTTTTTGTATTATTTTTCTTATATATTTCTTTTCTATATGCTCGCGGACCTCATCCAGTGTTACCACACCCACCTACGCGGCGCGCCCCACAGTTTGGGAATCGCTGGTTTAGTGATATATTTCCATTTTTCCTTTCTTTCATTATACTCCTTCAGTTCCTGATATATTCATCAGTTTATAGCGTCTGTCCGATCTCCAAATTCCTCCTCTAGAATGCTCTGTTTTGGCACCGTTAAGTTTTTTCAGTCATCGTCTTCCTAATACTTTCTCCCCACCATCGTTTGGATCTCTTTTTCCCTAGAGGAGCCCACGTACATAGACTTTTTGGCAGTCTTTCGTCTGTTATCCTCTTCACATCCCCAAACCAAGTTAGCTCTAGCTTCTCAATTTCATCTAATATTGTCTATTTGACATTTCCAATTTCTCCGATTTCCTCATTTCTTCTTCTCTCCCTTCTTGAAATTCTGCAAGATCTTCTTAATGCATCCATCTCTACAACCGAGATTTTATTTTAATTTTTTTATCATTTTCCCTTTGCCATGCCACTTTCTTTAACTATACTGGAGATCGATTGCGTCCCGAATAATCAAATATTGATTTTATATGGTAGTCGATACATACTTGAACTCCAATCCTATCCTAATCCTAACCCTTATACCCTTTCGGGTGTCAGGTATGTTGAAGTTGAGCTTCTAAGTCAGGATTCTTTTCCATGCTTCTCCCCATGCCTTTGTATACTGTATTTGCCTTTTAATATTCTTCCAGCTTATGTTCATCAAGAAGCTTCTTAGGTCTTCCCTCCGTTTTTTGTTTTTTGATTAATTTGGTTTCAAATACTCTTCTCACCATCTCATCTTTTCTCATTACGTGTCCCAATCATTTCAGCTGACCTTCTTCTATTCTATCTTGTATGGACTGTATTTCTGAGTTTCCTCTGATTGTATTATTTCTCACTTTATCCATTTTCATTTTGACATCTATCCTTCTTAAAAACCTCATTTCCGTCCATTGTATTATTTGTTTCTGTTTCTTTGTTGTTGACCGAATTATAAGTCAGAAACTATTGGGACCGCCATCATTTTGAAGATCTCAGTTTTGGTGCCTTTGAGTGTCTCTTTCTTATTTAGGACAATATTCTTTATGCTGTAAAATAGTCTAGTAATAATAAAAGAGAGTGATCACATCTGTTCATTTCTGTTTGGAATAGTTATTAATCGATTGTTTACAAAACTAGAGGAAGAGAAGACGAAAAGGAAAATGAAGAATGTAAAGAAGATAAAGAACATAAAAGGATAGCAAGAAAGAGAAAAAGAAGGACATATTGCTTGAACACGGGTTATTACGTGGTGAGGGATGTATCCATGTTTTTCAGCGTTATTAATATGAAGTCTTACAGCTACAAATTTAACGCTTACAGTTTCTAGTCTAAACAAGGTTATCTTTAAGTAAGTATATTACAATATATTGTATGTTGCGTGCTAAATGATAAAAATGTGATAAGGCAGTGCGGTCTCACCTATAAAATTACAACATTTTCTTGCCATTTGCCGTTTTATTTTTATATAAACGTGTGATTCATTTGCCCAAGAAAATATAAATTGTTTATTTTAAACAACTGAAATATAAAGTGTTTAAGTCGTACACTACTTAGCACTTAGTTTCGTCTTCCCCACAACAGGGCTTTCACATATGATATTCCGCGATTTATGTGGTGTTGAGATGCTTCCTAAGGCGATAGTGTCCTGTCAACAGCCGCAATGCCTTTCCTATTTGGTCCTTGCTCATTGGTAAAAATTGTTTTGACCTCTGGAACTGCCGCAATGTACATGTGGGACTGGTTGTGGTGCTTCAATCAGCAAGTTCCTCACCTTCATCCTCACGGTTCGAAAGGAATTCCATATGTAGATTCAGGGCTTGCAGGCTTCCTTTTTGCTTCTTCCGTTGCTAGAAGGCTCGAGTATTTATTTCCTTATATAAAGCGGTATCCTGACATCCTATAGATTTCCTCAATTGTGTTCTGCCACACATTCTGATTTGCTCTGAGAGCTGCTTGGTTATCCCTTATTATATAGGCATTTCCGTTTTAGCTACATTTCTGTATCAGAATTTGCGCACATGTAATCTCGGCTCCAAAACACAGTTACATAGACTTTCGGGTTCGTGCTAAAAAGTTTATTGTTGCTGCTATGCAAACCCATTGCTGTCAACTTTCTGGTGCCACGCCTTGAATCAAGATCGGGTGACTTAATCATGGTTCCTACGCCAAGAACAAATATTCTTCTTAAAGCTCCTTTATTTCATTCCGCTAAGAACTTCAATATTTAATATACATAATCCTGTAATCTCTGTTTTGAGATGTTTTATTTTTTCACTGTATTCTATTTTTGATATTGATTTGTAATTGATACTATCACCACCTTATTATACATTATATTTTTGCACTGTATTAATTTTCCGTGTTATCCGTATTATCCATATTTCTTTTTTGTATTGCCCCTTGTTGGATTTATTCTGTTGGGTAATAAATAAATATTATTATTATTATTATTATTATTATTATTATTATTATTGCAGTTCCGATATCCATCTTCGATCGGTCTATAACGGAAACACTATCGTTTTCCTTGCGGTAATTTCCGCAGCATGATACCTTAGTTGTCGGACTCCGTGCTTAAAGTTTTATCAATTTCACTCTAAGTTATGCTGTAATTAAATTGATTTTTGGGTTTTATACCAATAATTATATTAGATAGTAAACAATCCTTTCATGAATAATAAGCTCCCAATTTAGGTTTGGCAGGGTTCTCCAAAACGAGGTTTACTACTGCATACACAAAACATAAGTATGGAGACTATTATCATCATCATCAGAGGCGGCCGATACATGAGAGCGCAAGAACACCCGCTTGATCACAACTGCACAGGCCATAGGCAGTTTTAATAGATGATAATTGTCGCTCTAGCAGCGTCGAATAACCGGAAAACCCGCTAATTCTTTTGTACTGACAATGATTGGAAATGCCGACGCTTTCTACGACAGGATATTAGTTCAGAGGTGGTTTAACATTTCAATGCAATTATTGCCGTGGAGGTTGAGAAAACGCGATTTGCTTTTAAAGTTTCAATACAATTAATGTCCAGCGTGTCAGGAAATTCAGGCGCTCCCGTGCTCTCATGCACTAGCCGGCTCTGCAAAGAATCCTGATAGCTTCACGTTAACGTTTCCCGATTATATGATATATTGTGTTCGAAATAAATATTTACAAGTTTAGAAGTTCTCGATAAACTACTGTAAAGACTGTCATAAAATCTACTCGAATCGTTATAAAGCAGGCGTGTTAAGATAATTACTACAGGATTTCTAGGTTGCTTCGATATTAGTGCAGATGAAGTAGATGTGCGTTTTTCGCATCAACAATACGGTAGATCGCGAAGGTGTGTTAATCTGTACGCACGTAAGTGCGATATTTGTATATGTAACGACCTTTATTTATTTTACATCAGAATGAACTGATTCAAGGATACCGTCACAAGTTGGTTTATTTTTAACTCGGTGTTCTGTGATCTTACAACGGCGACACGCCGTACGAAAATAATTCCGAAATTCCACACTAGTCAAATTTTGTGTCTTATACAGTTACCGATGGAGGGGCACATTTGAAACGAGAATAGTCGTGGTCACTATACAACGTTTCAGCGCGGTTCTGGCAAGCGGTAAATGGAAATTTTCAGCAGTCGCCATTTATGGAGCCAGTCGAAAATACTGGAGTGATTTTTCATGAAAAATAACTGAAATGTTAAAATCGAAAAGTGAAAATAATATCTTAAATTATATTTTTGTTGATTTATTTAAAATCGACCGTTGTTCCAATAACCTGACAAACTAGTTACATGAATAAAATTAGAAAGACGAAAAAAAGCCTTCGGGTTTTTTCGAACTGTGTAATTAAGCTCAAACCATACATTTCCTGGTGATCCTTATTACACGATTTCATTTCTTGAATGACCTACTTTCCTTCGCTAACCATTGGCACAAGTTTTTAAGTATATTTGCTAGCAAATGTAATTATGTGATGTGCCTACATTGACGATTTGTTTAATCCTTTTGCTCATAATACTTTTAGACAAGGACGATCATTAATGTTAAAATGTAAGCTTGGACTAAACTGCAAAAAATCATTAAAGAATGCAAGATTTGATTGAAACATTAAATACGTATAGTATTGCAAACGGTAAATTATTTAGAATAGCGTGAACTTCAACTATATTTGAGTTGCAACCTTAGAGAATTTTTCTGTAACCAGCGAGCTAATCGCCTTGGATAAATATAGTAGTGCATGTTTCGTATTGCACAGATTTGTGATATGTGCAAAATCTTCAGAATCTTGCGCAATTTTATAGCAGCGACTATATAGGTAAAATATAAGACTAGAAAGACTGAATTAAATTATCATACTTATAAATATTGGGAAATAAATGTAGATATTGATTTGGCGACTAAGTAATTGTGAGTTTTCTATAAGATGGAATATAATTCTTTCATTCAATAATGTTACTATCAATGTTTACCAATGAAATTTTGTCTTCTGGAAAGACCAACATGAATTTGGGTAAGGTCGTAGTACCATAGACCAAATCTTCACCCTTCGCGAAATACAGGCGAGAAGTCACGAATATGAAAAACCGACCGCCACTCTCCATTCAGATAGGCTTTTGATCAAGTTAAAAGAAGTGTTGTTTATATAAACCATTGCAAGACTTACATATTGGGTCAAAGCTAATCAGGATGATAAAGGTAATTCAAAGTCAAAATAAACGTGCTAACTGAAAGATTTGAAGTTGATGAAAGTGTATGTCAGGGGAATACACGTTATCGTTGCTATTTAGTATAGTGCTGGAGAAGACCATGTACGAGGCAAACATAAACAGATCAGGTATTTTCTATCAGAGAAAGCACAAATATCTAACATTTGCTGACCACCTAATAATTTGGGCAAGGACGAAAATCGAACTAAGGGATATCGTAAATAGACTTAAAGAAAAAGGATGAAACAAAGATCTATACATAAATTGGACTACAACAAAAGAAAAAATTGATAAAATTGAGAGATTCCGATATTTGGGAACCGTATTCTTATCTAAATCAAACACCAAAGATGAAACTCAAAAAGAAATTATGTGTTTCAGCTTGCAACCTATTGCCCACATCTTCTCCTGCCATATACGGCTCAACACCGACTGCAACCTTTGGAGTGGTGTAGGTTGCGAATGCATTGGAATATGGAGTGGTATAGGGTGCTGTTCAGTGATAAATGCCGATTTTATACAGGGATGTATGATGCCCGTATGAGGGCCATATGAAGACGTAAGGAACATCGTGCAATTTAATTTTCCGTTGAAGGGCATGTGCACCGAACCGTGGAAGTTATCGTATGGGTTGCTATAGCATATGCTAGTAGGTCTCAGTTGGTGTTTATACGAGGCAATATGAATGCCCAGTGTTACGTTGATTCTTCCGTACCCTCAGCAGCTCGATGACCCACTTTTTCAGCAGCATAATGCTCATCCCCACAGTATATTCATGACCTATGGCAATATCATGCCATGGTCACCCAGATCTCCTGACCTCTCCCAATTAAACACGTGTGGGACATTATGGGAAAAAACGAGGTACTTAGCGAATCCTCCGCAAACATTGGAAGCTCTCCGGCATGAATTGGAGGTTGCTTAGGGCACCATATCCCAAGAGGACATTAACCACTTATTGAAATCAATGGCACGAAGACTGAAGCTAATAGGCGAGGCCCAACATACTACTAATAACAAAAGAAATAAAATTTTAACTGTTAATCTTGTGTAGTTTTGTTTTGAAATTTTAATCAGTTATTACATTTGACTAGATAAACGTTTCTGTTAAGTTTGGTCAAGAAATTCGCACCCGTTCTTGGTGTTGCGATTACCATTTCATGTAGTATAGTATCACTAATAAAAGCTCAAAGATTAAGATGGCTGGGACAGAAAACACCAAAATCCATAATACTAAAGATGCTCTACTAGTACAATATGGGTGAAGAAACACTGCCGAAGATCTTGAACAAGGTGGAGAGGATAGATGACATGAAGAGATAAGACATAAATCCAACCAAGTGAGATTTGACATTACTATTATTGAAATTTTCACTATTCGAGTTTCCTAATGAACGAAATAAATGATAATCTAATGGTGCAACCTCAGACTATGCACGAAGCGTCAATAATGTTTGCTGTGTGATCAAAGATATTATAGTCTTCTATTACCATGATGAAACACAATATTGTTACGATTTACCAATTTTTTGTTGCCTTTTTGAATTTCATTGTGCAGCCCGGTGCCTTGTTGGATGTACACATGCGAATTCAATATTTGCCATACCACCTCGAAGTACTTTCAAGAAACTGATGTAATTGGCCAGTTGCACGGTAAAATTTCAGAGTAGACAATTCCATTGTAATCTCACCAACACTGATAATCTTTTCTCTCTTGGCTTAATTGCACCTTAATACACGGTTACTGCACCAAGGTTTTATCATTGATATAACAATTACTACATCGAATCAAAATAACAAGAAAAGATGCATGAAAAGTCGCGAAAACTTTAATTGTACGTTATAGTTTGTATTTACTCGCATTGCTTTTCGATTTGTCAGACACTAGTTCTGGGAGTAAATCGTTGAACGTATAGAAATCCCGCATCGTGTTTACCCCTCTTTCCTCTACAAATCTGAAACGATCATTCCTTTGATTTGATCGTGATCAATTTAGCGATCTAAACGTTGTTCATCTTTGAACCCAAAATCATAAGAACAAAATTTGGTGGATTCATTTTGATACTGCTCATCATCCGAACGTTCATTATTCACAGCACATAACTTTTTGTAAGCATGCGACCTGATTTTCTCTTTGGGGAAGTAATAGAGTAAAATATGACGAAAACACTTATGATTCTCCATTTTCCAATCAACGGTACACAAACACAATCGACTGAGATATATCGGCATTTTCACAACTTCTGCATCAAATTAAAACAGAAGAAAGTTAAAACAAAATTTATAGGAGAAAATATTTTTCTAGTATCACAGAAAACCCGCAATTAAATTTTGAAATTTTGAAAGTTTGAAGTCTTGAAGTTAATTTTTTGACGTAGAAACGTAAATGGTAGTCAAATTCGGGTAAAATCTGGAGGAAGGTCAAGTAGTTCGTGTTCGTTTTATCATGCAGGCAATAAGTAGTATTTGTCGAAGAACTTCGAACATGTGATAAAATAAAGGCGAATGTTTACAATTTAGAGAAAGAAATATAAACACCAGTAAAATCTGGGTCAAGCACGGTGAAGGGTTTCTTGTGATAGGACGTTCTTTTTTGGCTACTTTCACAACCGGGATCGTAAGCATATGTCTTACGAAATTCGATAACTTTTACCTCATATAATCTTGTAAATAAATTTGACGCATTAGCTATGACAAATCCTGTATATAATATTCCTTCTGCACTACAATTAGAATCCCAACTATCACTCTACAATGTGGGCTTCACTTTTCGAATACATAGATATACCTAAAAATTGAACTAAAATTGTCTATCAGCGAAATGCGCCATTACTTACAATTAGTTGCAAAATCAGTTTTGATAATACTTTTGAGGAAGGAAATATTAAAAATAAATAGGTTTGATAAGAGTTAAATAAAGCAGAATATAAAGATAAAGATTTTCATGGTTTACCTGCAAAAGCTGTGAAGCTTGATAATGCACCTTATAATTTTCAAATCCTCTAAAACATCAACTTTTCACTCGCGATTGATGATTGTGCAGTAGGAACGCAACTTATGTAATCTTTAGCGTTCATTTTCTCAATAATTATTTTCATAGTATTCCTTTTTAAAGTGTAATAAGCTATTTTCGCTAGTATGCGAATTGTTTACTCTGGTGATGTTATTTCATGTAATTTTCAAGGATATTAGGTGTAAATTACAAAACAACAACAACATAACCAAATCTTTGAAAAGGTACAATTCACCCTCGGGAGCATTCTATGTGACTAACACAAGCAGGACTCATACCTTGGTAAAAACAGGATGACCTCCAAACTAGAGAAAAATTAGGAAACTTTGAAAAAAGCATCATCTTGATGCTTCGAATTTTGTTGGAATCACATAGAATTGATTACGTCTTCTTCCTAAATACTTTAAAATTTATGTTGAAGATATGGGGCCGTATAGATATATCCGCATTATCCAACTTGTACTAACATTCAAAGAGTTAAGAGCATATTTTTGCCATAACATGCAAATGTGCACAGAAGCAAGCGTAGTAACAATAAGATGTATCCCATCTAAGACGGGTAAGTTATTCAATGTTATTAGCTGAGGATATACAAGCAAAAGGTGTTCTACAAAGCTATGGAACAGCAAGAAAGAGGATACTGAAAAATATATCTCCCTTCATTTGAACAACTAAACGAAGGGTAACCAATCTTCTTAGGAAGAGGCAAATTTCAAAGAGGCACAAATGGTTAAAGATAGTGAAAGACACGATTGTTACGTAGAATAAGAATGGGGAAATGTATCACAGAAGACTAATCTCAATCTAAAGATGTAATATCGTCAAAAAGAATACTAAAATAACCGTAACAATATAAATATTTCTTCAAATTTCATTATATTTATGATTTTTGTATTCCGGTATAGATGTAGACGCAGAAACTGGCAGTACAGGTCTAATAGGCCCATAGCTCGACTGCCCCTCTTTTTCCATTCTTTCCTGTTAGTCGCTTTCCTCTCCCAATTGCATATATTTAATCTCTTTATGTCATCTTCAACCAGTCTTCTCCATCTTGTCCGAAGTTTTCCCTTGCGTTTCCTTCCCACCTATTGTACTAGGTAACAGCTTCTTTGGTATTTCAGATTATGCCTTTTTCTCTATATGTCTTCGGGTTTTTATTACTGCTATTATATTAGGTTCTTTAATATCATATGCCATTTATAGTTTTCCTGACAAATATCTTCCGCAATACCTTTCATTGTCATACCTGTACTTTTGCCTGCTCATCTTTCGTTAATGTATATGTTTCGAATACATTCACAACGGCGGCTTTTATCCCTGTCTTATAAATCCTTACGTTGGCACGTCTGGATATATTGTTATTTCTTAATAGACTGTTTTGGGCACATATACAGCGATTCCCAGATATAATTCCTTTTTGAATCTGCCAACTTTCGTAAAGTTACAGGCTTTCCTTGTGTCGTAGCCTTAGTTAAAAATATTCAACAATAGTCAATTAGTAAATTCTCTACCTGTCCATTCCACTTTGTTTTGGTCCCATTTATGTATAGATCTGTATTTTTCTTCAAGTCTTTTTAGAGTTTGTCTTAGTTCGATTTTGTTCCTAACTGGAATTATTAGGTTGGCAGCAAATCCTAGGTCCTGATACTTTCTGTGATAGATAAGACTATAACAGAAAAGTAAATAATCATCTTAAAAGGACAGACTAATAAATCGATGAAGCAACAAGCGTGGTACATTCAAGAAACTAGCGTGGAAAAAATAAATGTCATATCACAAGGAAATACGCTGGATTAACAGTTAAAAACTCGTAGGAGCCGAACTTACTTGCGGAATTTCTTATCAAAGAACATGATCTGAAACAAAGAGGGAAAAGTAGATAAAACACAAGAGAACTGCACCGGGACTTTCCCGCCTATTTATTACGGAATCTACAGATGCCAGGATAGAGCAGTTGCTGCCAGTGAAGATGTTGACGGGGTATTACTATCTTAAACATCTTCACACCGTAGTTGACGATCCAATCTGTGGGGCACGTAAGGAGGAAGAAACATTACTGCATATTCTCTGTAGGTGCCAATGGCCGAGCAGTGTAAAATTTAAATACTTTAGATATTGATTCCTGCAGCTAAAAAAGATAAAGAAGCTCCTCATCAACAAGGTATATTTCATCGACCTGAAGGGGTACATGCCAAGACTTGTCCCTGGTCAATAGATTTACACAATTGAATTAATGCCAAATTTCTAGATTATTCGAAACATCTCTCGTAATAGTAAAAAGGATGATGCCAGGATAATAATTTGCTACTTTATTGATAGGTTTGCAGTCCCTGGCCGAATATCCTGTAAATTAGTCGGTGATATATGTATACATGTTGATAAGAAAGTTGTTTTCGTTTTTCTTTGTTGTTCTACTTTCAGGGGGCCCTTGTCATCCACTCCTAGATGTTCGCCTCTTACCATTTTTTCTACTCTATCAAGCTTTTGATATTTAGTGCTAGTTTTGGTGGTCGTCCATTGTCTCTCTTATGTTGCCACTGTATTAAGTGTTGTGTCCAGTTCTTATCGTCTTCTTATCTAGCGATATGTCCGTTTTAAAGTTGTCAGACGTTTTATTACATTCTTTACCTCTGTTCGTTCGCTGGGTAGTTAGAAGTTATTACCTGTTTTCACTACTAATGTTACTGTGTCTATTCCACACGTCATGATAGGAATGATGCACGTGTTATAGGAATATGGGAACTCTTTAGGACGTAACTCAATTGTCCAATGGCTGTTCATGTCTAATCCTTTTACTCACTTCGACTTTTTAGTTCTATTTGACTAATTTTATTTCACGACCTAGACAGAACCTTGCTGCTTTCCCAATCGCGTTTACTTCAGTATAAATTGGTATTCCGCCCAGAGTTAGGGCTCTAGATGTTTTAAATTCAATCTTAATTTTTCTGATTTCAGACTTTTAATCTGTATTATGTTCAATAGGATTTTAAACTTTATAGTTTTCATTAATGTTACTTCGGTGTTCTTTTTCGATTTCACAGTATTTGGTTTTCAAATGAATTTAGTTATTGTCAATGAGGTTAATATCCGGTAAGTGTTGAGGTCAAAATATGATAGACATTCGATTTTTGCCGAAAATATCTGTACTTTTCTGGTAGTGCCATATTGTTTTGCCTAAACATATGTCCAACACGTATCATACGATAACTGCATTAGACATAGGTTCTCTGTATTTCACTATGTTAAATACATATCAACAATAGCGTGTTCCAGATAATTTGGCCAGGTTCTGCTGCAGTAACTAAGAAAATAACACGAAGATCTCTTAGGCTAGAGTGCAATTAAATAAACGGAGATCGTAAAGTTTGAAACTAAAAGAAAAAGATGATAGACACAGTGATAAGCCCAATCCTTTAGTAATAGGTTTTCTAATATGGGCGCCCGAATTTTTGGTGTGTAGGAAGTTACGGTAATGAATGTTGGGCAAATCGTCATGAAAAGTTACAGTGTTAAGCAATGTCTACAAATCATTAAACTTTACTATAGAAATGAGTGCCCAATTCCAGCTACCTTCCCTGCACTACGTGATTTTTACGGTTTACACAATCGTCCTGTTGACTATTTGTCGTTTGGTGGACAAATTCGAATCAACTGGTTCAGTAAACAATCAACAACAAACACCCGTACGTCGTCCACACGTAGGGTTGCAGAAAACATTGCTGCAGTGAACGAGAGTGTGCGGAATAACCTGAGGCAATCAATTCCTCGTAGCGCCCAAGAACTTGGACTTTCGCAGACCTCAACTTGGCGAATTTTGCGTCGGGACTTGGGCCTGCATCCGAACAAATTTCGATTTACCCAGGAACTGAAGATAAACGAGCATAGGCAGCGTCGAGCATTCGCTGAGTGAGTTTTGCAGTAGTTGGTAGTGAGCTCCGATTTCGAACGGAAAATCATCTTCAGCGACGAAGCCCATTTTTGGATGAATAGGTATATCAACAACCAAAATTGTCGCCTTTGGGGAGATAACAATTCACATACGACCCATCAGTTGCAAATGCATCCAAGAAAAGTAACTATTTGGTGTCGATTTTGGTCCAGTGGGGTTATTGCTTCATAGAGGTCGATGATAACCATTTTTGTGGCCTAAATTGGAAGATATGGATACGATATATGGTTTCAACAAGACGGCACTACGTGTCACACAGCACATGCAACCATGAATCTTCTGCACGACAAATTTGACGACATGGTTATCTCGCGTTTCGACAACGTCAACTGGCCACCCAGATCGTGTGATTTAACCCTATTACACTTTTCTTGTGGTGCTACGTTAAATCACGGGTCTATACGAATGGGCCGCAGACTATTGATGCCTTAAAAATCAATCTAAGCAATGCCATCAATGATATCCAGCTCGATTTATGTGGTCATCGAAAATAGGACCTCTCATATACACGCCGATATCATATTCCATACATAATAGGTTTGTTCGAGCAGAAATCACAAATCGGCAAGCACCAATCGGATTTCAGAAAAATAGTTTGCAAACTATCTGTGATTCTTTTCCACCAATCACATGCGTTCTGACTAGTTTCTGATTTGTGTTTGAACAAACCTAATGTAATCGATACTCTTTTATATAAAAAATAAGTTAATGATGTTTTATACACAACTTGTTTTATTTAATTTAAAGTTCGAGCGTCCTTAATGGTAAACCATTTAATACACAAAAAATACAAATACAACGAATAGAATAGGATACAGGAAGATGTTATCAATTTATGGGATACTGTGACGAAAAACAGGAAACTATGATCACAACAGTAAAAATGGAGTTTCTGAGAAAACTAACCAGGAAAATCTAAAAGAAATATTGTTAAAAAGAAGCGAATTAAATCAGGAAATTAAAAATAGACAACTAGAGTAATATGGTCGTGTTTTAAAATGGAAGAAAACAAGCTGAGGTAGCTTACCTCAAATAATACTAGGGACAAATGTAATAAAGAAACAAAAATGAAGGAGGATGTGAATGTATGAAAACAAAATAAAAAATTTTGGAACAAGTGGACTAGGAACCACACCTAAATGGATATATACATTTATATATATATACATAGGTAGAAGGTGCTCTAATACATAATGTATGTGATTTTTTAAGGATTTGTTGCTGTAGTGAAATGGCATCACGCGTCCAAAAATGCATATTCAATTCCCAAAGATTAGCATGGAACAGAAGATATATATATTGGTCCTTTTTACGATTTTGGTGTTGAAACAATTATTACCGCATAATGACCACTATATATAACATATTTTTTCAAACGGTTCGCATTCATGTAATTTGCACTAAAAATAGCTCAAAAAGTGGGATTGAGGTAACATCACTGACATCTCAGATTTTGGCCAAACTTAGGTCTTTGCGCAATACTTGGCTCAAATCGGCAATTAGGTATGTATACCAGAAAGATCGGATACGAGATATTATTCGTGTATTGGATAAACGATCACCCAATGAATCAAATAGATATTAGTAAAACGTAACGAAAATCAATCTAATTAGTAGAAATTAATGGGAACAAGTAGTTTTCAAACCAAAATTTAAACAGTAATGCATACTTTCAGTGTGGGTGGATGCGTGCGCAGAGTGTGAAGCTTCATCCAGAGCACTACATTGAAGATGGTTCAGTCACTGCGGACTCCTTGGGTTGTGTGGTGCTCCTGGACCGCTCCTTTTTATCCATTCGTTGTAAGTGTAGTTTATTTTTAACTAGTTCAGAATTTTTTTTTTTCAAATTTCGCGTGTCCTCTTGGGATTAACCCTTAATTTATAGTGATTATTACTTCCTTGAATCTTTATCAACCAAAATTAATTTGAACAAGATTTAGAAGAAACGTGACAGTACTCAATTCGCCAAAAATTTCGGGGGAGAAAGGATATCGTACTGCGCTGACTTGCAAAAGCAAATATGTACTTCATAGCGTTTGCAAATAATTTTTCTTTTCTTATTCCCTTTTTTGTCGATGTTCTTCATGTAATGAAAGTGGCGTAAGCGTGGTGCGTATATTTTTATGTTTTGAAGGATTTATTTCTGGACGTGCAGGAACCGAAGCCTGCCGATCCAAGAATAAACCTTAGCGCTTGGCGTGGCCAAATACAGCAGCGTCTAGGTCGGCTTACATTTCAGATGAAACGTGCCCCAATTATCCGCGCTTAACGTAGGCAGCGCGCTACTGAAACCGTAAACGTTTAAATTTTTAAACGGATTTGAAAATTGGACTAGGGTCTTCCTCTTCCTTTTTTAATGGATGTTTGTATGATTTAGAAAGCTAACGAGAAAAGGATTAAAAATGTGAAAAAGAATCATCGTTATATGTTAATCGTAACGCTAATATTTTTGGTACTATTCGGGGGCTTTTAATGCAGATGCCACAGTTTTTTAGCCACCGAGAGTTAACAATTATTTTGCTAAAATATGTTTAAAAACAAAATCGAAATGGCATTTGCAATGAATGCGGCTTTTTAAAACTTTATGGTTGAAGATATTCCATTCGCTGTAGGGTCCTAACACTGATAATTGCAAATAAGATTTGAAATAGTAGGTAACGAAATATATTCTCGCAATTTCTAGATACGTGGCAAATTTAAAACTGCAATTTTAGGATCGTACTCGCGCCTAATTTATTCCACCTTTGATTTGATGTATATAGGTGCTTTTTGCCCATACGTAATTGTTACTAGATTCTCATTAGTAGAAGGAAATTATCTTTATTTTTGCAATTTCGTTCTGATGAGATGTATATGTAGTAGTTGATCTAACAACCTGTTTGTCTTGGCATGTTCAAAAATGTATTCAGAGGACGCTTACATATTTGCAAAGTTCTAGATCGCTTTTTAATGGCAATCTCGCAATTTTTGACGATACATCTTTTAAGAAGGATGAACATTTGATTGACTTATCTGTCCATCGATAATTCATAACTTGAAATAGCTATATACGAGAAGAACGGGAGGAAATTCAACGTTTTTTATCTAGAATTTATATTACGCATATTTTGCAATTTTTTAGATCATTGATCAATCGATCGACTTCTGCAAGTACTACTTTTTAATACTAGAAGGAAGTGTACCAATTTCATGTAATCATAATAGTTTTATCGTTTGAAATTTGAGATTTCGCGTTTATGGGGGTAGAATCACGGTGTAGATACATGAGTTAAAGATTCGGGAATGTACTCGAAATTGTATAATTCTGGAGATGCCTTGCCATATTTGATAAAGTGGCAACAAACTTTGGTTGTAACGTAATGTAATTCTACACTCGAGAAGTACCAGATACTAAAAATATATATAATTCCATTTTCTTGGTATCAGCCGCCTTATTTATCTGTTACTAAAATAGTCTACTAAGTTATTTTTATACTTCACAATGTGTAAGTTGATTTCTTCTTCAAAACCGGCAATTTTAAAGTTCAATTTTAAAAATTTCTCCACAATTTCTCTCAAATTCTCACGTTCCCTTAATTTGATGTTGTTAAAATAATTTTGAAATTTTTGTCTAGAAATAATTTTGTTTTTCAATCATTTCAACAAGTTATTACATCAGATTAAAGAAATAAACAGGAAGAAAAAAAACACGAATTAAAAAATTCTGAAGAAGAATATATGTATTTATCTGGAAAGATTAAATAAAAGTTTTTATTTGATTTCTTAATAATTAAACAAGAAGAGTGGAAGGACAAAATATAATTATAATTTCTGTATTTTTATACGCATGGGGCAAAATGATAAGTGTTATAATAAATTGGTTTCAAAAAACAAACGCGCATATAACCGTCCTAAAAATACTTTTTCATTTGTTCCAAGTTTAATTAGGCGACATATCATTAGATTTTTACACTAATTTCGAGATGCCTGCTACCTGAGAATTAGCGTAGATTAAGCTGGCGCCATGCCATAAGGTCCAGCGTGCCAATTGTGTTAGAGATCGCCACTGTTCCAAAATTCTTCTATCGTTTATCATGTTGTCCCCTATATAAAGACCGATACTAATATTTAAAAAGGTTTAGTTTTAAAATATACTCCAGGAGTGTTATTTTTCCAGAGTTTTTTAAAGCCCTTCCAAAATGTCCGATGAAGAAGAAGTCTACTCGTAAGTAAAACGAAACTGTATTAAATCATATGGCTATTGTTAGGTGCTTGTGCAAATTCCAAATATAAAAATTCCGCAAAATATATCCCATGTCTATTTTTGTTCCTTCCCGCTTTGTGGCTACCAGTGCAATGTCTTGTATCGTTATGATTTGTTTACCTTTGTCTTACACTTTCAGCGAAGAGGAGGAGGAGGAAGAAATCATTGAAACGTAAGCAATAAAACAGTTTTCGCACATACACAAGTAATACAAACGAATTTCCTCTTTTACAGCAAGTAAGTAACCTTCTCCGCAAATCCAGTTTCCTTAGCGAAGTGGGTCCACGGAATAGTCCCAAGTAGTGTTGTCTATCGTTAGTTTTTGTAATATAATTCGTTCCTTTTTTAATTAAGACATTTTTATACTTGTACATAATTTTAAACAATGTATTTTTGTTTTGTTTCCCTGTTCACCCCAACCGTGAAACCCGTGCCCTTTGTGATGTCTATATGATACAGGACCACCGTAACCAAAGTAGTTGAAGAGTAAGTTAATAATTATCAAAAACAGAAGCAATTTACGCTTACGCTCTGCCGCAAATAATTCACCATCTGCCTTGCGTTACACCCCACAGCTTTTCTTTACGAGTTCGATAACGTAGGGCAGAAGGTGAATATAGAAAAAAAAAACGGAATGGCTACTATATAATCGAGAATCGCCGGGCTTTGGACTGGCTTCGTCATCATTGCCTACAAACGCTCTCTATTTCTATGTTTCCACGATACTATGAATTTGAATGTTCTATGTTTATATCCTTATTTCTTGGCAAATGTTAATACAGCCAAATCCCCATCTAGTGATGAAAATATAAAATCGATGTTTATAACATTTCAAAGCTTTTTTAAGTATTCGAATACGTTTACGATTAATTTTTTAACCACGACTGGCCATCTTTCAATAATCTATCTGAACTGTAATAATCAATTTTCCGCGTGCTTTGTAGGGAGGGAACAGGCGATCCAGAATTCATCAAACGTCAGGACCAAAAGAGATCCGACCTTGATGAACAACTTAGGGAATACATCGCCGAATGGCGTAAACAACGCGCCAGGGAAGAAGAAGACTTGAAAAACTCAAGGAAAAACAAGCCAAACGTAAAGTAACTCGCGCCGAAGAAGAGAAGAAAATGGCCGAACGTAAGAAGCAAGAAGAGGAGCGCCGCGTCCGCGAAATTGAAGAAAAGAAACAGCGTGACATTGAAGAGAAGAGACAACGTTTGGAAGAGGCCGAGAAGAAACGTCAAGCGATGATGCAAGCCCTCAAAGACCAATCCAAAACGAAAGGACCCAATTTTACTATCACAAAGAGGGAAGCAGGAGTATGATTGTTCTTCTTTTTGCTAATGCGTTTTCCTAATAAGTAACTTTCAGTCCAACATATCTGCCGCCCAACTGGAAAGAAACAAGACCAAAGAACAGCTTGAAGAAGAGAAGAGAATTTCGCTCTCCATTCGTATTAAGCCTTTGAAACTCGACGGTCTTGGTATTGAGCAGCTTCGCCAGAAAGCCCATGAACTTTGGGACTGTATCGTGAAGTTGGAAACTGAAAAATATGACTTGGAAGAAAGGCAAAAGCGCCAGGACTATGACGTAAGATAATAAAAGCGGTAAGATAATATCGTCTTCATCCTCGAATTGTTACAGCTTAAAGAGTTGAAGGAAAGACAGAAGCAGCAACTCAGGCACAAAGCTCTTAAGAAGGGTCTAGATCCCGAAGCACTCACAGGAAAATACCCGGTACCTAGATTTTGTACATTTGTTGATTGCTTACTCTAATTTCGCCCGTTGTAGCCCAAAATCCAAGTCGCCTCCAAATATGAACGTCGTGTGGACACAAGGTCGTACGATGACAAAAAGAAATTATTTGAAGGTGTAAGTATTATCCATTTACTATCAGTACTAACTGCACATAGATCAGGCGAGTAAATGATAATATTCTCATACAAAATTCGTTCAGTTACTGCCAGATCTGTAGCTGCGCACGGATATTTAATTTTTATTGGTTTTTGTAAATTACAACATCTTTTACATAACAGGGATTTGATAAATTATTACTGGAATTAAATGAGAAACACTGGCGAGAGAAACAGGAAGAATTTGATACTAGATCGAAATGTAAGTGCACGTGCGCTCTGTTGCACGCGGATCCCCAAATATTGTGATATTGTCTCGAAGAGCACGTAAAAATTTTCCTTCTGTTTTCTCCTTGTCTTTGATCATGTTCGATTGGACTTTGTTCGTTATACCTATGTGTTGAGTGTTCTGTTTTGTTTTTATAATACAGGGTCTTGAGGATCTCATAAAGGAAACATCCGAAAAATTATGGAAAGAAAAGAGCGGACAATTTGATTCCAGACAGAAAAGTAAGTACTCTGTCAAGCTCTATTTTTCTCGAATAGAAATATCTAAGAAAGATCGGATTTATTTTACTGCTTTTACTTTATAGCCAAACTACCTAAATGGTTCGGCGAACGACCAGGCAAGAGAACCGGCGAACCAGAAACCCCGAAGGCGAGGACGAAGGCAAACAAGCGGTAGAAGAAGATGAAGAAATCAAAGAACCAGTATTCGAAGCCGAGGAAGAAGAAGAGGAAGAGGAGGAGGAGGAGGAAGTTGAAGTCGACGAAGAAGAAGAAGAGGAGGAGGAAGAAGAAGAGGAATAAAGTAGTTTCAAGTTTTCCGAAACGATCTATAAGGAGAGATTCACATGGCTCACATATGCTTCTAAAATTCGTTTAGAAGATGTATATTTTCTAATTTTGTTTTCCATTATATTTTACCGGCAGCCATACACAAAAAATATTCTTATATTAAAACATTGTATTTGTAATCATGTATACATATAAATTATAATTATTATTATTTAATTAATCGTTGTTGATGTTTAATTTTGGTGATTATCTAGTTGTACGAAGGATTCTCTTACAAAAAGTTGGAAGATAAGTACGTTTATAAAAATTACTAATTTTTGAGTAATAAATAGTTGATATGAATATCAGAAAGTTATTAGTTGCAAAAGACTGGGTTGTAGACGATAAATTTGTAGGTTTTCTAGTATAAATTGATATTACTGGTACTATTTTTAGGGGATACCTATAGTTAGTGGTTAATTTACATTTCTTAAAATCAAGATTCATTTGGACAAAAGAAAAATTAGAATACTTACGGTACACTGATGTGATGTTCTACTTCTCGATCGATTTTCACAAAAAATATGTCGTTGATTCGGAGCATGTAAAATTACCAAACAAGAGGATGAAAGCCATCCATCCGTAACGGCCACCATTATCGTTTTAATATTTCGAAATTGTTCTTAATAAGGATTTAAGAAATTGTTTAACGAAGCATGAAATAATTTCACACGTTTATTATGAAGAAGAATCCGTAATTGTCTTACTCCTGATAAATTTCACCTACTGCTGAATAAGATTCCTTTGCATTCCAAGTCCATGATTTCTATGCCTCTGTCGAAGTGTGATATATCTGATCTGATAGATAGACTGAAGTGTTTTGATTCTTGTGTGATTGACAACATTTCAAACAATCTGATTAAAAAATGTAAAAATTTTTTGTACGGGCCATTACTACATGTTATCAATCTGGTATTATCAGGTGCAAAATTTACAGACTAGTAAGTAAGTGCAAGGTGGCTGTTGTTAATCCGGCATATAAGAGAGGGAAGCCTAATGACTATGATAATTATGGGCCCATTAGTTTACTGTTGAGTTTTTCCAAAATCATTGAAATTTCAATTGGTGATCAACTTACTAGATTCATTTTACATAATAATCTTCCAATCAATCCAATCATCAACATGGATTTTTTAAATTCACAAGTACTGAGATGGTTTTCTGTGGGTTTCATAATAGAATTGTTAGTACCTTAGATCATGTAAAATTAGTTGCTGTTTTGAACATAGATCCGACTCATGCATTTGATTTGAGGAAGTACAAACTTTTAATCTCCAAACTGGAAAGATATGGTGTTCGAGTATACCTCCTGAACTGTCGGCATCATATCTGAATGGAAGACATCAATATGTAAGAGTTAATGGTGCACATAGTGATAAGTACGCTGCTAAGAGGGGCGTTTCTCAAGGATCGGTTTTGGCACCATTATTATATATAATCTTTGCTAACGACTTCATAGATCGTTTGAAACGCTGCTCTCCAGATAGTAATGTCATATGCTATGCGAATGATACAAATATATTAGTTCATGATGATGGTATGCGGTCTCTGAGTGATACCATCTCTGCTATCTATTCTGAAATTGAGCACTGGGTAGAGATAGATAACTTAATCTTAAATAAAAACAATACATTTGTTATTCCCTTTGCTCTTGTTAAAAACACTGCGTTTAATATTAGTTTATGTTCATATAATAAAACACTGTTGTAACAGTCTCACAAGATTCTGGGGGTAGCTTTAGATACTTTAATAAAATGGGACATATGTACATATCGAGAGCCTGTGTAGTAAATTACGTACGAATTGTTATGTATTAAAAGTTATGTTGTAGCGTTGCAGTACACAAATATTACTGACTCTATACTATTCCACAATATAAATACATAATAAAATACGGAATCATAAATAAGGGTAACAGTGTAGAACTTGGGAGAGTTTTCCTAATGCAGAAATATGGAATCAGAATCATGGCTAGATTAAAAAGACAGGGATCTTGCAGCCTTGCATTTAGGGGTTTCTGAATTTTGACTGTTCCGAGTATTTATATTTTTGCTACTTGTTGTTAAGTATACAATAATTTAAACATATTTCTGCTTGGTCAGATAAGTCACGACTACTTAACACATAAGGAGGACCTGTTACAACCCCTACCCCTCGCACTTCATTTTATCAGTGGAATTATTACTATATGGGATGTAAATTTTTCATTTGCATTTGCATTAGATCAGGGGTCTCCAAACTACGGCGCGCGGGCCAAATCCGGCCCGCCAGTGTCATCAATCCGGCCCGCGACAGCTAATAGCTTATTGTTGTTCTGATAAGTTGGATAAAAAACACAGAATGATAATAACTCGGATTTATTTACTTGCTAGGTAAAGCGTAATGACAAGTATAATACGCAGAAAACTTACTGCCCCAAGGCTGAAAAATTTGGAGACTCCTGCATTAGATGACTCCATTAAGTCATCTCCAAACATAAATGTTTTTATGAGACGACAGAAACAACATCTGTTGGACAAAAATTGTTATACACTGCAGTTATTTCTATAGAGTTTTGTGTTTTGTGATTTTGCAATTAATGTTTTTATTGTACTTTTTGTTATTTTGACAATTTCGACATTCTTCTTTTATGAATCTTGTGCGATAAATATACTACTTTATAAAAAAAATTAGAAAAATAGTAAATATATTATTGTAATAGCTTAGCTGGTGTGGGACTGAACTACAAAATCGGTAGTCCTAAATTCGATCCCCACACTTGCCATAATGTCGAGGCGGTTTCCTTGGATTTTCGGTCCACTTTGCCTAAGAAAATTCACTTTCTGGGGTAATAACAAGCGGCTGAATCATAGTACCAGCTACATTACCCTCTCTGGCCGATGAAATCTGGTTCATATTATATCACTTACCATCTACAATAAACATCGTATATAAATTATGTGGACCGACCTGGGATACCAAATCCCCAATCTTTAGAACATTAACCCTCAGCTTTGAGTATTCGGTACCAGAGTATGGCTCGCCGGTATGATTGAATAACTGTCATGTACAAAATCTGTTTGTTAATTTGACCTAAAAAGTAGTAGAGACAATCCGAAAGATAAGTATATAAATCGGTCATAAAATATACAGAGTGATTTTTAATGATTGTGGATTGGTTGAATTTCCTGCGCTACTAATATATTTTAGGGAGGACATAATTATTTAATCAACAGGATAGGTATTTTCAATGGCGTACGGTAGCTGTCTTTGAGAGAAAGAATGCATATTAATAACCAAAAAGGAAAATCACTACATAAGCAAAGTTTTAATTGAAAAGTAAATGATATTGTTGCAATATCCTACAATGAGTGTGTAAAACATTCAGAAGCCGTCATGCAAAGCAGTTATGAAAATTAAGCGAGTTGCATATCTGTGAAGATAGCCGAAAGACGTCAAACAATCCGTTGTGTCTTCTACAACTGTGTAAATTTAAAGTCATCGATTTAAAAATTTAGCGAGTAGCATATCTGTGAAGATAGATCTGATGAGATTTCGAATGATTAGGGAATTGGAGTTTTGATTTTGGCCGAATTGTTTCCGTAATTGAAAATCCCCGAAAGACGACAAGCGGTTTCAAATGTTTTTTCTGTTTCAAATTTAAAGTTGCCATTTTTAAGTATGGGCGAGTTGCATATACATACCTCGGATCACGCTTCAAACGACAGGAGGGATTCGAATAGTAATTTTGGACAAAGTATTTCCAAGTTGTAAAAACGCCAAATAATGTATTGTTTCTTCTATTTTTTAATTTAGCTAGTTGTATAACTTTGAAGATAGCTCCGAGGATATTTCAACGGGTGGGGAGTTGAAGCTCCGATTTTGGTCAAAATATTTCCAATACGGAAATGTTCAGTTTTATAATTGAAAATTAGATGCCAAGTTTAAAAGAAAAAGCTTTTCTTTTTTGATAGGATTCTAGGAACGTAAAAGGCAGTGCTGTGCTAAATTATATGAATTCCTTTATTTACCTACCTCCTAGTCTCTTGGTATTTAGGTCTCCCATTGTAAATCTAGATATAAAAGCAATACAAGAAACTACAAATGACGTAATATTTTTTTAATTTACATAATAATAGTTACATAAAGATATTAATTAATGGATATAAATATTTAATGAAAAGGAATCACTATAATAGCACTTAGTGCAAAGGTTTTGAATTTAGAAACTGTGCACCAAAAAATAAGTTTATATGTATAAAAAAACTAATACAACCGATAAAGATTAACAAAGAAGGCCACAAAATCACTTTGAGTAAATTTTTGATCAATCACTCGTTCATTCACACAACCTTATGGCAGCAGAAGAGGTTTAAAATATTGTCTGCAGAAAACAGAGCTGACGGTCAGGGGTCTATCTTGAGGTCCATACAGCTTGTTATTCCTTTCCGAAATACGCGAAAAGGCAGTCGCGTATTCCTTGTCGAAAGCGTTCGGGTCGATGTTAGATCTTCCAACGACTTTGCAAGTTAAGAATAGAATGTCTCTATAAATCGATTGAGATACACAATTCACGTTCGTTCCCTCATTCGGATGCTTCTGAGTTCTTTGTCTCTCTAAAGCTAACTTCTTTAGCGGGTCTAAAAGATCGTTACAATGGACGCTGTCCATAATGCTTTTCATCATCCTGGAATATCGAAAATATTTTACGAACTCGATTAAAGAATGTAAAGATAAGTGTTATTACCGTTGAACATTATTTTGTTCCTTGTTCCGTTTTTGATATAAAGTATACATGGGGGTGACGTCGCCGTACAATTTTGGGTGATCCCACATACATCTAACTATGACTGGAGCAGCCAAATGTTCTAAAATTATTATACATTCAGAATTAATCATTTCAGTTTAATCAAATCTTTATAGTATCTGAGTGGTGTTTCGAATGTTCTAGGAATTTTGCCCTAAGTCAATTGCGTAAATCTTATAGGTGATGCTATTGGTTAGAAACAAGTTTTGGCACGTTTGCGCATACATCACGTAGAATATTTTTAGTATATGGGATATGAGGTATTTAGCCGGTTTGGTCGCATAAATCTGAAGTCGAGCAACAGAGTTTGTAGTAGAGTGACACATGTTAACCTTGGAACATACCGTGCATTTGCTGCGAATCACGGTAATCACAGCAAACTCGTCTTGTTTAGCGTTTCTTTGTTACGTCTACGTATCGCATTTGTCTTTGAGAAAGTGATCAACAAATTTGTATCAGATTTTGTAAAAAAAATTATGTGAAACATGCAAAGATACGTACTTAAAGTTACAGACCGTATATGGGGATGAATGTATGAGCCGTGGCCAAATTAACGAATAACGAAAGTATTGAAAGTGATGCGTGTTCTAGGAGGCTTGTAACCAGCAAAAGTGAACACAATGTATTGGGTTGTTCGGAAAGTAATTTCGTTTCGTCCCAACAGAGGATTTAGTTGTATTTTTTCACAGCCAACTTCCCATTCAAGCCGCATGGTCATTATATATGTTGACAGCTGATCTCGCATGACTTGCTTGTGAAAAAGTTCGATTGAAAAGGTGAAAATGCTGTTCATATGCTATATGGACAAGATGTATTGTTGATCTGTTAATCTTTTGTCCTGTTTCTTTGAAATTTTAATCAAACATTACATTTAAATAGATAAACGCTTCGGCCAAATTTGGTCAAACAATTTGCACTTCTTCTTGGTGTTGCAAATTCCGTGTTATGTAGTACAATTTTAATGAAAATTGACGAAATAAAAAAATTATAGCCAGATTTCTAGAACATTAGAAACATCCCTCATATATGTATGTTTATATGTACAATATATTCGGGTAACAGAATAATATAGTCACCAAATTCGATGATAGGATCGAAACGAGTTTCTGCTACACAACATTGAACATCAAACTGTTATTTGTTTTTTACAGGCATACAAAAAAGTAAAAGTACAACCCAGCAGTATACACACCCTTTACAAAATTTGGAGAGGAGGTAACTATTTTGCTCTGTCATCTCCACGAACGCAACTAATTTCGTTGATTAATATGAGAATTATTCTACATCTCCATTGACGTTAAAACATACCATATCATTCAATATCATTCCATACTGTAAATATTATCACTACAAGTTTTTGTGCTATCTATCAAAAATTGTATAAAAGTAGAAAATTATTCGCTAGAACTTCGTTATTTGGAAAAGCGCCATGTGTATGTAAAAATATGTACACCTATATGTCCTATTCACAGGAGAAAAATAACTACGAAAATATGATTTTATATATTATGTACAATTGCATGCACTCTAAAGTCAATCAGTTTTGATGGATCACACAAGCGAGAAATTTGACTTACGTTGGTCTTCTTTCGGTGCCGCTTTTAAAAGAAATGGAAACAAAATCAATACGGCTAAAGTACTGCGTATGTACGTAAAACTAACTACAAACACTTTGCGATTAACTTACCAACAGATGCTAGTTCTTGCGTTAAAGGATCAGCGCCTTCCTCTACCGGTTGCATGCCACCACTTTCCTCCGAATCACCGGCCCCACTATCATTGCTAACTTGATCCATGACATCGGTACTATTTAAATTATAATTCGAATCCGTTTTACCACTCGCTCGTTTTTTCAAACACAAGTTAGGCAAATGCGTCTGGACATTTATTCGCTCAAAAACCCACACCAAATTCCAGTATATAATAGGATGCTCTTCGACGAACTTTGCTTCGGCTAAACTAAGATCGCCTTCCCTGGCTAATACATTTTCTAATTCTTTCCTGAGAACAAGCGGATTTAGATAGGGCACGCTGAACGGTTCGCACCCGCCAACATCTCGTTGAGTTATTGCTATTGTTAAGAGAGGTACAGTCGGTTTGTTGCAAGCCTGACAAAGTGTATTTAAATTGGAATCTTCTGCCGACCAATTCGACATGATATCTTCGTCGTATAAAAAGGAGAGACAATTATGGCATTGAGAGCAAGACGTTAGAGTAATGTCCATATCGCTATCTGTAATAATTAGAAATGACACAATCAATTTGTGTTAAGAGATTTAAGATCGAAAAGTCACAGAAGCTGGTTGTTAGATAAAAGGATCCGACAGGAATGTGATAGCAAGTTTTCGTTGATTTTAATTTCACAAAGTTTAATACGATTATCCAGTTATTGTCGGCTCTGAATCGCTGAAGGAGGGACATAGTGAATAGCAGTTATCTCTGTACGTGAAATTGAGGAAGCTGTGGGTATTTCTTATGAACGAGTAGTTCGTATTTTACCTAATGAATTGGGATTAAAAAAGTTTTCTGCAAGATGGGTGCCGCATTTGCTCAATTCGAGCTCGGACCTCAGCCAATTGTTTGAAAGTGTTTCAGAGGCATCCAACGGATTTCAAGAGAGGATTCGTGACCATGCATGAGACCTGGTTTCGGTCGAATGAAGAACTGATAAGGGCTGCAAACGGTTATTTTGGGAACCCCGAAGAAAGCTGCTTCCGGAAGGGAATTATTTTACTTTCATTGTCATTCCGAAAAGTTTTAAATTAATCCTCGGAATTTATCAAAAACCAACGATAACATTTACAACTTCCCACCGGGGCACTAGAATCCCTTAACAGGGTGCTAGAGGAAGACACAGAAACGCAGCGATAGACCAAACAGAGGAAAAAGAGGAAGAAGAGGAAAAAGAGGGAAAACACTATAAGTGAGGAGACTGGCAAAGAATAGAAAAGTATGGATTTCGTGGTTTCTGGGAGAGGCACAATGATAGAAGAAGGAGAAGAAGAAACATATATCGTACATATATAAAATAAATAAAATTACCCTTACCACACCTTTCGGAAATAATTCCAAATACGTATTTCGGCAACTAAGTTGCCATCCTCAATGGAAAACTGGAGGAATTAAGTATCACCAGTGATATCCGCCTAACGCCCAAGACTTAGATACATAGTTTCCCCAGTTAGCCGGGTATCGCTGGTGATACTTAATTCCGCCAGTTTTCCACTGTTATTACGTATCTGGAATTATTTCCGAAAAGTGTGATAAGGGTAATTTTATTTATTTTATAATATATATTATTTTAACCACAGTCTCCTTATTCTTATTTATATATATCGTTAATTTGGGGATGGATAAATATTGGTAATCGCGATAGCAATATTCCTTACTGATTTACTTATCTACATATCTACTTAATGTGTTACTTGGTAACAGTTATAAAAAAGCGAGTTTTAATCGTTGTCAAAACGCGCAAAATGCCGAAATCGAAAATATGTTGCATGCAACTTAGAATAGCATGTGCTTTAGCCGGTGCTATGCACTTAATTCTGACCATATTGACTTTGATATTTTACATATACGTGCTAATGATAAAATTCAGCAGAGGAAGTCTACTCAACATAGGTTTCAACATTATAATAATCCTGCCCGCATTTCCATTTTTCGTCGGAATGTTCGTCCAATTCTACGAATTGTTAATACCTTATATGATTGGTATTATGTTTTCCATTGGCAATAACCTTACGTGGGTGTTGATTGCAATTTTTCTGGAACTAGATTACTTGGACGCAGAACAAGACGTCTTTAAATTGGAATACGTAAACTGTTGGACTTACGTTGGGCTATTCATTGCAGTTACTTCAATTTATGTCTATGTATTAACAACTATTGGAACTTATTTTAAATACGTTCGTAATATAAATACTGTTACGCCCAGTAATTTATCAGAAAAGAAATATTATCCTTATACGAGATACGGTAAGTAGTTTCCCAAAATGTGAATTTATTCCATAGTTTCGGGCCCCTTTTTCCAGAATTATTCTTGGCCTAAGTGGTTGAACCGATTGAATTGAGGCATTTCAAGTTATTATGATTGTAATTTGAAAAATTTGCCAACCTATGGCCTAAGTTAGAAAGAAAAAGAAAATAATTTGGTATATTCTCACCTGTTGGAAATTCATTTTGAACTGGAAACACACTATCGGGTAAATCTTCAAAATCTTTCAAGCTAGCATAGCTACCACGGTAACCACCAAACTCCGCCGAAATCTTTCGATGTCTTTCACCACCTTCGCTGCCATCAGTGGACTCGTTTTCACCTTCGGCGATATCCCCAGCTGCAAGTCTATCTCCAGTCAACATTTTAACCGGCGTAGACGTCGTAGAAGTCGAGATGGCCTCCTTAATTTCGTCCAGTTTCTTCGCAACGGTGGTGGCTGCGCTCTTCAAGCTGCTGATGCCTCCTTGTATAAGTTCGTTCGACTTTTTACCGGTTAGGTTGCTGGGACTAGTTCAAGGATAGAATAGTCGCGTTAAAAATGGATTCGGTTTCGTTCAGCGCACTACGTCTAGCACATATACGTACCTAAGATTGTTAATGGCGTTTTCTATGAGTTGATGGGTCGACTTTAAGTTCGGCTTTCGTAGTGACAGACGTGCTGGTGAATAGCGGCTAAAAAAGACATCTAGCTACTAGCTATGCTACGTGCAGTGCAGCCAAACGAAGCATGCGATACGCATGCATCGGCTTATATGAAATTTAGAGATGAGAAAACCAAAGAATGTTGCTTTAGTAATGGTGGCAAATGTAAAAGTAAAAGATTTATTCTAATTTCGTTTATATCTAGTAAAAACATGAACTCAGCTGCGTTAGCCTACATTAAAAGAAAGAAATTTCTTCGATAGTTAAACGCACAAAAACGGAAAAAAAACGTTTAGAAGCTTTGAAGATCCATTAGCGTAAAATCATTAGTATTTTTTTTTTGTCCTTAGGAAGTGGGTAATTACTTACATTTCCGGAGTACAGTTTCGCGGTGGCAAATTTACCACAATTATTAAAGCGATAGTATTTCACGACACAACAAATTATATACACAAATTATTACACAATTGTTCGTTTTACCTCAACATTTTGATACTGGATCCGATGCTGGCTAAGCCCGATGTTACCATAGCCGCAGGTACTGTCTCAGATCTGTGCAGTTTACTCTGCGTCGGCGGACTACCTTCGAACGTTGCCGACCTGTGTACAGAATTTCTGAATAGTATTGGATCGTCCGTTGGTGGTGGATTACTGTACGAAATAGCCGGCGGTACTTCCGGTTGCGTCGGTATTTTTTCCATTGGTTGGTCGAAAGCCCCCAAAGGATCGTTTTCCGTTACGAGAGTTCGAGGTGACGTTCTATAATGTAAAGATAAACATCTAAAAACATGGGTTGGTAAGGAGTTACCAACGTTGCAAGAAATAATACAACCTCTACTCGCTCCTATTCTTTAAGTATTGAGAGAGATGAGCATATCGAGTCGTAGTGATGATTGTTACATATTGAACTACTGGACTGAAAAGCTGTTGTTTGATGTTTGTACATATGAGATAATCCAATTAAGAATTCTCCCATTATGTACACTCATGGAAACTCTAAATGTCCGCCTTTTGAGCCAATATGCCCCGATTGTCACAATCTCAACGTTCGTCCCAAAACCTGCAAGGTTACTATTGGTTGGTCCGTATGAGTTGTTTAAAGTAGAAAATATTATTTATGTGTGTTATAAAAGACATTTTAAAAGAAAAACGACAAATAAAATAATATAGTACTAAATTAATAGGTAATATATTGTTCTTATTATTGCCTCTGATTTGTTATTTTTGTAAGATTTATGAATAAGAAAATATAATTAGAATTGCGGTTGCAGTAATTGAAATTAATTTTTTTATAACTACTACACAAAATTTAATTTGAATGTGGAATATAAACAATTCCTATGTGCAAGTAACTTTGATATATATTAAAAATATGCTACACAATACGAAGTTTTCGTCTCTAGTTTAATAGACACTAATTTTTATGAGAGAAAATATTCCATTAACATATTGATAAATGATGTAAAACTGAGATTCTAAACCAGGCATGGGCAACCTTTTTTGTAGAAGTTTTATGCTGCGAGTAATCTTGAAAAATATACATTTTTGTAGTATCCTTATGATTCATTATGAATTAAGTTTAGACGGGCCGTGCTAATATGCAACGAAAGAATTCAGTAGCGGGCCGGACAAATCTTACTCGAGGGCCGCATGTGGCCCGCGGGCCGGAGGTTGCCCATGCCTGTTCTAAACAGTAGTAAATTTAAGAATATCTTTAACAAATTTACCAATATTTGCTTTATTAAAACGGTGTATGTAGAAACAAAATATAACATTCTTTTATATTAACACTAAAAAAATTAATTTAAAACGAAGGAGATTGACCTCTCCTCACAGTGATTTGTGTAATGTGATTAAAATGTTACTAAATTCGAGTGTTATTTAGTTCTTATTATTATTATATTTGCCTTATTTAGTTATATTTTCGTCAATTTGTTGTTTATTTTTGATACATAACTTCATTTTTGTTTGCTTTCAGAATTCATTTCTTTATTTCATTAAAATATTTTTTTATTTTGCGTCAAATTTTGGTATATTTTCTTTTTGCCGATTTATTAGTTTGTTGCACTACTTTATTTGTTTCTATTTTCTTTAGGGATATCTTTTATTTCTATACATTATTTTGTAAGATTTTTTTATTTTGTCTTTCGCCGATTTATTACATATTGAAGTTTTGAAAAATCATCTTAAATTTATTAAACATATTCTCAAACTTACTACCGTTTAGGATCTGAATTTTTATCATTTATCACTCTATTAATGACATTAATTTTGTAGTAAAAATTTGTATTGATGTAACTGTTTGTAGATACGAAAACTTCGTACTAAATGGCATATTTTAAAATATTATACAGCAAAGTTTTTTGCACGTATGTATTATTTATATTCCACATTCTAATTAAACTATCGTAAAAAATATTCCAATTACTGAAACATAATTTTAATTACGAACACATTATATTTATTTATCTATAGAATATAAATTCTAGAAAAATAGCAAGTAGCATTAATTCACTACTACATATACTCTTTTATTTATTGGTTTTCTTTTAACAATTCACAAACTCCTTTTATAACACAAATTAAATAATAACATTTTCTACTTTAACAAATTGTTTCGTACGGACCAACTAATAGTAACTTCGCAGGTAGGAGATTTTGGGACGGACGTTTAAATTGTGACAATCGTAGCGAATGCCCTCAGAAGGCGGACATTTAGAGTTTTCATGAGTGTACCTAGATACGCAATTTTGCAGCTATTTGTTTCTACAGAAGTGTAAATTGTAAATACATCTCATAAGGTCGTACTGATGATCGGTACAACTGTGAAACGCGTATACGCATGGTGAGAATAGCTTTCTAATTGCAACTGTTTGATTCCACATAGCTAATGATTAGGGCAACATAACATATTAGAGTAAGATGAGCACGATGACCCACGCACACGTTGCTAGGGTCCCCAAAAGAAAGTCCGTGGAAGGTATTACAAGGCAGAAATATAACCAAAAGAAGAAAAGATAGATTTAGAAGAGAGTTGAACGAACTGATGGCAGAACTGGCAAAATAGTGGGAATTCACATCTGAACTGAAGAAGGCAATAATCAAGAAGATAGAAGCCTTAAGCCTTTAAGGCTTATTATAATGACACTATATCACATCGGTAAACTCCTCACCACGCAATTGTTTAATAATAAATTCGGTGACACGTGTTTCGCTAAACTGAGGCAAGCATTATCAAAACGGTAAACCGATTATTACCCAGTCGAACTTAAAGCGTAAAAATAAAAAAATTAGAAGTATAAAAAATATAGGAATTTACTTCGTGGGAGATTCCTTATTCTCGAGTGATTCATTTTCCTTCCCTCCATTAAACTGTAAAGCTCGTGAGCAATTCTTCTTGTTATTTTGTTGCAATTTATCTATGATGTTTGCATCTCCCGCACTTTCCGATCGCGAGAGCATGCGCAGATATTCAGACGGACTTTCCGGCTGGACTTTTATCGGTTCATCGGGGGCATCCACAGGATCGACTTCGTCACTGTCCAAATTCATCTGCGCCACTCCCGAATCCAATTCGGACGTGCTCGATAAGTTCGTATTAGCTCCCTTTACTATACTAGCTATATGGGTTCGGAATTTATCGAAAATTCCTTCGGATTGCACGGTTTCATGGGAGTCTAACGACGATCTAGATGCTGCTCTATCGACGTTATCTAACAAGTTTGAATCTGCAAAAATAAAGGTAGCTTTTTCTTTCTTTTCTTGGTGATAAAGGCCTAATTGTTAAGAGCATAAATTAAAAGAAAACATTTCTCTCGACACAAATTTAGTTCAATATATCACATCACAATATGTAAATGTAAAAAAATTAATATTTGATTTTTATACTTTAATACGAGGCATGTTCTAGTAATTTGGATCTAGTGAATGAAAAAGAAACATTTTCTGTTGAAGTAGTGCCATTTCGGCAAAATGTTGTTGGGAAAAGTTGTTGGGAAAACTTGTTCAGGATATGAATTTATGATCTGATGCAACATTTGACAAATATCTGATCACTTTAACTAAATCAGTTTCTCAGAACAAGCAGGGCGGCGTACAAAACGTTAAAACGAGATTCAACATTTTTTGATCAATTATACTTATAAGTCAATCCGGGAGCACATCGTATATATGGATATGTACATTTAAACTCAAATAAAATTATTTTCTTTTCGCCCTTATTACTTCGATTTGATTACCTCTGAAATACATATTCCAACAACTAAATTGTCAGTCTCAATTGAGAAAATACAAAATGAACGTACAATGGTAACTTTCGGCTAACGCTGCACTGAGGATGACAACAAAATTGGTGTGGTAAGGCTAAGAATTATTTTGTTTCAATTAAAACGGTGCGGTAAAGAAATAGTATTATTAGAGGTGATCTTAGTCCAACGTAAACTCTCAGCACATAAAAGGTAAACGGGGACCGGATAAATAAGTAAATATGTGAAATAATAATTGTGAAGAAATACCTCCTTCAGTTGAAGATGATAATTTTCCAGCGGCCCGTTTCCTCCCCGCGTATCTGAAGTGTCCAGCAGCTAAAACTACATATCTCAGTTTGTTCCATAACAACTGACTTGGACTAGATTGCGCAGGCCATTCAGCTTCCAAAACGCATCGATTGTAAAGTCTAAACATGTATTATTACGAAAAATAAATTAATAAAATACATTAATTTAAGGCCTTACCCGTAAGTCAACGCATTTGGTTGTATATCATTTTTTTCATAAGCAGTAATAATTTAACAGCCAATAGGGGTCGAGAAAATTCCCCACACAATTGCATCATTAACCTGTAACAAACTTCGTCGCACGTAAGCTTCTGGCTTGTCGCTCTTGCTAGAAGATCGTACGCTTGTTGTAGTATAGTTCTTTCTTTGCCTAAGTTTAGTGATAACATGCTTGGTAGAGCCATAAAATATAAAGTGTGACAGGTACCGCTTAAGCAACGAACCCAAAGCTTTGGAGATCTTATGCTTTCCCTAAAAATACACGTGATTAAAGTTTCAATCAAAGGATAACATCCTACTTGATTGTACCTAGCTAATTTTTGAGCAGATTTAATTTCATGCTTCGTCCGTCTCGCCATCGGTGATCCCGGGATATTATTCTGATACAATGACTTAAACTGAGTTATCCTTTTACTCGTTAACAAATTTGGATCTAACATGAACTCGTTGTATACAATTGAACCGCCTATAATTCGACAATTTTAAACAACATTCTACGTATAACAATCAATAAGACGTACCAGGAGTTAAAGGTTCAGGCGGCATCAGAAACACGGTCCTCTCACTATTGCTTCCTGCATCGTACTCTATAAGCTTGACCGTAGATTCTTCATTATTGAGTTTTTCAGTGCACTCATCAAAAAAGCTAAGCTCTGATCACCGTCCGCTACGAAACTTCGTTCTTCAATGAAACGGATAAACATTTGTGTGTGCATGAGCAAAGAAAAAATTTATGGTGAGTTTTATCTCTCGATTTCAAGAATTCGTTCAGCTGAAATAAAGCTTGAGGATCCGTCGTACCAACTGTTGGAGCTTTCGTTATTGGTAGCAGGAACGATCGGTACCCTTTTAATGTGTGAGCCATAAAGCGCAAGAATGCTTCTTGGATCTCTAATTCTTGCAATTGCTATTAATAGAACAGATCGTGTAATAACATATTTATGGAGTTTAAACTTTGAAAATGTAAGGACTTAAGATATAAAAACAAAACAATTTAAAACAGGATAATACAAGGGTGAGTCAATGTTTACCCACAATGCACTTATATTTATATTTCCGCTTTCAATACTATGGTTTTGTCGTAAATATCTATAAATGAATGGCAGCATAAATGTTGCCCATGAAGAACCGGAAGTCTCATTACGGACATAAATGACCTAATAGCCTTCTTTGTTACCTATGGGTACTTGTTGAATTACGACAGCTGACGCAGCATTCTATTTTCAATTCTATTGAACTATATGAGGTATTTCAAAATAAAATAGCTGCAAATACTAACAAGGAAAGTTATCGAATTCTGAAATTTGGCGTAAATGTAGACACTCATGTCAATAACAGAAAACAATTTTCTTGTGTTGAACTTCTTAAATATATGTACTGCTGACGACACAACACTACAAGCACAGCTTTTTGCGCCACCTATTGGGTAGCTGTTGAACTACAGCACATATTTGCTGTTTGTCGATCTCCAAGGGGCGATGACGTCATGCCCACTGTAGAACCCACTTTATTTATCTACTCAAACTATTAATTTAGTGGCAATTCGTTTCTGCAAATTATGCATAGTTTTACGAATAAAATCATACGTAATAGACTTGACTTCGGTAAAGTTTATGCAAAATGGGTCCCAAAACAGCTCACAATGCTGCATAAATAAGCGCACTTTGACATATATGTACCAAAATTGTTCCGATCACTATAACGAATATAACGAATATTAAATCATTACTAGCGACTTTTTGAACGTTTCATTCAAAACCATCCGCAGGAAAATTGGACTCACAAGGCGCAATACTGGATCGTTATAGTGGCTTGCATAGTCACAAACTAAAATCGCAGTAAGGATCAAAAAGTAACTATTGGAAGGCATGTCGCTAACGCTCACAATGCTCATCCGCATTTTGCTACTCGTACTATCGACATATTCCAGAAAAACATTTGAGGTACTGATTCGTCCTCCAATCTAGTCCTTCTGAACTATCAGTAGGTATAGTTCGCGCTAGAATCCCATAAAAATACCAAACTCTGTTTGACGCCGTCGCTGTATTTTCAAGGTCATTGATATATGCGATCATTATTTATACTGGAAGGAGTTAAACACCTCTCCAGGAGCAGTTCAAATTGTTCCGGGAGCTGTTTAACCTTTTCCTGAAACTGCCCCATAATTGCTGTATCTTTCGGTGGATAATCCATAAAAAGAATCCCCGAACAACAAGCATTACTTTTCCAAGCGATGGAACTCTAAGTGTTTTAAGTGGAAGCTCTTTTTCTGGTTTGCACCATTCTTTCGATTGATATTTGTTCTCAGGATTGAAGTAAGGTATCCGTGTTTCATTAGTTATTATTAATTGCCAAAATTCGTCGGTGGAATGTGCTAAGAGGTCTTGAAGTGAACTGCATATGTCGGACCAACATCCTTGGTAATCAGCGGGTTGGAACCTTGTTCAAGTCCAAACGTTCGTGTAAAACCTCATGAACCTGTCGTGTATCTATTCCTGCACTAACACTAATTTCACAAATAGGCATTCGCCTATCATATTTCAGGTTCTTTACGGCAGCAATATCTTTTTCATTTACACAGGTGGTCAGTGGTCCAATGCGCGGGTAGTCTTCTAGTGACGCTCTGTCAAATTTAAAACGATCGACCCATCTACAGACTGTAGTTTCAGATTCTGCAAACTCCTCAAATGCACCTTGCAGTCGTTAAACGATTTCTGAAGGTTCCACCTCCTCGTTTAAATAAAAAGAATATAATAGCTCTCTATGATTTAGTCGCACCTTCCATGATTGCAAAATCAGCGGTGTATCAGTCAAGTAGTTGAAGTATACTTAAAAATATTGCGTGTCTGTAACCAATGTGTGCGTGTCTGTACCTATAAGATTTGCGAACTATAGAACTAAATTCGTAGAACATTCGAAACATCCCTCGTATATCGCCGCACTAGAAGCAAATTCGTAGAATATTCGAAACATCCCTCGTACATCGCAGCCCCCCTCCCTCCCAGTTTTTCATTCTTAATAAAATAAAATTGCGGATAATTATTGACTCATCCCCACATAACGATTAAAAATATGAAAATATAGCATACATCCTTTTTCCTTCGTTGGAATTCCAGTTCGATGTCCTCGAGATCTTCCCCTTGAGGAATGGCATTGTTTGGTTTAATTAGCTGAACGTGAAGCTGATCTAATGTATTTTTTAACGCCCTAGCCGCCTTTTTGGGTAAAAGTTTTATATTTAGCAGCGATCTATGTGTTTCACAAACCTACAGCAACGATCCTTAATATCATTAATGATCACCACAATTTTCAACTTACAGTAATGATGTTTGTGTCTAAATCTACACAACTAACATCCGGTGGTGGGTCATACAAATCGAAAAATCTCGAATCGACTCCTATCAGGAACGGAAGCGGAGCGTGTAACACCTCAACCAATCCTACAATACATAAAAACCTAACATGATGATTTTCATTGGAGGATATGATAACGTACCTAAGGGACAAAGGGGAATATACGGACATTGCCACTTAAATGGAAATAGCAATGTAGATACAGCTTCCGCAACTGCAGTAAGCGTGTCGGGTCTGAGCGAATGAATGAGTATTTTTTGTTCTGTTAAGGCTAACAATAGTATGAGAAGACAGTTGTCTGGGCCCAAATTTAAAAGCAACTGCTTGAAACCAGCCGCGCTTCTAGGTAATGGCAGATATTCTGGTTGAGTCATTGCTATTCGATAGTCTGCTTCCGGCGTCAATTGGAGTAGCATCCTCGATCCAGGAAATGGAACCTCGTCCAACATTTGAACTACGTACCTTTCTGCTGTGATTGTTTGAGGTATTCCACTTGAAACTGTCTCCTAAATTAAAAACAAATGTCTCAAAATAAAAAAATCATTAAATATTGAATAAAACGCTACTTCGTTAATCAAGGTAACGTAAACATACAAAGGGTACTAGGAAAGTTTTGCAAGATGACACAAGCATGTGTCGCCAGAGCCGGATTGTTGGTGCATGCCGAGACATATTCATACTTGCCAAGTAACCGCTGCGCCAAGTCGGTGGGATGAGTTACACGTTAGCAGTGGTATAACTTCGTGAGTGGTTTAAACGTAGAGCAGCGCTTAAAAGAAATGATTCTTGCACTAAATGGCTTGTCCACATCGTACGACTATATTCAGGTGGTACAGAGAATCGAAAAGGGGAGGTTTTACTCTGAAGGACCCTGAGAAGGTGGGAAAGCCATGAACGCCAGTTACGGAGATAAACGTTATTGCCGTGAAGAAAATGCTTGACGAAGACAGGCGAGTGGCTTACCAGCAGACTGAGGATTCCTTAGATCAGGCATGGGCAACCTTTTTTGTAGAAGTTTTATGCTGTGAGTAATCTTGAAAAATATACATTTTTGTAGTATCCTTATGATTCATTATGAATTAAGTTTAGACGGGCCGTGCTAATATACAACGAAAGGATTCAGTAGCGGGCTGGACAAACCTTACTCGAGGGCCGCGTGTGACCCGCGGGCCGGAGGTTGCCCATACCTGCCTTAGATCCACATGCACCAGCAATTCGCTCGATTCTGCACGATCATTTGCGCGTAAAGAAACTTTGTTGTCAATGAGTAGTCTAACTAAATAGCAGATGACACGTGTAACACGGTGCCGGGAGACGATGAAAATTTTTGATAAGGGACAATCTCGGTATCGTGACAGGTCACGAGACTTGGGTGTACTATTATGATGTGCCAACCAAGAATCAAAACAATGTTTGGGTGTCTGATAGTGAGCATACACTCGTAGCCGTAAAAAAATCCTGATCAGAAAGGAATAAAATGATTGATTGAGTGTATTTTTCAAATCGAGTGGAATTGTGGAGCGTGTCGTTTTGGATACACAGAAGACAGGCATAGCTAAGTGGTACACTGAACAGTTCCTGCCTAAACTCATTAAATCTATGAAGACCCCACGACCAAATTTAAGAATGAACTACCTTGTTCCTCCATCATGAGGAACGGTTCAGCTAACCGCCTGCATTGAATATTTAACCACTAAAGGACTGGAACTTCTGGAGCACCCTCATTACAGTCCAGTTTTTGCTCCCTGCGGCTTTACACTGTTCCCGCAAAGGGATGCGGTTTGCCAGTGATAAGGAACTTCTGAGGGCTTGGGACAACGAGTGTGCCTTACTCCCTAGTGAAACTTGGTAAATCTGGTTTAAGGATTAGTTGCTAAGGATGGAGAGATGTATTGAATGTGGTGGAAATTACTTTTAAAAAAATAAATAGAAAAGGCTGTATTGCAAAACTTTCCTAGTACACTTTGTACATTATGCTATATGATAGATCTCTACCACTAATAGGTCAATAAAACAAGGCTGGTTTGAACGATAGTTATATTTTCAGAACGTTTACAAACGTTTTCGGAATACCTTCTGACCTATTAGTGGTAGAGATCTATCATATAAGATAAGTATAAAAAGGTCACGAAATATATATATATATACATTTTGTACATTATGTAAAACCAACATTCTCCGAATACCAATTAATGCGTTTATATCATAAATGTAAATTAAACTTGCACTCACATTTGCAACACTAATTGATTTAATAACAACTTGTAACTGATATGGGAGTTACGTTTTCAAACACGTTGCTTTCAATATTTTTCTATTAAGTAAGGAAAATAGTTTCGTAGAAGTTGCAATTTGCACTTTACGAATAAAATATTTAAATTTTAGATACTGGGTTTGAATTACGAAACATGGGAATATTCGTGCTTTAAAAAGGAAATAACACTAATAAATTGCACTATTTGCGATTTAGACTCCATTTTTTATTGAATTCGAAAAATTTATAAACTGCCCTCTCAGCATCAATTCATCGCGGGGTGACCTCACAATGGGGAGCGTACTCCACTACTCCGTTTAGCTTCGCCATGAAAGATGACAATTCCGTTGTTGAAATGTTCAAAACCAGATAATACGGGTACGATTATCATTATTTATTTTTTTATTTTAAATAAAATATTTCACTAATGATGTAATTACGAAAACGAAAATTACGTTCTGAAACACATTCCCTTAAAGAACTAGTCAACTAATTCGGCTATAGTGGGAGAAATAATCCAAAGATCTGTAAAAAAAACTGCAGAAATATACATGGTGTTCCATTAAAACAGAAGTGACCATCGATGCTTTCTTTCAAAACACCTGTATAATTAAAAGTAATTGCAGAAAATGCATACTTTCTTTTTTAATACTTATTGAAAAATGTAACTTCATATCTTCAGCAACAACTGAGAAAAACACCGATCCGTTATTGCAGGACCCTGTATATATTTTATTTCAATATATTGTACGTTATAAACAAATTAATTTCTTGTTAATTTTTATTATACTTTTGAATCAGATTATATTTGATTCCTTTAAAATTCACATTTTCAGTTTTTATATAATTGATATGAGGAAAGTCTAGAATTCTCGGAGTAGAGACGATGGAGTTTTACGTCAGACTAGACAACAACTACTTCTACTGCTACTTAAGGTCTAATGCGTTCCCCGTTATGTATCGGTTTGTGTTTCCCTACTGTGTATATCTATAGGTAAATAAATCTCGTACTTACGTATAAAAACATTAACCATTTCTCAAAGGTATAGGAAAACGGCCAATGCGACAACACGCAAATGCTTTTATTTACATGAAATTCGTAGTCAGAATTGGGGTCGTATTCTAACAATTCCTTTTGTTCGTTGGTCAATCTGTGTTCGGGAAATTTTTCGTAAAATGTAACGGCGGACCCGTAAACTTTATGTTTCGCATCGGATACTGTCAAAACGAATGTGCTGAAAACGGGACGGGGTTGACTCGCTTCTTTCGGCCACAATTCTAAACTTGCGCCCATTGGCAAACAGAACAACGGCACGGAATTTGGAAATGGAAAATGCGCCAAATCCGAAATGGGATACCTTAAAAACATAGATATTTCTAAAATAAATATAAATATATGACATTACACATAAGAAAAAGAAAATTGGCAAATCCCTCCACCCCAGATGCTTTAAACACATTAATCTCCCCGTCGAGTATAGAGCCAGTAAGAAAGAGTGGATGACAAGCAATTTTCATGGACTGGTTCAAAAATTGTTTTATTAGCCAATAATAATAATAATAATATTTTTTCCATGTTGTAGTTCTAAGATCAGTGGCGTATCTAGACAGTATCGGATATGAAGCCCTAGACAAATGTTTATGGCCAGTTTATTCTCCTTCAAACCCAAGCAGGGAACACTTCCACACCCCGAGAAAATCTTGAAATCTAAAGGTCGAATGCGCAATAGGCAGATATATAAAATAAGTATCAAGCGCACTTCATTAGAGTGACCTTGAAATCTCCAAATAGACTTGTCAAGTTGCTCTCGTTATTAACAATTTCTTTTCTCTGCCATTATGTTAGCCTGCAAATATGACCATCTTTTAAGTCAATTAAATAGAGGTCTTGCAAACATTTCTTTAAAATTGGCTACCTTTATATGTAAATCGGTACATCCCTAATTTTGTTTATTAGTCTTACACTTCACAGTAGAAAGAAAATTTTTGTTCATATTTACTATTTATGGCATTATAAATATATTTATTGGCTCAATAATGTATTTAATACTGGACAATAAAGATTATTGTCAACTGAACTGTAGTGTGGCATTAATATCTGAAGGTATGTATTGTAATCTACAGTGAAAATTTATGTCGTTTCAAGAACTTTTAGACCTAATAATTTTATCTACAAAAGAAATCAATACAAATCCTTTGTAGTTTGAATATGATGTTGAAATTCTGAATCAGTAGCACTCCTTTATGCACGTACTGATGTTTACATAGGTGTTTAGATATAAAAATCAATTTAATGATTAGATTAAAATGTTTGTTTACGTTTCAGCTTTATGTTTATACTATTGCATAATGCATGCATCTGGAATGATTGTCCAGAACCATAATACTAGCTTTGAACTTGGCATATGTGAATCTTTAGTGTATATTAACATAATTTAAAGCATTTATTTCAGCATAAACTATTATCACTCAATCTTTTTAAAGTAAATTGCCATACTATATATATATAAAACTTCTTTTACCATTATAGAGAAACTTACCGACACAATACTGCTGGTTTATAAGTTAATAGCCTTGAACGATTCATGGACTTTTTATAACACAGAAACACATCACTACCTACAATACCCTTGTTTAAGTTTTTATTTATACAGCAAAATGCATGTGGCGGTGATTCCCCTTGCTTGCGATCACAACACAGATATCAGTCACAACCAATGCATTGCAGGGCATCGATGGTTGTCCTCTTCTGAATGTTATAAACGTGTGAGCCGTGGAATTATTTACATTGGCAATACGTTCCCCCATGCTTTCCTTTACAACCTCCGCATCAGACATCAAATATTCTTTACCTTCATACATAACACCTACAAATATACCATTTAAGTTTTTGACCTCAAAAGAATTCTTCTAAACATTTACCTATATCTACAAGTGGCGGCCTATCGCGTCCTCTTCTAAAACAAATGTAACATTCTACGCTCCGTAAACTACCATGGTTTAAATCTGCGTTTAAACCAGTAGGTGTATATTGGATCGTTTCATAATCGCTAGGTACTTCTTCGCCTAATGTAGGAAAAACCACACCGATATCTGTAATTGGTGCTTGACTATGGCCGGATTTTAGATTTCCTGATTCCGAAAGGGCATTCTCATCCAACAGATCAGGATCATCAGGCAGACCAGCTATTATAAAATAATCAGACACCCTCTTCTCATCCATTCTGCTCATAAAGTTTTTACTTTGCACGGCATGGAGTGGTTAACAATATTATGTATGTACATTCATTTTACAATTAAGGCACATGTGGTTATACTTATGTGAGGGGCACTATAACAACTAAATATGTTAAATTCCCACTTGCTGGCGAATTGTTTCGGTGTATTACATTAATAGAAGACACGAAGGGTATTTCCTTCTTCTGTCATTTCTTATTTTCGATAATTGGAAACCTTGATACACCAGTCTGCATTATTTACGCATATATTTTTGTATTCATTAGTCGACTGGTTTTGACAATGAAGTTGACGTTTATATTTGAAATCAGTATCTGCAATATTCAGCAGATTCCTGTAAGTTTGATAGATGCACCATCTAATAGACAAGGGCTTAATCTCAACTAAAACGGTACCATTTCATTAATTAAATTAAATTCCTATATTAGGTAAGATATGGATTAGAAATACTCACCCTGTTGCCCACGAAACATATATCCTATAATTTATGAACAATTCTGTAAGGATGAATTACAGATAATTTAGCATATTACAGATTCCTTCTTAGGAGTACGAAATGCAAAACCTACTAGTGTAGTATTTAAATCATAGATAACTCTATATACAAGTAAACTGCGTGGGTATCCTTAATATACTGAGTGATCAGGATTGATGTAATTGACGAGCCTGAAGATAACAATTTGCGTTGTCTGTCAAAATGTATAAAAATAAATAGTAAATTTCTTACATACCCGTCTGTACACTACCGTCTTTAATATTGCTAAGAAACATTTACCTCAAAAATTAAAGATCAGTAGACATAACAAATAAATCAAATGAAGTAGATCTGCCAAATACATCTACTTATTGTTGATCTCTCTGTAGAGAAAGAAAAATTGTGTCTGTGTGATTTACGCATGTGTGAAGTGAATACTCAATAATTGTCGTATTTCTTACTTGGAGGTTATCGCGTTTTCGTTCCACGTGTTTTTTGATGATTTGAAAATCAGCAGGATTTGGTTGTACAAAATCTTTTTCGGATGTTTTGTTTTATTCGTTCTTCTACGTTAAATTAGGATAATTCGGAAATCATTATGATTGGATTGTATAAAATCTTTTTCGGATGTTTCGCCTCTCGCTTGCATATCATACTCTCTCTATCTCTTCTTCTCAAGCACGCCACGTATCTCCTCTGCTCTGACCGCCTAACTCGTCGCCTCCCGCTCGTAAATCATACTCTCTCTGTCTCTACTGTTTCAGACGTAGCAAGCACGCAGATATCCTTTTCCTAGCTCCGCCCAAATTTAACGTTTACGCTCTAACGGTTACGCTTTTACGGTTACATTCCGGTGTCCCTTAAGAAGTATTTACTTCAAAACCCCTAATATTTTATTTATTTACACGGGGTGACACGTGTTTCGCTAGCAACAAGGCAAGCATCTTCAAACAGTTTTACCGAATGACGGAGTTTACCGATGTGACAGTGTCAGTACCTATACCGTGGTCCTTGCAATCATTATTAATTTTGTTTAGTATTAATCCCAGACTATACAGACGACGGACTAAACCACTACGTGAGTGTGGCGTAAGCATAGAGTATGTATCAATACCAAGGAGATATTATACAGCTGACTTAGAATAACATTTCAAATTTTGCAGAGATGACAGAGGATTGGACAGAGATTGATTTACAAAACACCTGTGAATACTCGAGAGGAGTTATAAGCCCGAATTATTACGGCCTCTGGAGCTGTGCTTGATACATCCAAAATTTTTTAACGAGTTGACAATCCACAATACGACGCTATAACCTCTGCGTTAGAATTGGTGGTCGTAATTTCGAACAATTCTTATACCATTTTGATTTGTTAAGTTCCCTTTATTTGTAATTTAGTTCTGTTACTTGCTTAATAGTCTCTGTTTTCATACATCATAAACAAACCGTTGCCAGTAAACATTTTTTAAATTTCGCGGACAGTTTAAGTTGGTAGTTCCGGCAATACTGGACATACTCGCCAATTTCTAAGCACAATGCATGCGAATATGTTCACTATTGCCGGAACTACCAACTTCAACTATCCGCGAAATTTAAAAAGTGTTTACTGGATTAGACATTGTACTTCTAACATTTCTATCATTATTGTAGTTGTGGTTCTCATGTCTCCGAAAGCAGGTATTTCCCGATATAAGTTTCTTATGCCAAAAACTTTCTATTAACACCTTTTCTCATCTCTGCAAATTTTGAAACGTTATTCTGATGTAGTACATACAGGTATACTACATATAACAGTCACACTTTCAGAAATACACATTACTTCCGGCGCAGTAAACCAAATTGTATATTTCTTTGTTCATTTGTCTACGCCTCTCTAATTGTGTTCGCGCATATTGACATCACGTAATGTGTAGGTACTTCTGAAAGTGTAGACGTATACTGCAAACTATTTGAAATTTACCTATTTATGACTAAAATGTACACGTGGGTTTGAGATATGCTTTAAAGTTCTTCTGTTTCATATAACTGAAAGAGATGTATTGCGCTGTGGCTTAACCCGCTGCCATCTTCACTAGCACCGTGCAAAGCCACTGTAGTGTGTGAGTATTGATAGATACTACCTATAATGTAAACTTCCATGGCGTCGGTCAGTTCAAAAGTCGGTCAGTCAGCCGTCAAGTCAGCAACTGCACTCCAAAACTTCGAAGTGAACAGACGATGGCTGAAGTGTACAACATTGACATCCACGATATAATCCTAGCCGGACTCAGGCGGAAGATGACCGCAAGAAGCGTTGGTGCAAACACCGACGCCAGCACCTAGCTTCCGCTCCGCGGCCTTCAGCGCAACGGGGAGAAGCCCTTAGAGGCGATCTCCCAAAAGAAAAACAACCTTTCGACGAAACTCAAAAGAAGAAAGCAAACGCGAAAATGGAACAAACTGGTGAAATCACCGCCAATCCGCCAAAAATTACGAACGAAAAGCAGCCGGACAAAAGGATCCCACCGATTGTGGTGAATGGTGGTGCACGCTGGATCTCCACTGTGGCGGAAACCCGGTAGAAATGCTTCGCCTTCAAAAAGGCGAGAAACACGGTGTCATTGAAAGAGAACATTTGACTCCTCAATAAGACAGGGATAGCCTACCACACCCATCAGCTTCAGTTTGTAAAGAAGCTGAATGTGGTGTTCAAAGGAGTGCCTGTTGGTATCTCCGAAGACATCGTGAGAGATTTCAAGGTCAAGGGTCTGCATCCGGAGCGAATATCCGGATCCCCCTAGTGAAGGTGTGGCTAACAGAAGAGTAATAATTAGGACAAATTGAGAGATAAAAGATAATAAAGAAATCAGTGTACCCTAATTGTTTTATAAGACAAGAGACCAAGGACATGATGGACGAGTGACAATTAAAACGAAACACGTATCCTGAATGAAGAACTAATGAATCGTGATAAAGAATGAATCGGTGCCTTTTAATTATATTAACTTTTTAAAATTTGGAATCTAAAGTAATTATTTTGGAAAAAGAAGCTAAAAACAATCAAGTATCCATAGCAACTAAAAGGACAACGTAAACAAACATTTCCTAAATCTATTACAAACGCAACACGCAATTCTTAGACGCTGTGTGCAAGTATAAGCTGACCGCTCCACCTGCAGTTGCTTCCGACTTGAAAGCAAGCGACCCACCTGAGTTGACGAGCGGTGCCGTTCGCTACTTCAGTTGTTTTCGAAACTTCGTTGTAGTTGGGCAGAGTTTAATGTCGCTGGACACTCGCAGGTGTGGTTTTAAAATCGTGACTCACATGGTTCGATCGTAGGTTGCTGTGTTTTGTGCGTTGTTGAATTAGGTGGTTTTCATTTTTTTAATTAAGTGAAAATGCCGCCGTGCGAACAATATCTTATATTGTGTACGCTACTGCTTTTCTTGTGCCATAAATGTAAGTTGTTGATGTTCCGTTGTTGCTTTTATGTAAGTGTGGTACACCTGATCGTCCCATTTTCATTTGTTTGGCTGGGTGACGGTTTTTTTGTAACCGTTTCTAATTTGTCGAAATCTTTTGTTTTTCATTTAAATTTGTGAATCATTGGTTATTGTTTATTGGAATTTATTACTAAACCATAACCAAAATTACATTATTACTTGAACATTGACTGGAATGAATAAACTTTCCCATTTAGACTCCTCCCTATTAGGCATAGTTCTAATGGTAGTATATGATAGATTTGGTCAGATATTTAAATTACTGTATGTATAAAGTAGTGCTTCCCAAACTGTTTGAGAAGTTCAATACGCTCCCAGCCAGAATTTTCTTCGGAATTCGTTATCTGCTTTAATACGCAACGATTTATTAGGAATTCTAAATGTTTTAGGAGGTGATAGTAACGGTTATTTTGAATAAAAAGTTGATATAAGCATATGTCGGATTCTTAATGATTATTGACATACAGTTGCTTAAATTTAGCACATAAACAGTGTTGTGTTTGTCATATGGGCTTCGAAGTCAAGAGGGTCGCAGTTAACAGATAGTAGACTAGAATAAAATTTAGAATTTACCAATAATTTCAAAAGCTTAATACCATTGTGTACATAATTGTTGTTTTTTGTTTCGTGCAATAGCCTTTCCTTCGTTCCATGTTTTCCCTTTTTCTTTCAAAATCTCTATACTCCCATTGCAAGTCAGTTTTGGTCTGCCTCTTCTTATTTCCTCTTAATTCTTGCTTCCCATATTCTCTTTTTTTGTTAAGTCGCTGAAGATGCCCCCATCAACTTAGTTGCCCCTGTTCCACCACTCCCAATACAAATTAGATCCTATGGATTACTCTCAATACAAATTGGATCCTATGGATCACACATGCCATCAACTTCAAGACCTTTCAGCACGATCCGGCGACCAATTTTAGTAACTAATGATAACTCAAGAGTGTAAGTTTTAAAGGGTCTAAGTACCGAAAACGTTAATCCGAGATAATCAGAAAAAAACTTCTTGAGCAATTCGTTGTTATCATGTTAGCCGTCAATTATTGCTTTGCAGTAAAACAACTTCCTATTAGTATGACCCATGAGAAAAACTAAGAAAAAAAGTAACGTTAACCACAAAATACAAAATTGAAAATAGAAATTTGTCCATGTGCCTTGATACATATTCTTGAAAAGGGTCTATGTGACAGTACATATTACTGTGGGTCTAACGACCTATGTTGCATTATACAAGATAAAAGCAACATTATTCAAAAACTTATGAGTTTTATTATGAAACAAATATGGTCACATTAAAAATACCAAACTAAATGAAACAATGGTTTGATTAGGTCTCCTGTATTAGTTGAGAGGTTCTGTCAATCAGATCCTCATAAAAGCGATAATGTTGGAATATAATCCGGCATATCTCTCAAATCATTGAGTTTTGCTGAGGTTATACGATTTTTATATTCCGGTGTTGGGAAGGAGCACATATTCTGGATACGTATTCCCTTTTTGAGTACATTGCATCTTGCCCAGTCTTCACTTTGAAAGTGCGTTTTATCTGTATCTGTTCAAAATTTTCTGATGTAACTCGAATCCAGCCAGTTGTCCTTAAACGTTTTCGTTCGTTTTTTACACTTTCTGAATGCTTTGACCGTCTTTTTCGTTCCATGTTTAGGGAAACACCTTCGAAAATTTACTGTGGTTCACTACGTCTCACACTTTACAATTAAACGTACGTAGGCCTATACAGCATACACCATCTTTTGCACACTAGCTACACATCTAAATACACGCTGGCACTTACTAACTTTGCCATATTATTAAGCATGGCAGATAGAAAATTTCTAAACGTATAACTTAAAATGACTGATATTGGCATTTAGACCCTTTAAACCTTACACTTTTCAACTACTAATAAGAATAAGGAGACTGTGGTTAATATAATATATAAAATAAGTAAAATTATCCTTACCTTAATTCCGAAGGGTGTGCGGAAATAATTCCAGGTACGTATTTCGGAAACTAAGCCACCATTCTTAGTGGAAAGCGGGGCGAATTAAATATTACCAGCTATATGGCAATGAACACTGTATAACTCTAAAGCACTGCACAGTGAACATTACACACTGAACACCAAAACCCCGTTGACACTCTAGCCGTATATCGCTGGTGATACTTCTCCCAGTTTTCCACTGAGGATGGCAACTTAGTTGCCGAAATATGTATCTGGAATTATTTCCGAAAGATGTAGTAAGGATAATGTTATTTCTTTTATATGTTATTGTAACTACAATCTCCTTGTTTTCATTTGCAATAATTTTAAGTTTATTCTCAAAATTCGCACTACAAACTTCAATGCATTTCCGAATACTCTCGGTCAAAAAATGACAAAAGATTGCAGCTTTGAGAGACTTAAAGTGATATTGTTGCATTTGAAATAACGTGGAAACCCGACATTTTTGGAACCTCCGATATAAACTTTAGTGAAATTTGTTTAACTTGAACTTTTCAACTCGAATTATTCCTTAAATGGAATAAGTAGTGCATTTTAAGAGACTTAGCGCGGTCGAAATTTTTCTGTAACTGAATTTTTCTCTAACTCCAATTTTATTTCCTGTTTTTTTTTTTTTTTTTGAAGATTCAAGTTAGGGAAGTTGCACTGTTCTTTTCTCAACTAGGTTTTTGGAAAAACATCTTCGAGTACCATACAGTAATCCTATATTGCGTAGAAGTTATTTTCTAGCAGTGGAGTCCCTCAAATTTAATGGGAGGAGCAAATACTATAAGACGAAAAGACCTTTAAAAAATATATCTGACTTACCATTTAAAATTTTGGGTCACCCCTCTTTCGCCGCCCCTGGATGAGATACAAAGTTGTACTTGATATAAAAAAGTTAAATTTAAAATCAAAATTGACCTTTCTTAGAATTTTTAACAGAGCTCAATTGTATGACTTTAATTTTATTCCTTACTTCACTGGTGTGCTGTATTTAAAGCTTGGTTTAGGCTTTCTAGCCCCATAGCTTAGTAATATCTACATTCCTGGCTATATTCTAGTCCCTGTTTCCGGTTTTCTTGCTTGCACTCCAAATTTCCTTCTACTACTCGCCTCTTGTTTCTTCACTTTCCATACTATTTTTTCATATTTCTATTGCTATCCATTCTTTCCAAGTGTCAGAACCATTGCAGTGTTCTTGAGTTAACATATTCACAGATTGTTGACACTCATATATGTACATAGTTGATAAACTTCGTACTGCATGCCTCTTTCTCATCCATATTCTGCTTGTTGATTTTTAGAAGTTTTTCGCAAAATGTTTCTTTCTTATGTTTTTAGTCTAATTTGAGTTTTCTTGTTCATCATCTATGATATTTTCTCCATAAGTCTGGTACTAATCGTCTAATGAAACCGCTACTTTGCCTTATTTGAATTTTTTTATCCGTGTGGAGATCGTATCCCAACTTGAACAAATTGGTCGTCTTTATTTCGCTACACTGTGCTAATCGAAACTTATAGTTCTTAACTATCCTTTTTGTGTGAACTAATTACCCATCATCAAGTAAAGCTGCCTTGTTACCTTGAATTGAGAAATCGTCTTTAATTCGTTAGAGCGAGCTCGGCTTCCAATTTTGACAAGCAGATATAGTCTTGATTTTATTGCACACCATACAGATATTTTCCTTACCTTTCCATTTCTACGATTTCGTCCCAAATGTTATCAGCCACCTACGGAAATTTCGACCGAAAAGCTGAAATCAACTCGACGTCTGCTTCGTTTAACAATTTTCCCGCCGTCGAAGAAGTCAACAAAATCAAATAAATTCCACAGCGATGTTTTCTCTTATCGCTGTGCACAAGCCGAATTGTAAAATGTCAAACGTTAATGAACTGGAAGCTCGGTGATAAAATTAGAGCCACCAGCTTCGCGGAGATGGACGATAATGAACTTGAGCGGGCGGCGTTGATTGAATTAGCGACTATCGGGGAAGTACACGTGTAATTCCATTAAGAGACGAAAATCGATAATGTACGTTTCAGAGAGTCGGATTTAATTTTACTCTTGTTAAGACAAGAGAAATAAATATCTTTCGTATTTAGAGCGAGGGTAAAAAGAAAAGGAAAGACCAAGGAAGAAATGATTAGATGGAATTGCAGATATTAATCGAGAAATGGTTGGCAGGGTAAAAAACAAGCGTTGCGGGAGGAGGCATAGCTTGCAAAGAGAAACATCAAATGTCTCGTATCTTTCATATCCGATGCCCGCGTACCAATCCATTCAGGAATGGTAAGTGGCGATGTAGTTAGGCTACGACCATGATTAGAAACTCCCTTGTTCGCAATTAATGCAGATACTCAATTTTTAGTGACTGAGTAGGTCGAAACGTCTAGGATTTGAGCACAAGCCTTCGGCACTGTAGTCTAGCTCCCTAACCGCTGGACCACGCCGGCTCAGAATGGTAAAATAGAAACTTAAATGACAGATATGGCAGACGATTGGAAGATATGGAGTGAATGAGCTAATGGGATAGAAAAAGTATTCCAATTCCGATGCTTTAAAATAAGGGATACGGAAGAGATCCATTTAAAATAAAAAGTGTCGCCAGTATGGCGCTTATGCCACCAGGTGCTCACTTTTACATGTTAGTTAGTTGTTGTTGAAGTCCAACAATGATTACACATGGAGTTGCGAGTGTATAGCTTATGGGAAATTAGATTAGGGTTCCCATACCGTCTTTGTTAGGAATATCTGAAAGTCGATGTTATGGTATAAATTCGCAAAACGTGGCAACAAAGCTTGGGATAGAAGGGGATAGTTTTATATGACGCTGAAGGTAGCAGAACATAGGCGACAGCACATTCTGGAAAGGAACGACGACCAATCTTCAACTATTTTCGTAATATAATGCCGTAAAACTACAGTTTTGCAGTTTGTACGAACGAATACTATCATACTATCAACTCCGTCTAGAACAGGCTATACACAATCTTTACCGCACCGATTTAATTAACTCCAAATACATATTTTGACTATAATTAAGTTGTCATCTCCAATCCCCACTGGTAACAACAATGGAAAGAAAGTTTTGACAGGAGTGCATTACTTTATCACCTTGACATTCGATTTGAATTACTCCTGGGGTTTTCCTTTATTTTCGTAATAATTCGAGTTAGATTAGAAAACTAAAAATAGTAATTAATAGTTGAGCTAATATTTTCCCTGAAAGTATTTCCCTCATAATCACTAAACATTCTTATCCATCTAATCCTAAAAACGGCAAGATCAGCATACTCGACTTATCGATTCTTAGTCGGTCGCGGTCTTTCCGTCTATCGCGTATATAACGAAGAATAAAAAAATCATCCCGATCCGGATCAACGCTCTATCGGGGGCTATTTTTAGCGAATTTAACAAAAAAGAAGAAGGCAACCTAATCGAAACGTTTTAAATCATTACATGCTCTTCTCCATGTATGAATTCACTTCTTCGTTCTCTCAAACTCCACTTTTCCACCCCATTCCTTTTGTCTGGAACGTAATAATCCTTCAAGCATTCGACCGACTTTAAAGTCAATCGTCTTTAAATTATCGAAGCGCAATTGCTTCGATCCGGATCCGCCTACGATCGAAATTATCTATGAACCTTTTGATGTTGGGGTTCGAATGGGGAAATGAGAATGTGTGCGAGTGCATGCACGATATTTCTAACGAGAGGAAGAGAGATATGTGCGAGGTACCTTTTGAATTATTCATTGTCTGGTTTACTACTAGAGGAAAGTTCTGTTGGTGCCGAGGAAGGGAGGGATGGACAAGTTCTAAAATTTGTTTTGGGAGTAGGAAAAGTAGTGATACTGGTCCTGGGGGAAAGAGGTTGGTTTTTGTGGAATTCTCAAATAATACGCCATAAAATTCGACAGGTGATTGGATACTTCGATTAGCCAATTTCCACCCGAATTTTGGGCGAGAATCGTTTCATTTACCCATCGCCCTAAATACATAAGCCTTTTCGACTCATAACTTTCTAGGACATCCTGCAAGAATCGATTTTGAGAGAATTGTCATCGTAGAAATTAGATATTCCCCGTCCTCGAAAACACCTAAAAATCACCGTAACCGTAAATTAGGATTGATATTTGCATGTTTGCATGTGTGCACGGAATTTCTAACGAGTGAGAGGGAAAGAAACAAGTTGCTTTGAATTATTCATCGCCGGATTCTTTATTAAATGATTTTTTTAGTTTGGGAAGGTTTTAGAGGTCGTATATATTCATTTTGGAATGAAAAAAGCAGAATAGTTCTGGCGATGGAGAATAGAAAAATATCTTTTATGCAAAGGAATCAATCGTGCTGTATTTTCTGAAGTAATTCAAATAATAAACTTCTAAACCCTTAAGTATCTTATTGGTGATTCTACGGTTGTGCTACAGTGAATAAGTTTCGACCGGCGTTCTTAATGCCAGCACATTCAGATGTCGGTAAAAGTTACTAACAGTGAATTCGAAATTGTTTGCAACACATGACCTGTGTCAAAGTGGTAGCATAGTTATTGGGGTGGTATCACTTAATAAATCACTAGCAAATTATCTGTTTACAATACGTTGTGCCTCATTCGGTGATAGAGTGGCTTACATGTCGGTCTCTAGACCTTTTAGATGGTATAAGGTTTACATTTGACATTTTGTTAGGTTCTCTTTGGTTGTCTGTTGTTCCATGTACAAATTTCACTCGTTCTTTTTTATTCTTTGCCATTATCTCCGCTTCTCTCCACGTGATGTTTTTTTCTTAAATATTTCCGCTGCTACGTCATTCAATTATTTCTTTGGTCGTCCTCGCACTCTTCTACTTTGTATTCTTGCCTTCCATACTAGTTTAACCTGCCTTTCATCCTTCATTCTGCACATGTGGCCAAACCATTTCAGTGCGTTCTTTTCAAGCACCAACTTACTCGCATCATATCACGCAATCATTCAGCCATTTTAGATATAGAGAAAGCATTTAACCGATTCTGGAAGAGAGGGTTAATCCACAAAATGATGCAACAACAGTTTTTGGGGCCCCAAATCAGATTAATCGACAGCTACCTACCCAAACGTACGGTAACAGTTAAAATAAATGAAACTAGAGGCGAACCATACTTTATACCAGCAGAAGTTTGGCAAGGATCAGTACTAGGACCAGTACTTTACAATATTTACACCAGTCATGCATGCCCAACAATGATCTCGCCTTGTTCGCCAATGGCATGGCACTCCATATTATTAATTAATCATTTTTATTTGTATTGCATGTATAGTCGGTAAAATAATAAAAGAATACTACTGTAGAGCTTCAGGAACGACATACACTTACATGCTTCTAATCAAAGAAGATAAATAGTAGTTCGTATAACTTGAGAGCTTTGCACCCGCAATTGATATGAGGAAGGTCTTTTTTAATTTGATGAGTCGGTATGTTTGTCACAAGTAATCACTAATAGACCATTTTAACCGAAGAAGAACGTATAGATAATATGAGAATCGCAAAATCGTTATTCTCTAGAACCGCGATTCCCAAATACTGTTTGTCATGGACGGCTCGATTCCATAGTTTCTGCTATGGACCCGCAGCCAAGCAATCCTTTTGCAACAAAATAAAAAGAAGCAAGTTTTATACATATAGACTGTAAAGAATTATAAAATTGGACTGTGACTCCCCAGTAAAATGGCCGTAAACTCGTGCGGGTCCAGACACCACCAATTGGGAAACGTTGCTCTAGAAGAAAACTGGCTTTAGGTTACCAACCTCTTAAACCCCTGCTAAGTAATAAAAAGTGACAGTAAGCGTGCCTACCAAGTTAAATCTTATGCTGTTACAGACAATAGTGTATTAGACAAACAGGTAGAGGCACTTAATAATAATAAGTACCTACGAAGAGCCTTTTACTTTAGCACGGATTACTGACTTGTGGCCAACAATTACGCTTAACCTCCTATTCTTACCCTAGGAAATGAATCCCAGATACTCTTTTTCACAGAATGAGTGCACATAGAGTCCGAAGAAAGAGCCTAGATATCACGGTGAGGAAATTGAACCCAGGATTTCTAAATTTATAGTCCAGTGCCGCATCGATTAAGCTAATTAATACCTTATACATAATTAAGTCCTTTAAAGTTATAGGGGAGGGTAATAGTTCCTAAGGCTCTGTATCTCCCCTAAAGCCTCAATTGCAGTACTCGACCAGTTTCGGCACTAAACTTAGCGATGTATCAGCACTAAATTAGCCGTCTCAATTTTTGCTAGCAAGTGTACGTTTATGCTGTGTTTATACACCGGGTTTCCATTAAAAAGTTTCAATGGGCCGTACCTTATTTCAAAGTATCGTAAAATGCTTAAAACCGTTTCAGTAGTATTAAAATTACTTGACCAAAATCACCCGTGTTTGCTTTCAGTGAAAAACACTTTCCAAGAGCCTCGCTGGACTTGCTATCTAAGATTATAAAGTTGGGGTGGCTGGGAAGCGAGGGGTTAGGAATAGTGCCATTAATTCTTTTAGGGTTAATCAGTAATAGAGCAGGCACTTGCACTTTGTACCGTTCTCCAATAACACTCTCACTTAATTTCAAGTAACCTCGTGTCCTCCACAATGGCCATCATGTTGCTGAAGAAAAGTCTGAAAAGTACATCCTTACCGAAATGCTTCGACCTAAGTTCCTTCAGTTGCTCACAGGCGCAGGTAATATGCATGCACGGTTAGCTCGCCATTCACATGTACAGATGCTTTTTCAAGAGGCAGTGTCCAGTTGCTAGGTCGGTAATGATCCTTCCTTTTTCTGACTAGGTTAGCTAAGTCTTAGTGTGGAACTAACCTTTGATCAATTTCTATTTCTTTGAATTGTTTTCTAGCCATAACCAGATTTCCCGTCCTGCGGAATGCTTGATATCCCACACACAAGTTCTGGTCCTGGGAAGTTTCCTATCGAGCCTTTCTTTCATCGGAAATTAAGTCACCTTTAATGTCTTCATGTCCTGGCACCCAAACGAACGACACAATGTTGTTATGTGCCAGTTCATTAGACTTCTTTACAATGTTTTACCAGTTTTACCAGTACTGCAAATAGTTCAGTCTAAAAACGGTTACATGTTTTTCCAGGCTCAGTAATATTCTCTTTCTAGGGCACAATCCGTAAATAGCAAACCGTTGTGCCCCGGTTGGAACGCTGGCACTCAATTTCTTACGTGATTCCTCGTCCAAGCCCTGGTCGGTATTAGAGTGTTTATATGTAGCCATCTGTAACAACGACTCGTCCAGTGTGCTTCCAGTTATATTCGTGTGTCCGCTAATTGCATTATTTGAACATCAGAAGCAGTTAGCTTTTAGTCTTAGAATCGCGACCATGGCCTTCACTTTCCCAAATAGTTCCAGTCGAGCGAGACCCACTATGGCCTCCATGATAGCGATTTCCGTACTGTGCATTGTTCCAGTGATTTCCAGCAGAGTCTACTTGTGAAGAGTGGGAAGCAACTTTACTGCCGAGGACACTTCTGTCCTTCTCCACCAGACTACAGCTCCGAAGATAATCGCTGGCCTTGCTACCACAGTGCACAACCAATGTGTGACTCTTTATTTTAATCCCCAGGTCTTGCCAACAACTGTTCTGCATCGCCCGAATAGTTGTGTAGCCCTGTTCGTCACTTTGACAAGATCTTTGCTCCAATTCAGTTTTGAAGTCTAATGGCAAAATAATCTTGTTTATTGATCAATTGTAGGTTCTGGATAGTTGTATGCTGCCCAAGGATTCTAGTTTCATCCTTTAGATAAAAACTACCATTTTTGTCTTTTGGTGGATTAACAGACAGACCTTCTTCATTGCACTGTTCCAGACAATTTTCCCGTTTGACACAATAACGATGTTATCAGTCAACCTTTGTGTCCATATTCCTTGATCATTTAATAACCTAATAAGATCGTTCATTACCAGATTCCACAACAGTGGTGATAGTAATCCTCGTTGAGGATACTTTCTTGGGTCTTTCTCTGGCGCCATATTTGTAAGGTCATTTTGATTCCCTTGCTATACTGCCAAAATAGTTTTGAGCATTTTACGGTACCTTAAAAACACAGTCCATTGAGAGTTAGATAAAAATAGATATCCGGTATAACTAGTGCTGTTTCTTAGCTGATGCCGAAACTAACATTGATACCAATGGATTGGAGGTTGCCAAAGAGTGACTAGATTTTTGCTATTTGGCATCCCTGACATATTATTAATCTATAAAATTTATATTTTTCTAGGCAATGTCGTCTTAAACCCAGTTTAAATTCGATTTAAAACATTTATTTTCTTTTTACTTAGCGTTAGCAATTGAGTGCTACCAGTGCAGTGGTACGGGCTCGAAGCACCCTTTCGAATGTAACGAGTGGCTCAGCAGCGACATAGACATGAAACCGATATCCTGCAATTGGGTATACGGCGCTAAATACTGCATAAAGCACGTAGGAAGATTCGAAGGTATTCCGTCCGATAGGACATTCACTAACGTTGTGCTGTGGCGGAATTAACACTGATTTCCTATCGTGTACTAAAAAGAAATGGAAAAAACTAACTGCTTCCTATCTTATACTAACATTAAATTTGTCTTTCTTTAACGCTGCTATTCGGGAATGGCTTAGCCTGCTGCATAAACTGCTACCAATGTTCCTCGTCGAAAACTCTGGACTGTTCTGACGGGATGATAGAGATGTCGGAAATGGAGCCGAAGAATTGTGATCATGTGTTTGAAGCCGCATATTGTATTAAATCGACCAGTTTGGCCGGTAAATGGTTTTGCGCTGGCTTTAAATGTGGGGTGCATGCTTAAATTTATGGCCAAAATTTTTACCAGACATCTTTGTAAGGTAAGGTATATGTCAGATTCGGATTTAAGTATTTGGTGCCCCAAGGCCTAAGGCAATTGCCTTGTTTTCCTAATGGAAAATTCGACTCCTCGTATTGAAGGCTTATGTATATGGTTTGGGAAAATAAGGATCGATACATAGAGACGAATAGGCCTTAAGCATATGTGAAGAGTAGGGAGCAACCAGTTGCTCTCGAAGCTTACGTTGTGTCGCATATCACGCTAAAGAACTCGCAGTTATGTCTGATTATATCCGAAATTAGAGTTTTGATGTCGTAGACGCCGGATTTCTTAGCGTCACACAGTTTAAACAGCGACAGCAACTGGTTTGTTGTTTACTTGCCACACATTACATGGTCGATATGATCGATGTGCTGCAGCGGTCCGTATTTTCCTATTCGGTACACGCCGCTGTCCTTTAAAGTTACATAGATGTCCGGAAAACTTTTCGTCACGAATTTATTTAACCTAGAAAAGTAGATTTAACTCAAATAAAGCAGTTATTACCTTGACAAATACGTATTTCGACAACTAAGTTGTTAATCTCACTCCACCATCCCACAATTAATATCGCTCTTTCAACACCAAGTCACTCTTTCCATTGTGTTTATTTCACTGGGGATGACAACTGGTTACCGAAATATGTACCATTTAGAGCTTTCCAAATCAAGTTAATAATTATTTTATTTGAACATATCGTAAAAACTAATCTTAATGGGAATTTTTAGGAGGTATCGGTACGAAGAGGTACTGTTCGTCGTTGGATCTCGGAAATTATTGCAACTACGTTAAGCAACCTGGGGACATCCTGACTTACAGGACGTGCGTGTTCACTTGCAGCGGAAACGGCTGCAATCCGGGCAGAACGAACTCACCGACGCATTTCCTCCTCTTTCTGATGACGACGATCGCCTTAGTGGTGTATTTCGGTAGATAGAAAAGTCTGTTTCTCGTTCGTTGTACAGTAATAATACCAAATATGTATGTATCATATAATAACGAGTAATATTTTAACGAGATGACCCTCGTTGTTTAGTTACTAACGATAAGTTTGAGTTCATTTTTATATACATATAATTACGATGATGTTTGTGTTCGATAAATAGAAATATTTATAGTAGTTGTCGTTTTTCTTTACCTAATATAAGACGAAAATAAGAGTCAATAACTAGAGACTAGACAAAATTCAAAACTGGCTACTTTATCCCACTCAGTATTGAGTATGATCTGTTATGGTGTGGTTTTATGCAGTGATCTGTTATTGTGCGGTGGTTTGCGCCCGGTGTTCGGCCAATATTCGTACCAAATGTGAATCCCGTGGTTTTGGGTGACAGAGTAAAATACCTAACACTTATATGTGTATATGGGTCTTTCCAAACTAGGGTAGAATTATGGTTATTTTATTTTAGTTAGTTAACAAACTTGGGCCACAGTCTTCTGCAAGTGATTAGCTATCCTGAAAGTATTACAAGAGACGGAAGAACTATCCAGAAAACGGCTGAACCTACACAAAAGAAAAGGTTGTTAACATGAAAGTAGATTCGTAACAAATAAAAGGATATACACTAGGGTGAGTAAAATAGACCGGTATAAAATTCAAAAACCAAATTTAATGCTTTTATGATTATATACACTATGAAATTATATATACGTGTTCAATATTTGGTTGATACCACCTTTATTTGTGAGTAGTGTTTAAATTATTAACGGTTTCTTCCGGTCCATTGTTCCACTCTCTTGTAACAGCCGTTATTAGTAAGGTAAGATAATCGTGTCGTCCCAGCATAGCCGTAACAGCTGAAGCAGCCAACGGAACTCGACGCGCCTGTCTGATGCAATGCGTAAACATCTGCCGGGTGGCAAAGCAGTTCAAATTCCTACACATTTATCATCACTCATCATCAGGCGAGCGGAAAACTAGTTATTCAAGAAAATTTTTAATTAAAAATGTTCAGTGTGCGCAAGGCTAAACAACGACCCTTTGCTGATAAAGTAAAAAACTTTATCTGTGAGTTTCCAGATTTGTTGCACGATGGTCCTAAAACAGTTTGTAAAATATGGGAGAAAACTTCGATGTGCTGGCAAAAGAACGACTTTAGGAAACATGTAAATAGAGCAAAACATAAAAATAAAAAAACGTTGCGTCAAATAGAAATGACGATTTGCTCGTCATGATAATAACATGTAATTTAAGAGAAAGTAAGAAATCGTTTAAGAACGTTTGGAATAAATACAAGTTGAAGTTGCCAATTGCGGAAAGAGTACGTAAGCATGTTTTATTTGTACGCGAAAATTTACTTTTAAACTACTACTCGTTAGTAAACTACATTTTTACTCATCATCCCCAAAATTGCGCGAGTTTTCCAGCGAGATAAAAGGGCTTAAGAGCATTCAATCTGACCTTAGATAAGAATCGAAATTTCACAGTAGTTAGGCGGTTGGTGTTAAAACTATGAGGGCTATTCTGAATCTAACTTACGTTTCGGGTTGACGTGACAAGGGGCAGGGCTACCGGCGAGACTGTGCCTGGGCGTTGCCTTGCTTAATGCGCATTCAGCTGCGGTAACGTGAGGTTCGTGTTTGTTGTAGTTATTGAACCATTCATTTTTTAAATTAGTGTTGCAATAGAAAATCCCGCCAATTGTGAAGTGCCATCAATGATCAGGTTTTTGTTAGCAGAACAGAACAAGCTAATTGAAACGCATCAGAAACTATGTATGTAAAGTGTACGGAAGCAACGTAATGAGACAAGGTGGAGGGAGACAATGATATACATTATGTTAAAAATGGCCGCACTAATGTTCACGATGAAGCGCGAAGCAGCCGAGCAAGCATTATGACTGATGAATTGGTATTGTAAAACATTTAAAAAATTGAGAAGAGCAATCCAAAACAAGCTTCGGGGAATGGTGAGTTCAAAGGTTTTGTTTTTTCACGACAATGCATGCCCGTACTTGGGAGCCCTTGGATGGTTTTGGTTGGCAAGTGTTCCACCGTCCTCCGTATAATCCAGATCTAGCGCCAAGCGACTAGCACGCTTCGTAAGACCTGACTCGCAACCGGGTGCTTCCACGACGATGTGGAATTGCAGGAAGGCGTGAATGAGTAGTTGAAGTTTCAGGCAGCAGAATTCTATGACAATGATATTAACAAACTGGTGCATCGTTATGATAAGTGCCTCGATTTGAACGGGGATTACGTTGAAAAGTAGCTTAAGAGTTAGGCTAGGGTATCAATGTAATAAGACATGTTTTTTGTCACTTTATTTTGTTTTATTTAAAAACATAGATTAGTTTCTGGATAGTCCTGGTATTTGGATTTAGTTTCACTACTGTTAGCGAACCTACTTCCAATGTCATGCGGTCCATTCTTTAAGGCACGTGAGTTCAGTAGTAGCATACAGAAAACGCCAATTGCTTAACTGTAGTCTTAAAAGATTCACTGAGGTAGTTTTCCACATCAAATAACCCATCTCCAGTTCCTTGATTGGTTAAGTGGGCAAAGAAAGGAAAGTATCAATGTAAGTGTCTATAATTTTATTCATATATCAGAAATGTTTTGTACCTCTACAAGTAAATTCATAGCTCTCGGAAAATGCGTAACATACATTATCCTCATTATCACTTAATACTGATTTGTGCATAGTCATCGATGATTATAGAAATAAAGTATAGAATATATGATTGAAAGCTTATTTTCACGAACAGTTTTGTTCCATTATAGAAAGTCGACAAGGCGTATAGCGAGCAGATCAAAATCGTTCGATACAATCGGCTTAAGCTTCGCAAAAATATATATTTCCCTTACACAGGCATATTTATGTGTCTTTTAAAGTTTTGATATTGGTAGTACGAAAGAATTAATAAAATGAAATGAAATCGCACCTTTCGTTTACAAATTCAGCTTCAGTGGAAAACTGGGGAATCACGTGTTGGATATGAAGTTTCTTTGAAAGCACTGATCGTTATGCAGCCACCAAACGCCACATACTGGGGGTGTTCGATTTGGTCGAATGGCAATAGGTGCGATGCGTGGTGTTATTTGTGCAGTAAGCAGCGGTTACTGTTTGATATTTAGTGCGGTGTGTCCGATCCATAATATACGACACGTAAATTCCGATTTTTCCACTGAAAGTAACAACTTACAATAAGTAACATAAGAGCGTAACGCTCATAAAATCACTATATCTGTTTCCTCCAGGAAAAGCAGGTATATCTATTGTAAATTCTGAGCAAGCAGACCATTTATTAAACGAGTACTCCATGCACCAAGTAACTATCAGTAGTATTCCTATTATACACTCCAAAGGCCCGGGTGTGTCTTGCAAAGCAGTAGTATATCCACAGATCAGACAGATTTGTTAAGAAGCGGGTTATAAGATATCAAATACGAAGCTGTGGTAGAAAGTTATTATAAAACACGTTTTAGCAGCGTTGTTGCCGCTCCGTTTCTCTTCCTCGGTCTACCGCTACACCAGGCGCGTTTGCGTGATGAATCTACCTGCGCTTAATTTTTCGATCCTTTCCTTTAAGACCTTGAACTGGCTTTCCGTACTTACAGTCCATTTCATGTAATGTATAGTAAATGAAGTGTACCTATAACACGCAGAATCCGTCGAACTATCAAAAAAGACCCACCTATGCAATATTCAAGTGCGTTTAAAATTAGTAATAAAGAGAATATAAAAATAATATAATTATATATTATGGCAATATAAAAATACAATAAAAATAGTATAAAAACATAGTTTCTATAAAAATAAATAGTAAAAAAAGACTACAAAAAGCAGAAAACTTAATCTTAATTACATGTATATTCATTTACTATACATTACATGAAATAGACAGTAAATACGGGAAAAGCATTCAAGCTCTTGAGGGAAAGGATCAAGATTAGTAGTTATAACTATATATTGATGATTGCGTGAAAACAATATTCAATGGCAAAGTATAAAATGCAAACCTCTCCTATCTTGAAGCGTCGGCACTAGGCACAATCGAATTATGAATCATCGTCCTAGGGATTAATTCCGTGAAATAAAGCATGGATAATTCGAAAGAAGACCATTATCCTAAATATCGGAGTAAATTCTGTATATCCTAGCAGGACGAAACATTCAGCTCTCGCGAAGCCCTCGACGCCAATCTGATAGAAAATGTGTGGCCATTGTTGAAGAATAAACTATGTGGAAAACGTATTATTTAAATTGAAATCGCTATATTGCAAAATTAAGGAGATGTGGCGGTCATTATCCACTAACTATGCAAAAAGAAAGTGGTCGGAAGCGTGCCTCAACGATGTGAACTCAAACTAAATAATAAGGGGTACTGAACAGTTTATTATTTATTAGGATTATAAGTATATTAGATCTTCATCTGTTTTGTTCATAAAAAAATGCTTTTGAAGATTTTGTTCATTATGTGTAATTTACGATACGTTTCTGTGTTACTTATTGTAGTTGTCGAAATATGTATTAGGATTTTCCTTAAAAAAAGGTGTAAGAAGAGTTCTCATTTTGTTTTATTATTATCTCTGAACTGCAGTCACTTACAATAGGGTATATGCACGCTTCAGTTTTACACCTAAATATATTTTATTGAAGTAATTATATAATTAGGTGCCTATTTGTTCCCCCTGTCCGAAAATATGGTGTACATTTACGCAAAAAAATCAAATAAAACTAAACTTAACTACAAAAAGAATATTAAATTCATTTTATTATCACAATATAACTAAATATAAAAAATTTTGTGTGATCTAAATTAAGTGAGATTTAGCTTTGTTGAACGCTTCTTTTGAATACCCCTCAGTTAATCGACCCTCGCGACCAAATTTTACCTTATTTATATGAGGAATTTTATAGAAATTTCCCCCTCTTGTCAACATAATTGATTCCATTTGCTTCGATTTGGCATCTCTTCTTTGTAAAATCACGTTATTTGGGTTAAAACTTTCCATTTTGAAATTACAGGGGTGACTATTTTATTTTTCTTAAAAAAACTAATTTTTCGTCGTCAAATTCTAACTTCACCTAAAAACAACGCCTGTCAAATATGTTAGCTTATTTAACTATCAATGTAAACAATACAAATATAAGGAGTATTGCCAGCTGCTCCCGAAACTCTAGATAATCTAAGATTTTCTTTCAAATGTGTTCGGACAGAGGGAGTAACATTTATTTAGGCAAGCGAAACTATAAATTATAATTAAAATTCAAATTATTCGAATGTCTCCGACCAACGCATGAGTCCTTTTGAGTTTTTAAGCCGAGTAACGCCACTAGATTTATTTACAAGTATTATAATTGTCGATTCTGTTAAAACCACAAGTTTTCACACAAAAATATTGTATTTGCAAAGGCACAAAGTGATAATTTGCCGAATATTGACTTGTTTATATTGATAAAACTCATTCGCTCAAACGATTGTTTCAACGCCGCCGAAATTAGACGAGTTCAAGCAGAATCGGACGTTAAATTATTTAAAGATGTAATAATTTAGTATGTAGCAATATTGTTATTTCATATTAATTCCCATGTTAAAATGTAATTCGCATACGAAATTTATAGGGTATATATCAAAAAATCTTGACTAATTGTTGTGTGAGTGACGCAAGTAAACGTGGAAACACAAAACATCGAAATGTAAATAAATAATCATACATCTCACGTAGTTTGCCGGGAATTAAAAATAAAAATTAAAAAAATATTTTATACCAGAAATAATGTATTTTATACAAAATTAATAATGATATGGATAATTAAAAATGTCAAAGTTTCTAATTAAGTAATAAATCTAAGCATGTTGCGTATACCCTATTGTCTGGTACTTAACACACTCATTGCCGACGTCACGGCCATCGGCTTCTGGCGAGAATGTCCAGTGACACATCGTGTGTGTCATGAGCAGCAAAAGTGTTAATTTCCACATTTTGCTTCAAATCTAAATCAAGTACAGTAATAAGCAGGTTAATATAATCGTGTCGTCCCAGCATCCGTAACAGCTGGAGCAGCCAACGGAACTCGGCACGCGCCTTTCTGATACGATGCGTAAACATCTGCTGGGTGGTAAAGCAGTTCCAATTCGTACACATTCATCAATGATTTGCTGTTCAAGCTGTTAGGGCTATGATGGGAGGACATGATTATCTTAGCCTAGTAATAAGACATCTTAAGTATCATACCTGAAGAAAGTTCCTTACTTTGATACGAAGTTGTACATACCTGAACAGGAATTGCTATAAATCGCCTGCGCTCCTAAATTTTTACTTCATAGCATAAATAACTTTTTCCCATCGTCACAAATTTCTCCCGTTACATAGAAGCGAATTTGTATATTTGTATAAAAAATTATAGATTTTCTATATACTTAACTCGTTACGATATCAATATATATATATATATATATAAATAGATATATATCCGGCCACATCGGCCAAGCTAGATCAAGCTTACTTCAATCTGATATTATCAAAACTTATCGAACCAATAAATCTATACATTACAAAAATGACACAATTATATACGCTAACATCACGACAAAAACGCACATAATCTACACATAGCGAAAGAAAGAAAAGAAAAAGAGAGTATCACATGACTTTCATTAAAATCAACAAAAAAAAAAAAACGTACAAAAATAATCCGAAGAAAAAAAAATTGCATTTCTATACCAACAATATAACAGTAGAAAATAGATTAAATCGAAATAGTACAATAAGGTAATCGAGGGATAAACTCGATAATAATAGGTAATAAATTAATTTAAAAAGTCATACGAACATAAAACATTCGTATTTCAAAAACAAGAAACAAAAATAACTTAATCGATCACCGATTTATTTTCCCTTAATCCGCTTAATCTCCTCCTTCAGTTCCTTAACTTCCTGCCGGCTGTGCTCGAGCTGTTTCTTAAGCTGCCGCAACTCGTCAGATTGCCTCAGGTAGGCTTTCCGCAACTGTAAAAACAATAAAAACACCCGTCAAGACAATCGAACGCGGATAATCCACGTCACTTCAGTTATACCGTATTCAGATTTTCTTCGATGTTGATGTCTTTGATTAATGGAATGTCGTTTTCGATCGATTCGGACCGCATCGACTTGTTACTGAAAAGCTGCTGTAACTGCTGGAATTGAGTTTTTTGATTCGTATTGGTTTTCTCCTCCTTCTCGATGATTCTTGGCCGATAATCGGGTGTCGTTTCGGTTGCGAGGAAATCGAATTTCATCTTGTTATTGTTGACTGTATTGTTGACCATGGTTGTGGGGTTTATGGAAGCAGTCTTGTTCACTTTTGGGGTGTAAGTCGTTGAAACATCCTTGCCTACAAAAAGTACAAGGATGAAGAATTTTCGATAATCCGATGGACTTTTTTTCTAGATATCTTAGCGGTGATTGGAAATGTAATTTTCGCATGTCGGAGGGGGACCAGAGATTTGGGTTTAGATTGCTTCATGTTATTCTGGACATATACCAATGCACCGGCAGTTTTAATTTCATAGACAAAGTGTACACCAACCAAACAGATGCATGCTAATAGTATAGGCAAAGTGTACACCAAGAGAAATACATTAAATGCATTAGATAGATAACGGACGGGGTCGACTTGACTCCCGTTTACCTACATAATCTCTCTATGAAAAAGGTATTGGTTAATTTGAGTTCCAACGATGGATTTACAAAGTACAGATATTGGACCAAATCGAAAAAAAAAACATACGCATAATCGGCGCATATCTCCCCAAATCAGAAAATTCCTCACTTTGCTCCTGCACACTACCGTTTTCCATCTGCACCGTACCACCGTATCCAGAGATGGAAAGATAATAAATAGCTTTAAGATCATCATCCAGGTGGTGGTGTACACTTTGTCTATGGGATTATTGGAGCGTTCTATGATACCAAACAATAGACCATTCTTGGTGTACGTTTGGTATTTGATTAGAAACAATTTTGCTACCATAAGGTGATTTAGTCGAAAATTGAATAAAATAGTGTGTACGGAAAAAACAATAATTGAATGCCACTAATTTATCTCGCACCGTTTTGGTTTTTAAACACGCATAAAACATTCAAGATATCGCCACCGACTAGAAACGTTCTTCCACCAGGAAGCCATTTGTTCCACCGGTCAAAGTTGGGAAAAGATTGTAATTGATTTGAGTTCCACAAGATCATTCCGCATCGTTTTGACTTTTAAACGCGTACAAAACGTTGAGGATGTCGCTGTTGATTACAAACGTTTTATCACTCCAAAGTCGCTTATTCTGCTCACTGCTCCCTGAGAAGGCGTGTTGGAAAAAATGGTAATTATCCATAAATGGGAGTCGGAGATTTCAATTTATTCCGCATTATATAAAACATTGGCAATTTTTTGGCCGAAAACAAGCGTCTTACTGTCCTAAAATTACTCGTTCCAGCGGTTCAGAAACGGAGGAAACGGTAATTTTCTCAAAATATTGTGTCTGGCTGTGATAACACTATTCAACAAAGTTTTGCCACCTGAGCCAGACATGATTTCTTGTACAATTTTTGATGCTGGATCCAAATCCGGCCACCGAATTGCACGCCAAAATTTCGAGATTATTCGAACCTCAAAATGCCAAAAGATGGTTTTCGGTGATATTTGAGCTTATGTTATAAAATTTTTTGCAAGCATTAAGCATCATAGCCTAATGTTCAGATTTAAACTTTTCTAGATAAACTTTTCCTGATAATTACAATTATCCCAAAAATCTGCAAGAAATGTTATGTTTCATTCAGGTGATAACTAAAAGGTCTAATTTTGTTGAATTGTATACTGATAGGTCTTGTCCACCATTCAATGATCATCATCATTAGAGTTGCTCAATTTGCGCCAATAGTACTACAACTATCTGAAACGGTTGTATTAGAATAAAACATTGCGCTATACGAATACAGATGGTATTGGAATACATTGAAACTGAGAACATATACCAGGGATAAGCTGAATTTATTGAGAATAATAAAATCTAGTAGATTGTTGAAAACAATCATACTGTGTTTATTCAAAGCAAAAGTAAAATAAAATGGAATTAACCAGAGAGCACTTTCTAATCATAATTTACTATGATTTTAAAAGGGTCTTAAGTGTTTATGAGTGCAAAGTACCTTCCTTGGCTACAATTTACTGATGGTATAAGGAATTTGAACACGAAAGGAAATTTTGTTCAGCAAACATTGCTGTTGTTAAAAAAATAATTGAGGACAATAAAGCCATTTTCGCGTAATAGAGCATCAACACATGATTGGATTTCTCAGCCGTTGAAACAATCATATACGATCACCTGCGTTTAAAAAAGCGTAAGTAAAGTCGTAAGTAACGCAAGTGGTTTTGTGCCGCATCACCTTTCTGACTTTCAAAAATCAGAGCGTGTGAGAATGTGCCATGAAACTTTAAATTTATTAAATAATGGTGGGCACCAAATTTTTTCCAAAATAGTGACAGGTGTCAAGGAACATGGACCAATCAGCCGTTATATCTCTGTCAAATAAGCCAATCAACGCGTAATGCACCAATTTCCCCTCCGCTGGGTAGCAGTAGTGGGATTCCCTTACAGGAGGATATAAGTAAATGTTTACATTCTCGAGCGACGGATATAAACGCGGTTCCAATGTAGAACCAGAAAATATTATTGTAGTTTTGGAGTACCGTAAGCTGCTGTCTCTGATCCGAATTATGCATAATTTCCCATTATAAGTATAAGAAGTAATAGTAAACTTTACCGGTCTGTATTGACATCAGGATAGGCATAGCATTCCTACCATTGATCCACTCTTCTGCGGTTAGCGCTGGCTTAGTAGAAGCCGTGTCGGGATACAAATCCTCATGGAACTGATCGCTCTTCCTCGGCACGATCATACTTATCGGTTCGCATAAACCACGCGTCGTATGCAGTTTGTAAAATCGAAATATCTCGCATATACTCGTGTTGACTCCTCTCTTAGGCATAAACCCTAAACCTCTCTGGCGAAAACGAAAAAAATTATGTACATAATTTTTACGATCCTTCTCCCAAGCCCGTCCAACTTACTTGCGGATTCCCCGACAGGAACTGACTGAGGAAATGAACGTAGGGCGGTTCGTCAACGATCTCGTAATATCGGATGTTACCGTCGCCCTTGCCCGCAAGGTAGACGATGTTGGTGTCGTGGTCGAAATAGGGAAAAACAATGCCGGACGAACTGTCGATTGTATCGGTGACTAGAGGATGCGACAAGTCGTCTTGGTTCCATACGGAGTACTGTCGATCTGAATGGCGCGAAAATCCGGTCGTCAAAAGGCGGTCGCTGGTCCCCAGGAAAATCACCTTGCTAGCTTTCGAACCTGCGTGACAGACACCTTCCTATATAGGAAGGTTCAAAGTAACAAAGCGTAACTCGGGTGGGATTGTGAGAAATGGAGAACGGCAGGGAATATTTTATATTGATTTTCCGTCGGTTATCCGTGTTAAATTCGCAGCAGTATATATAGTCAGCAATGTACATACGCAGAAATAGGTTAACTGGGAGCGCACACCTATTCTATCGTTTTCCTACGTAGCCGAGTGCTGCTCGTTAAATTGTACACCTCTGTTCGAAAAAGTTCTCTCGCTGTACGAGGATAGATTAACAAGTTTCCGGAATCGCTGCTAGGGGGTTGCTATTTTTTCAAATACTTTATGTTATTGTGTTGGCAACTGTTTCATATCAACTGAATGTAAATGTTAAATCGATCTGTCAAATAGTCTGGTTTGACAAGTATTTAGGGAAGTACCCTCGCTAAGTCAAAAGAATTTCAACCTTCTACTTGAGTTACCTAGTATATAATTTGGCAACACCGCATTCCTGGCTTTTGTGTACGTGCTCACGTACAAGTATAATACTTATGTATATGACACTGAAGCAGCCAGCACATAGTTTTTATATTATCTATTATTAATTTGGAAACATGAGTGAAAGCAGGTATTATTTCTAACTTAAAAGAGGACTTCAAAAATGATGCAAATGACGACTGTTGTGTTATACATATGCAACGAATGATGCGTCATGACCTATAATACTGTGGTGTTGTCATGCTCGGAAATTGCTCAAAAATCTTTTTCTTTAGTTATTTCTCCTAACACAAGCAAGTTCTACATGTTTAGAAAAAAAAAAAGAAAAATGTTCATGGCATATTCGTTCATATCTCCTTCAAATTTTATCAAAATCTGTTTGTTAATGCCAACGTCATAAACGAGAAAGTGCGTCAAAATTACAGATTCCCATAAGACCCCATGTTAAGTGCTTCGAAATGAAATGATTAATATCTTCTTTCAAAGTCAACCAAAGATTACAAAAATTATTTTTGGAAAGGTTTTGACATTTCTGCAAATTTTCTGTTTGTTAATTGATTTACTGATGGTATTCCATAATTGAAAAGACAGAAAGGTACTTCCTTTCTGTCTTTTCAATTATGGATAAAAAAGTTCGAGCGGCCATCAAATTTGTCTATTTGGAAGGGAAAACAGTAACGGAAATCAAATCAAGGCTACAGGCCATCCTAGAGGATTCATCGCCTTTATTTTCCACCGTGATGTTTTGGGTTTCGGAATTCAAGCGTGGCCGCACGCGTACAAGTGATGAACCACGTTCAGGACCTCCGAAAACTGCTACCACGCCAGAAATTCATGACATGGTTTTGGCACATCGTCGAATAAAAGTGCGTGGAATTGAGGAGGGTGTGGATATCTCTTATGAACGAGTAGTTCGTATTTTACATAATGAATTGGGTTTCAAAAAGCTTTCGGTAAGGTGGCAGCCGCATTTGCTCAATTCGGAGCAAAAACGCATTGGAGTCGATTGTTTGGAAGTGTTTACGAGTAATCTAATGGATTTCAAGAAACGATTCGTGACCATGAATGAGACCTGGATTTATCGCTGGATACCATAAATAAAAATGCAATCAAAATAGTGGATTGCGCGCGGTGAGTCGGTTTTGAAGAAGGCAAAGATTATTCACTCGGCTGGAAAGGTGATGGTATCAGTTTTTTGGGACGCGATTTTTTCCAATTGGTTATCTTGAAAAAGGCAAAACTGTTACGGATAAATATTACACAACAATTTGGGACAAATTGAAAGCAGCAATTCAGAAAACGCCCGGGAATGGTTAAGAAAAGTGTTGTTTCATGATGACAATGCGCCCGCTCATTCAAGTGCAATCGTTCAGCAAAAAGTGATTGAATTAAAGTTGGAAAACCTTCCGCATCCGCCGTATTCGTCTAGTCTGGCTTTGTCAGACTTCCACCTGTTCGCGAAACTCAAAACATTTTTGGATGGAAAGAGATTTCGGTTGAATGAAGAACTGATAGAGGCTGTAAACGGTTATTTTGAAAACCTGGAAGAAACTCACTTTCGGGAGGGAATCGACAAGCTAGAGAAACGTTGGACCAAGTGTATTGAGCTTCTAAGGGATTATATCAAAAAATAAAATATAAATAAATAAACTTAAAACCGTATTATTTTGTTTTCATTGTCATTCCGGAAACTTTTGACCTCCTGTATGAAGGCAATATGCGTATGCAGTTATTTTTTCGAATTTGGGACTCTATAATCTAGGCGACATATGTAGTTTTTAGTAAGTAACGGTTGAATCGTCTCTAGATTGATGCACCGGGTGAAAACATGCTGGAAAAATAGACGTCAAATCGGTAACGTTATAGGCAAAGTCTAGAGTTGGTTGTCTAGTCCCTGTCGCAAATCTTCAGTTTTCAGTACTTCGAGAATTCTAAATAGACGCCTAATGTGTTTCCGGTTATTGGGTCGGTAAGTTTTTCCTAAATGTCTATTGAAAAATAAAAAGAATTCTTACCGATTTTACTATCCCGGTTCTAGGTTCGATGACCCTCAACTTTTTATCTTTGGAAGTCGTCGCCAAAAGGCTACCATCCCGATTTAAGCACATGCAATAGATGACGTCGCTGTGGCAGTCGATTACGTTGACGGCTCTGCCCGTTTCGATGTCCCAAATAATCACCTGGACATCAAATGAAAAAGATCGTTTTAACTCCCGACTGCTTACAAATCAGATGTTACACATCTGCCGTTTAATGTAGAAATATTTTCCGATTATCGCTGTGGGGTTTCGGTGATGACTGCTCTGCAGATAACTTCTGAGGAAATGCATCAGCACAGCAACGATACGGATGATATTTCTACATACTTCGAAATCGTAAAAAAATGTACCAAGTGGTCAAAACCGGCGCTGAACAGTATATTCTCGGCAGTCGGATGCCATTCGATGTAAGCCACCCTGCGTTTGTGACCTTGAAGTTCAACGATCCAATCAGTCAGGTGGACCGAAAGTCCGTCGTCGGGAATGTGCCATAATTTGATCTGTAGGAAAAAGAAAGTTAATTGATGGAGAAGTGTTGGATGCCACTGTATAAGTACCGTGCAATCGTCCGAACATGAGGCTATGACGTTGTCATTGAAGGGATTCCATTTGATATCGAGCACAGCCCCGGTGTGACCGGTCACTTTGCTCACGTTAAAATCTAATCTACCTGTCTGGAAAAACAGAAAACTTTTAATTTTCCTTGAATCTCTGGCGGTAGAACGTTAGGAATGGTAATGTTTGAGGAAAAGTTTTAACCAAGCATTGGATAGCAAATGTGTATTTTGATACCGGCTTCATCATTTCTTCTACTAGGGTTTGAAAAGAATTTTGATAGGACGATGGAGGAAGGAATGTCATTGGCCATTGAAATTTTCCGCCATAAAATGCGTCGCTTATGGTGACCCACATAGGAAGTCGGGTTATGAAGGACCACGTAGCGAGTCCGCGACCTGCGCCAACTGCGGAGACGCAAATAGATTTTGTCTTAGATTGACCCAACAAATCTAAAGCAAAAGCGGAAAGAGGACAAAGAGGTTTAAGGTAATTAAAACCTTAGCTCGCGAATGAAGTTCTACGAGGCCAAAATTTTGAACGAGTAGGCGACTGTGTAGGTCTTCGTCATAAACCATCTGCCCATGAATTATCAGTAAGGTTTGGTAAAAGAGTACATGACGTGTTATCATTAAGTAATGTAAACCGGACAAGCGCCCTTACTTCTCCAAATTTTAATGTTGCGCCTTGCACGTAAGTGGAGACAAAGACCGGTTTACACTACTTGATGATAAGACGTCATCCACTCTTTATCAAACCTTAATTGTGAGTAATACTATATTAAAATAACCCATTGACCTACTGAGAAAACTGCCACTGGCTAATATTGGTCCAATATTGTAATTTTTGCCGACTACGGAACATTTCTTCTATACAATGGAATAAATAAATTTTGCACATGTCTACAATGTTAATCTTTGATAAAAATTGACATTTTAATCGAATGCGGCAGTGGAAATATGAATTTCGACATCACCTGGTGATTAGCCATCATAAAAGAGATCGTTAAAACTTATCGTCAACATGAATGACTATCTAGTGATTGATACACTTTGAAAATTGTTAACAGTTTTTCAAGTATTTCTTGAAAATTGCAATTTCAATTCGCCTCAATTACTTTTAAGCTATACTTACGTTATCTACCGGTATGACCACGAAGGCACCTCCGCCCGCCACCTCCGTGACGACCGCCAAAAATTTCGGGTTTACGGCGCAAAATTGCGAGTCGTGGGCGTTCTTCGTTATCTTTACGTTGTCGTAGCATTTCTCCCGTTTAAACGGTTCACCGTAGACGTGCCTGAACTTGGAACTGCGTACGCCTCTGAACAAAAACTGAAAGGCGAATGGAAACAAGTAAATCTAAAGTCTTATTTATACTTTCACTATTCTTTATGTATTAATGCTGTTAGTTAATGTTAGTAGCTATTGGTGAGAATTCTTTTCTTTAGCGATTAATTCTGTTTTTTTGTTTTTGGTTCAAATTATGGAAAAAGTATCATTATTCAGGCATCAAAATCTGGTATGAAGAAGGATTGCCCGATTCAAATGTCACAACATGGCATTCAAAACTATCCGCTGATTCACATGTTTCCATACAAAGTGCAGTTAACAAAGATTATTGGAAACAGACAGGCCGCATCGCTTGGCTTGCGAGAATAACGTCGTTCGAATTATTTAAACTGAACCGGATCTTTTGGGAGTGAATTCTAGTGATCGACGAAGCCCATTTCACCCTCTCTGGTGGAGTAAACAAACAAAATTGTCGCTTTTGGGAACCGATAATCCTCGCATAATTCATGAAACACCATTGCACGATGAGAAAGTGACTGTTTGGGGCGGTATTTGCTCCGAAACCATCATTCGGCCATTTATCGATGGCAATCGGTGTTGAAAATGCGTGAAAAGGTCTATAAGATTTCCGGTTTCACTACGACGGCGCGCCATGCCACACTGCGTGCCAAACAATGAACTTTTGAAGCAAAAATTTCTGACACGTATGGTATCGAAAAACGGTGACATGGACCAGCCTCCAATATCTCTAGATCTGTCTCATCCGAACTTCTTCCTGTAGGGCTATTTAAAAGGCAACGTTTATTCTAACAAGCCGAAGACTTTAGACGAACTCAGAAACAGCATTGGAGCCGAAATAGCCGTGATATCACCTGAGACGCCAGCCAATGTTAAAATGAGCACATCTTTGTATCAGCAATAAAGGCGGCCACTTGATCGATATTGTGTTCAAAAAATAGCTTACATAAATTGTAAAGGACAAAACTAAATAAAAACTCCCGACATTACGAAATCCATTGTCTTTTCTTAAAGTTCTTAAGCATTTCTACACCGAAGCTCCAGATGCCGCACCCTGTACTATTAAATATTAATAATTTATTTATAATAATGATAATGATAGTAGTCGGTGTGGCTGAGTAGTTACAGCGCCCGACTACGATGCTTACGCCCCAAGACTCAACCCAAATCCAAACTCCGACCGCAGTCGAAGGCTCACAATCTTGGCAGTAACTTTGTCAACAAGGAACTCCATTCATTCTAATTTATAATGTTTGGACTGCTTCCTTAAAAAAATCGTTCAAATAACGTTATCCACAATTGGGCGAAACAGAAACAAGAAATAATAATTAATATAATAATTGTCATAATTATTACTACTGGTATAACTATTACTATTTGACCTCAATAATTTATTAAAACGAGGCCCCATTTCGTGAATATATGACTCATTAATGCATATTTAAGGAGTAAGGAGGACGTTGCAAACGAATTAGATCGACGTCTGGTCCGACTATGTATGTAGGTAATTACGCTAACGCGATGTGGGCTAGAAGACATTAACAAGTGTAATGTTTATTGTTTTATTAAAATCGCTGGCGTCACGTTTTCAGAATGATTCAACCGAATCGAATGGCAGGACTCCAACTTGAGCATAATGTTACCACCGATAATCGTCAGAGAGTTTGATATTCTTTTATTTCGATTTGTTTCCGTTAAGCGAAGAGAATGTTACGATGAGGACGTTAGAATAGTCGTCATCAAATTGATTGTAAGTAACAGAATGAGATTAAAACTGTAAACAAAGTGTGACAATGAGATGAAAGGGAATGTTGCAAAACAGCGACAAATTCCGCTCTCTTTCATTGTTTGCTTTGTTGTGACACAACTCACTCGTAATATTTACAATTTCTAGAACAGATATGGGTGAAAGGAAGTCGTACATAAAGATAACAAATAATAATAATCGCCATGAAATTGTACGAGTATATCTTTCAACTCTCGTCAGAAAAAAAAGAAAATATTGACAAATAAAAGACAATTACATATACAAGTGTTGTAGAAAGAAATCATAAAAAAGGTGTTTATAGTGAAAGTACAACGTGAAGAGGAAATCAGTAATGAGGAAAAGTAGAAATCTAAATAATTTAATCGAATCGTAATGATTGGTGGTTGTTTCCGATTATATGGGAATTATTCCGGACCATTTGTCTATGTTAGAAAACAATAATAATAAATAATTAAGAAAGAAGAATGTATACAGTCGCAGTAATAACACGTTGGATTTTATGAGTAAATCGATGAAAATTCGTTGTTTTAGGATCGCGGAATAAAAGAAAATTGTTTAGTTATACATACTCGCATCGAAAATTAAGTTAAGAGTATCTATTGATATGACCAGGGCAAAACCTATATTTCTATAAGTATTTTAAGCTCAACTGTGTATGCTTAAGAACCGCAGTCTATGTTTATTGGTCGATCTCTCAAGAAGTATCAATAAGATATTTTACTATTTTGCGCAAGTTGCAATATAAAATGGGTTCTAGAAGTGATGGGAAAATAAACATACAAACAAATTATCTCTATAGCATTTAAACATTTTTTCCGAACTCTAATCTGCAAGTATTTTATATTGAGGAAATTTGTAGATAAAATCGCTAGAAATTACAGCATGTCTTAGGAAGGCGTTAATATAGCTATCCAGTAACGAGGATTGGCCATGCACTACCAAAAGCTAACTAAACTAGCAAAATTCAAAAAAATCAATTTATTACTACTACATAGTTTAAACAGATGGTAAATCTCTTTCTAGCAATAACGCAAGTAATGGCAAGGATTATATCAAGGTCGTGTTGTACATACGTAGCCTTTTATTTCGAAAGTTAACACCAGATGCGTTTACAATTTTCCCAAGATTATATTATTGAACATAAGCAGTTATGCTAGTCTGTGCTGTGCCCTGATGAATTTGAACTACGATCGCCGAAGAACAAAAATTTGTGTACAAGAAAAAAACTTGGGGGAAAGCTTTCAGTCAAATCACAATTTCATACAACCAATAGTAAAAACATGAAAGGCGGTCCCTCATGGTATGGTATTTTAGTAGTGATGCAACAGCAAATTCCAGAGAACTCCAGATATTCTTAACTCCCCAGGATACATTGACACATTAGAGAAAGAAATGTTTGAGTCTGTTGATAAACTGGATCTATTGAAGTCCTTTCCTAAAGCGAAGAGTGTTACCAAATATTTCAACAACATCCTTATTGATGTTTTAACATGGCCTAATCAAGGTCCGATACTCAATTTTATTGAACATTTTGTTGGTGATGTCAACAAGAAAATTCCAGTGAGGGAACAAAACACGAAAAGCAAACTTATCCAGGTAGTTCAATAATCAACGATAGGAGAAGAAACAATTAATGATTTAACCCCACGTGTTCCAAATTGGCTTAGCGCTCCAAACCTTATACCAGTTTTCTCAAATTTTCTTCTTTGAATATAATTTCTTAGTTGTCAACATAATTTTCGATGATTACTTTATTCTTGTTAATTTATTTGAACATCATTTAATCAGTTTTTTTTTCACTAGACTCACGAAAATAAAACTTTATGAAACATTAATAACAACGGTAATAACCTACGCAGGTGAGACAGTATGCCTCACAAAGAAGGATGAAGAGAAACTGCGAATTCTGGAGTGTAAAGTTCTACGAGGAATAATCGGATCAAAGAAGAAACAAGAAGAGTATAGACCACTCATGAATCTCTAGATACAGAACCTGATGGACGGAGAAGACATTGTAACATGCCGAAAGACTACGATGGTTTGGTCACATTCATAGAAGAGAACTGGATGCCCAAATAAAATAATTACTTTAATGGAAACCTGTAGGAAGCAAATCAACAGGCAGACCGGAAACAAGATGAGAAAAGCAAATCAATGAGGGCCTGAGGAAAATGAATATCACGGATTGGAGAAGGAAAGTGGAAGACAGAAAAGAATTGAAGAAAATAACTGGACTGATCCACCGAGTACAATGAATTTTAAGAGCTCACTAAAGCGGTTGATACTTCTTTAGAAGTTTTAGGCACAAACCCAGAGTACAGTAGGCATTACTTTTCCAACCGATGGAACTGTGTTTGTGTTAAGCGGAGGTCCTTCTTCTGGTTTGCGCCATTCTCTCGACTGATTTATGCTCTCAGGATTGAAGTTAGTGGTAGTTATTATCCATTATCAAAATTGGTCGCTGTGTAAAGCTATAAGGTTTACGCAATTGAACTAGAACCAAATTCCTGGAACATCCAGTTTGGAAGTTGGAGGGCGTCAAAATCTTAACAAAACTTCAAAGGAATACTCCTTGAATTTTTGGCACAAGTTCAAGAAGACGTCAAGTTAGTAATAATTAATAATAGTAAATATCCGCGGGTGTATTCCAGAAAAATTATATCTTATCCCGGTTTTAATGGCAAGAAACCGTAATTAAAAATTTTAAAAAATATTCATAAAGGCCAATCTCCGTGACCGCTTGACTAAATCATATTTCTTCGTAATTTATTACTATTAAGCTAATTGATTTAAAATTATTTTACTTTAAATTATCTTACAATTAGAAAATGCGTCATAGTGGAAAGAAGAATACGGGCGGGCTCGGGGGTTATACCCCCGACTTACTTCCGTACTTCGGTACTTCCGGACGGGAATTTCATCGAAAACTAATTTCTTTGCGCACGCACACAAATTTCCATGATATGATTGGCTCCGTTGGGGCAGAGTTGGTCGTTTCTTTTTAACAGGTCACAGTTTCATTCGATTTTGTAAGTCTGTGTTTATTTATGTAACGATGTCCTAGAAACGAAAATTCGTCGCAAGTACAAGTGAGTACTAAAGAGAAAGATAATTACAGTGGAGACAAAATTAGAAATAATAAAGGGTTTCGAAAAGCATCTTCTTCGTTGTGAAAGCGTGAGGATCCATTGTTCGATTATCGGCGTTTCCCATTACTCAAATAGGACAATTGGCTTGGACCGCTCGATGCAAGGGGCGCCAGATTTCCAATTTCTTGATGATTACATACGCTAGGCAGTCGGGACGTCCATAACTTTGTGCCTCTGGGAGTTGAAGACGTAAATCCGATTCTGACTATCGAACCGGCGCAATTTTCAACGGTTTAAAATTGTTTCCGTAGAATATGACGATGGTTGCAATGAGCAGTTTGTTGCAAATAAAGGCTGGTTTAATGGTTTCAAAAACAGAACTATGCATAATACTAAACTGAAAGGGAAGGCGGTCAATGTTGATGTAGCTGCAGCAACTGAATCTCGAGAGGTACATAAGGCAAATAACTAAGGAGGGTGGTTACACGTAGTTACAACAAGTAGAACAAGTATTTAATGTAGATAAAGCCGGAAAACTAAACCAGGAAGAACCTATCTCGAAAGAAGAACAAAAATTCACCAGGAAATAAAACAGCAAAGGATAGACTAACATTCGCCGATTTTAAATCCAAAAGCATTTTGCCTTATTATTAAATCACCTCTTCCCGTCAAATTTATGAGCCTGGGTTACCCTACCATTTTAGAAGATTTAGAAGGTTCTTTGATATTTTTTATTTCTGTCGTGGAATATTCTTCCTGGAAAAAGATTTCCCACAGAATTTTGTTCCTGAACATCAAACGTATCTAAATGATCATGACCCTAATCCAAACGCCGCATTTTTACCGCCAAATACTATACCTATATTACATGGATCCCATGGACCCAAGGATCCAGGAATTATGTATGTATTTAAGGCGTACACTCACGTAAGCGGTTAGAGCTACAAAAGATCGAGCTAAAACATTGAAAAAATTGTGACATAATTAAACATTGAACAAAAGTCTCAATTTAGTTGCTTCGGAACCCACATGACGAGTTATGGCGTAGTCAAGAATCAGGTAAAACAATAAGTGGGAAAAGCAGCTCGAGTATATGGAGTTCTAAATAGAATTATCTGGAGAAGCTGGAGAATAACTATGCGTGGAAGTAAAAACAACCAATACTCAAATATGCGGCAGCAACCCGAGCAGAAACCAATAAACCAAATGCTAGCAACTGAAGAAATGGGAACACTTCTACTATACTAGGTAAGACCTTATGTGACCGCGAACGCAGTGCAGATATCAAAGAACAACTGCAAATGCAGCCGATAAATAAATGGAGGAGAACAAGAAGCAGAGGGTGGACCAACGACATCTCGAAATAGAATTGATGGAATTGCCAAAGACAAATTACCGGTAAGGAAAAGATCATGAGGCAAACCCGCCAAAAAATTGCAAGAATACATGGAAATTTGGAACTAACAGTCATATGCCTAGAAAGAAGCGGAGGAAGAGAAGATATTACGGTTAAAAATATTTCCGATTCTTAGGAAGAAGTCACACAATCAATAATTAATGAAGGGGCGATGTAATAACCTGAGTCCATACTTCTGTGACGATTTGTACAGTCTCTTAGGAGATGACATCAGCGAAATCAGAACAGCTACGGCGAATAATGGCAATGCACTACAATTAAAGATCAATTAAAATGACTTCGAGGACCTATTAGTTTGAAGTTCACAAGAAATAGCAGATGAAGACTTTATGAAAATTGAGAAGCAACTGACACAGAAACTGAATAAACTGAAAAATTGTAAGATAGAGAACCTGAAGTTAAACACAAAAAATCTTCCGCAAAATCTTACCAAAAAGCACAAGTTAGAATATTTAATCGCATAAGGAACAATATGTACGTAGCAGTTTTCCTAATTTTGTATCTAACCAATTAATTATTATTAGAACTTAAACCAGTTGTAGTCGATACCAGCACTGAGGATCAATTATCGATGATTACATTACCTCTTATCCCAATGTCACTTTTATATTAGAGTGAACAAAACACGTACGACAATTTCTCGCACCGCCCCTTGCTACTTCCGCTTTGGACTCGACCTGTCTAAATCTTCATTTTAGTTTTCTTTACGGTACCTTCACAAATATTTATGGTCGAAGTTTTTTGTGGAAAAACGACATATCTTAAAGCGAATACTGTTGAACACCAAAATGAAACCCCTCCAGATTCAGTAAAAATAAAAGAAAAGAAGTTTTGGATGTTGCTGTAGAAAGTATTTAAATTTATAAAATGAATTTGATTGCACGTTTTGGAAAAACGTAAGAATACTAAACTGCAGGAAATACTTTACGTAGGTGATGAGTATTAAAATACCTCTTTTTACTAAAATATGTAAAGTACAGGAACGACAAGATTTCCAAGTTGTAATTTGCAAAATTTCAACCTTCCAACCTCTTAAAATGGATCAAAACCAGATGTAGGGTCTCATTAATATATTGTGGAACACTTTTGGCAGAAGATCAGGGCAATTTTTTATTATCTAAATATCTAAATTAGAAGAACAAAGTTGTTCCACATGACTTTCCGTATTTAGGGGAAAATTAATAAAAATAAAATAACAAACTCAAGGTCATTGTCTGGGTATGCGTGCTATATAGTAAAGCATCTGCTAATTATAACGTTAATCGGCTATAATTATAACTATAAAGCCACTTGTTAGGTCGATAAACACTTTCAAGTGGTCAACCGCGAAACTTCAATGCCCACCGCCAGCTTAGGCGGCAAAATTGTCGCGATTCAAACATCGATTCCTACTTAAAAAGTATTTCTGCTTATCTGATTTTGACGAAAACTTATGTAAGTCGTTTTTGGCGGCGCTTTCCTGTACGTAAGTGCGTCTATTCGATTTGTAAGTACAAACGCACATTCTTTCATGTATGTACCAACTCTCGATTACCATATCAACGGTGTGGCTCCGGCCGATGGCGATTCAAACGGGAACGGTGGACACTGTCGTCTTTTAACACAATTATCACATTAATGCTGAGACCGATAACGATGACAATAACGACATCGTCTCGCGGCGATTCGTGATTACTAAACGCGAGTTAATTGCAGGAGAATTCCTTCTGACCTTCGGACCGCAATGCATATTTTTAATTCGTCGCCTTCCTTATGCAATTGCAATGATTTGTGAAGGTAACGTACGCGATCAGCAAAACAAAATCAAACAAAGAAAATAATACAAGTATGTAGTATCGTTGAGCTGAAATGTCGAAATTGAAGATAAACCAATAAAAGATTGAAATCATGAATTCATGAAATAAGAGAATCCAAAACTATTGCAGAAATGACAAAAAAACCTGAACATCTAATCGAACATGTACTAATGATATACAAAGAAGACTAGAAAAGTTTACAATAGCTACATTTAACACATTACTTTAGTTAATAAAAGGTGGTACCGGATGGCAGTAGTGTAGCGGTAGGGGGTAGGTAAGGGTAATTTTCAACTCCTGGTTGATCACGACAGTACGCTGCACGCTAAATAAGTACGCGGAGATTGAACGCCCAAAGGGTGTAACGTTCCCTAAATATCTCAGGCATTTCCCTGGATTAGAATATAGAAGTCTGCATATTTATTGCACAATATGCACTGTAAAGGCAAACGTCATATATTTAATTTAAGTAACAGTATTTCATATTGGCAATTTATATACGATTTTAGTTTTATGTTAAGTGGGTGCAACATCCCACAACATCTAGTACCTAATGAACACTTTCGCCTATTTTGGGCCAGGTATGTTCCCTCATGGAAGTTGCCAACATCTATGCAAATACGATACAATTTCCCACGTGTTCAAGTTACAGTAAAGGAATGTATAAAAGACGAATTGAGAAATAAGAAAATCTGTCTATGTGCGGATGAACAACTGATGGTTAGAAACACAGCGTCATTCATATTGTAGCGCGTCCTTTCAAACGTGATGGTCCACCAGCTTCATTGTTGTTATCCAGTAAAAGGATTCAGAAAACTGATGCAGACACCGTTGTAAAGATAATAACAGATTCGTTAAGAGAATTTTCCATCACGGCAACCTAAGTCACAATGTTCGTTACTGACAGTGCCGCAACAATGCTGAAAGTTGGTAGGATGTAGAAAGTATGCTATCCGACTCTTCTTCACATAACATGCTTCATACACGCATGTCACTGCGTGGCAGAAACCATTACGGTGGATAAGCTAAAACATCTACCACAAAAGGGTTCATCAAATCTCCCAATAACATCCGTGTATTCAAACAATTGCGCACGATATTGCCAGCACCACCTCAGTCTGTAATAACGCAATGGGGAACGTGGCTCCAGGCAGTATCTTAAGATCAGAAATATTTTTCACAAGTGAAAAATGTCATTTTGCAAATTGATTCCAATGATTCTGCAGCAGTTCGAGGTAGTTAGCAACTTTTTCCAATTCGGACGTTCAACAAAAGATAGGTGAAATATCCATGACGTCTTCTGAAGATACACAATATATTGAGCAATTAGAAAACAGTCACTTATCTACACGAGACGCATTAAATTGCATAAACAATTTACAAATCGCTCTAGAAAACTTGAACACTATAGGAGTCGATGTTGCTCAAAAATTTTGTGCAATTTTAACGAAAAATCCCGATTTAGATTAAGATTAGGCCTATAACTGAAAATCAAGAGTGCAGAGATGATGAAACGAAATATTTGACAATTGCAAATATTACTTAACTGGATGTCGAACGATCATTTTCGAAGTATACGACAACGTATTCCCAATGGCTTGACAAATGTTATTCGGACCCCATCGAGACAAATGGTAGAGAAGTTCCAGAAATCATAAAAAAAGTCCACAAAATGGGTTTGGTCGATCATAAATTAAAGTTGCGCGAGATTGCCGACACCTTAAAGATATCAGAAGGTAGGGTATTTACCATTTGCTTGAACATTTGAGTATGGGAAACCGCGGTTTGAAATGGGTGTCGCGTTTGCTCATAGTCGATCAGAAACAATATCGTATCGACGAATCAGAGCGCTTGCAGTGCTTGCAGTATGTAGCAATGGAAGCATCACTACACTCTAGAGTCAAATTGGCAGTCAGCTGAGTGGTCAGCGAAGGATGAAAACAGTCCAAGGCGACCAAAAACGCAAATGTTAGCTGATATGGGATGCGCACGTAATTTCGTTTATCGATTATCTTGAGAAAGGAAAAACCATCAATAATGAATATTATATGGCGTTATTGATGCGTTTCAAAGAAGAAATTGCAAAAAAAGACGACCCCAAATGAAGAAGAAAAGTGTTCTTTTATCAAGACAATGCACGGTGTCCATCAATGGCAAAATTGCATGAACTGCAGTTTGAATTGCTTCCCCACTCACCGTATTTTCGGGATCTGGCTCCCAGCCACTAGTACCTGTTTGCAGACCTTAAAAAAATGCTCCACGGAAAGAGATATGGCTCCAATCAAGAAGTGAAAAGAGGTCGAAATTGAACGATATTCTGAGACCAAAGATAAATACTTCTACAGAAACGGCATCGAAAAGTTAGGAAAGCATAGAAAAGAACGTATCACTCTTGGAGGAGACTATGTTTATGAGTAAAATCCAATTTTGCCTAAAAGTCGTTGTTTTATTAGTTATCCTATGAACTTATTGAGTGATGTGTTATTTCATTTTTTGAACGTAATTTCACCCCCCGAAAGCACTCATCAAATTAGTTTTTTCAAGCGTTCTTTGGCAGCTGGCCGCATTTATGATCTCACGCCTTCAAGAACTTCATCTAGCAAATTGTCTTTCCTTTGGTCAAGTTTTCATTTGTAGAAACAAGCTAATATCACACGGGGCAAGATCAGGGCTATAAAAAGGATCATCAAGATATTTGAAAGCAACTGCAACTGGTTTACAAATATTTGACCAACCACACTGTCGTGTTCGAAGAACTAACTGTTGGATCTCGATTTTGGATAGACGGTTTTGAGCGTCTCTGTAATTTGCAAAAAGCAATGTTTTCTGTACCATTTGGTAAATGTCCTTTGCGAGTCAAGCACCACACGTTGTAACAGACCCCGTAAGCTGAACAATCACCAAATTCTTCCTTGACAAACTATTATTTTCGAATTGCGACCGGGACACGCTTATCTCCAAACATTAATTTCTTATTCTACGACCTGATTAGAACATAGAAGTAGGGAGATTTAGGGCTATTTAAAAATATTTCTTCGCACCACGAAACGCGCTGTGCCATCTGATGTCCAAAAGTGCGATACCTGCAAACAAAAAACTTCCTTCACGTTAATGTGGTCGTGCTGGATGGGAATTACAGGTGCAGATGGGCCCAAAAGTTTCTTTAAATGATGGCCTGATATATGCTGATCGTTTTCCGTTACATTATCTTCAGTGACAGCTGAGAATGGTCGACCTGAGCAATGAGTGTTTTCCAGGCCAAACTGGTCCATTTTAAACTTTCGAAGCCATGTGAATATAGTATAGCGGTGAGAACATTAATCTTCAAGCACTGGAGAGATTTCTTCGAACTGTCCACTGTTAGTCTGCGTATAAAATTGTATCACAAAACCGCTACCCACTCAGTTTTCTTCCAGTACAACATTCTGTGATGCTTTCGACTCAATAGCTACGACGCGGTTCATAAGAAGAGTTCAAGCTTACTACAGTAGTATATACAACGTCTATTCAAAATGTATCCCACCTTTTGCCGGGAAAAATTGAATTGCTCACTTACAGATATGAAAACTTAATCGCCTTCAAAATATTCTCCTTGGGACCATAAAGACTTATCCCAGCGTTGCTGCCAATGTTGAAAGCACTCCTGGAAGGATGTTTTTGGAATGCGGTTCAGCTGCTCCGTCGCATTCTGCATAATGTCAAATCTTTTCCCTTTCAATGGTATTTTCAACTTGGGAAACAGCCAGAAATCACAGGGAGCCATGTCTGGAGAATAAGGGGACTGGGATGCTGTGTTTGGTCGAGAAAGTCTGAATCACACGAGAAGAATGTAGCGGTGGTTTGTCATGATGCAGCTTCCAAGTTTGCGCTGTCCACAGATCCGGTCTCTTGCACTGAACGGCATCACGAAGACAACGGGGGATTTGCTGGTAGTAGTCCTTGTTAATGGTTTGTACGTGAGAGGCGTACCCATGATAAAACCCTCCACGATAGTCCATGAAAACTATCAACATCACGTTCAGATTGTTGCGAACTTGCTCTCCTTTCTTTGGCCTCGGAGATGTTGAATGTTTCCATTATGAAGACTGCGGCTTTGTTTCAGTATCGCTTCTGACAGAATTGGAAGCAGTAGCCTTGCTGCAGTCGTTCTGTCATTTCGTAAAATTTGCAAACATGAAGAGTCACCAGCACACACACATAGCACCCTACCAAATATCATCGCACTCGCTATTACTTTTGCAGAAAACTTGGCAGATCGGATACATTTTGAATAGAGCTCATATACGGATGGGTGTAAACTTCCACAGGACCATTGCAAAGTTTCTAAAGTTGGAAACGTCCGGTGAAAACAATTCATAAAATAAAAAATAATTGGATAATTTAAATACGATAACTTAAAAACATCAAAACAAAAAATGATGTATGGACATTCAGCCAATACCCAAAAGTTGAAGATGAGCCAAATAGGAAAGAATCATGATTACCAGAAAAAGTGTGTCATATAAAAAAACAAAAGAATAAAAATGAATGTAATCGTAAGACATCAAAAACTGACTGTAACTGATAACTGTCAAAGAAAAATCATATAAGTTGCAAAAATTGAAAAGAAGGCTCACCAAAAAAAAAAAAAAAAATCAAGCGTCTAATCAATAATAGCACTAAGAATTGATTCTTGAGCTTCAAGAAAAGGCAATCAAGATTCTTTCATTAATTTTCAGAGTATGTATTTGAAATTAATGGGATAACAAAGAAAAAAGAGAAAATCGATCGAAACAACTGCAGAGGTAGGTGCTGGTAGGATACTTTACAAGCCGAGAATAATCGTGACATCACTAACCTCTTTAGTTAATTGTTAAATGGAATGGATAGAATACGTTACCTTGCGGTAGTTCGACATATAGGCCATTTCGCCCTATTTTTCCCGCAGGGTCACTGTTCCCGTTTAAAATCTTCGAACGACTCGATTAAATTAATTACCGTCTTCTAAAAACTACACTTGATAGGCATTTATGTAAAAGGTGTGTATTCCTTATGTAGCTGCAAGATATGGTAGACCTTTACTGAAGGTGTTTTGGTCGAAAACGTTAGCGACTGAATGTGGTGGAATGAGGTTTTTGAACACGCATGGCAAGATGGTAATCTTATCGGATTAGAACGGCGATAATAAATTGCATTTTTCGGGATTAAATAAGCGATTCTCGTGCGCTCAAATAGTGTATTGATTAGAGCGAATTAAAGGAGTTTAGTAAATGGTTAATGTGACGAAATGTGACGATAACGAGATGCCGTATAATGAGTCGTTGTCGTTTTTATTGCTAATAGGACATAGATAAACTGGAACTATCAAAATAAAATTTCTACACTTTATTCGAGTAGGTCGCATATTTTTTTGCGCAAACCTGGCGAAGAAACAAATGAGCAAATAAGAGATAAGATACATGAAAGTAAAAATCCCCAGGTACAATATGGGGCTGATTTTAATATCTACTTATCAATCCATTATTGCCAAGGGTGAAAACATAAAGGAATAACAAAAGCAACGCAAACCAAATTTTAACGTGAAAACATTGGTGAAACAAGCTCGTCATTATCTAATTGAATCGCAAACATTAATGATCTTTTACTGTTACTACTTACTACTACTACTTACTTTAGAAGTGATTGAACTCCACAACAATCTGCGGATCGTCTGTGTTGGACTTCTGGTGATTAAGTTGCAACCAAAACCTCAATTTAACGCTGATTTTCGGAGTTCCATTTTGATCATAGTAGTCTCAGTGGTAAGTTTTATGAAGATCGTGCATCCAATGATAATTTGAAAAAAATCGATGCTGTGCTATGAGACGATTGAGAAGTATCAACATCTGACCTATCATGAAATAGGGTCAACCATTGGTATTAACATGAAACAGATGTCAACGATTTTGCATAAACATTTAACTGTATAGAAGTCGTATGTCCGATAGAAGTAGTTTGTGTGAAATGGAGCAAGAAAATGCCCAAAAATTCAGTTGTGGTACATCAAATTGAGTTACAATATTGTTACAGTTGACAAAATTTTTATTCATTCGTACGAGCCTGATCTAAGCTAGCAATCGAGTGTTTGGATATAAAGATGTGATCAGGGTTCGACAAGAATGTACGATATGGGCCATTGTACTGGTTAAGTTGCATTGATGCTTGTGTGCCAGATTTCGAACGTAACACATATGTCTTTAACAGTCAGTGGAATGACAATTCCTACGTTCTTGCTGAATTCTGATGCTGAGAGATTATGCAAAAGCCTTACTAAGATCATATAATGTGCGTTGGACTTCTTAACCGCTATCCAATTTCTGACAAACTATTTTCTGATGTTTGTACATATGACAATTCAATTAAGAATTCCTCCAATATGTAGTTAAATGCGCATTTTTGCAGGTATTTACTTCTACAGAAGTGGACAACTAAGTTGCCACAGACTCCTGCAACATTAAACGTACTAACATAAATACTGCTTATCTGGAAACGAAAACTACTTTTCACAAAGTCGCACTGATGATCGGTATAATCGTGAAATGCGTATGCGAATGGTGAGAGTACTTTTCTAATTGTACTATCTTCTGAATGTAAAAAGTGCTTCGATGACTGGTTCTAACGTAGGTATGTAGAAATGTATTAATTATAAGGTAGAATACTTTCAAAAACATAAATACGCTTTTGCTGTATCCCGATTGCTTCTATATCTTCTCCCCGATATTTTTGGAGGGGCTTTCGCATCCTAACTAGACTGCTTTGGAGTCAAGAGAACACCCGCAAGGGTTCTGGAACCCGAATCAAAGAAAGCCAAGAACAAAGTACGATAGCTTGTAGTTTTCTTTAAATTTTGTTGTTGATTTTGATCGAAACCCTTGAAAATATTATTCCTTATAAAACTTATCTGATCATGAATAACCGGGCAAATATTGAGAGCCGGAGAAAATACCAAAAATTAGGCGAAAAACCATAGTTTTTACTTTTTCTTGCTCTATGGGAATTTTGTTCAACAAATTTTACCTGTTCATTGACTTCAGATGGTTTCATCAAATGCTCTGGAATCTGCAGAATTAAAAGAAATACAGGTCGCGTTTTGATACTAACACATAATTTTCAAAATTAAAAATGATGCGACGAAGGAACTCTCTTCATTTTCTCATTTTTATATTCTTCGTTACCAGTAAAGTTTAATACACCGTTGTTTTAAGATTTAACCTGTTCATATCTTATTCCACTTCGTTCTCGTGTTATTCCCATGATTTACGATTTGTATCCACAATAGGATTAATATGAGTACCAATTAATTTGTTCCGGATATGAATCTGTACTCGTAGACCTCACAGTAGAACTGATTACTGAATAATGCAACATACAATTTATAACTGTATTTAGATGGTATATAATTCGCGAAGTTTATGTGGAAAGCATATTTAAAGATATTAATGTCATGGACTGGGTTTAGGAGTTAAAGGTTGTAATGAAAATTTTATGAACACGCCATTTACAAATACACTGGTTGATTAAAAACGAAAAATAAGATAAGAGTGAGAATCAGCATCATCGGAGAAGCCTAAAAATGAATATTGGAAGATAGACAATCGATAAAAAATGAAAATAATCAAAAGCAGAAAGATATAACGAAGAAATTAAGCGATAAATTGGTTTGGTAAATAACCAAATGTGAATTTCAGTAAGAAGTGGCTTTGATTAAATTTTTAGAAATGTTGGCAGAATACTTCAATTATTAAAAAAGTGTACTGTTCGATTGCATAGTTCCTTTAGGAGATTGAAAATTGGCGATGAAAACGGGTTGTTTATTCCAATGTCGAGCGAAGAATGGAGCAAAGAGAATGAAACTACCCAAGGAACATTCAAAGGTGATATTACGAGGGATGTTTTGAATGCTCTATAAATTTGGCTCTAGTTCAATCAATAAATCTTATCAGTCATGCTACTGGTCAGGGGCAAATTTTAACACGTTTACGCAGTCATCTCGTACAATATTATTTAGTACACTTCAGTCCATTCTATCTGCTTTCATGTAGACTCCAAGAATTATAGAGAAATTGTCCAGCTGGATATTACATGGAAAGTGCGAAGTTTGCAAAACTACGCAGACACTATTTTAGGAGACAATTAGGGCGGATTCAGGAAAAGCAGATCGACCATAGACCTGGTATACATACATAAATTTTATGGAACTAAAAAATGGACCAATAAGAAAGTGAAAGTATGGGAATTCGGAGAGGTGGAGAAATTACACATTTGGGAGTCTTCACAAACTAATGAGATGAGAACAAAGAATGACCTGCGAATAGCTAAAAGTAATAGACACCTGGGAGGACTATCAAGAAGGACAAAAACAAGATTGTCCAAGTCGCTACTACGACCAACCTTGACGTATGGTCATGATAAATAAAACGAAAATAAAATAAAAATCTGAGAGCGAAAAGTGCGGCGGAAATTTTTGGAGGGAAAAAACTGATAACTGAGAGACAAACTCCGAAGTTTTTATGGGGAGAAACCTATCGGTGACTTTGAAAACTGCAGAAGATTACATTGGTTAGGACACCTTGAAAAAATGGACGCAACAAATGTAAAGGAGCCTGGAGTTTACAGGAAGGCCAAAGGAAGCGGGAAACGCCGCTTTTGGAGAAGGTCTGAGAGAGTGGCAAATTAGAAATTTGAGAGAGTAAGCCAGAGATAGGAAAAAATGGAGATGCGTGAATCAGCTTTTGACCTAAAAGGTCTGTTTCCAGCTGTTATCTATTACTTCAGCTAATCGACTGATACAGACGTATTTCCGTATCGCTGATTTTGCAATCATGGAAGGCGCGGCACTTCCAACCCACGGAAGTGAAAAGTATAATTAACGCAGAATATTATTCTAATATTTTATCTGGACTATTGCGGCCAGCGATTTGCAAAAAGCGGCCTAGGATGTTACATAAGCGGGCTTTATTGCAACAGCACAGTGCGAATGCCACATCACACGAAGAACGAAGGGTGTTTTTAACGACTGCTGGAAATTGCTTCCAGATCCATCCCATCTGCTAGATTTGGCTACTAGCAACTTTCATTTTTTCCAAAATTTGAAGGAACCACTACGAGGTGTCGACTTAAGATCTCAAATACGGATAAATCCGGAAAAGTCTCTCAGGATGGTTTAAAAAATAGTTTCATGTTGGGATAAATGTATTTAATTAAATGTAGATTAGAATGCAAACTGCATTGTAATTTTGATGAAAATTCACGAAATAAAAAAATTATAGCCAAATTCGTAGAACTTGAGAAACACCTCTCGTACAAAGACATTGTGTATTTTTAAAATTTCCCACGCAATGAGACGATTTATTCAGCAACAAACCAAACTGAATAATATACTTTCAGAAAAATAACCAGTGCTACCACAGGGTGCAAATCTACACAAATCGTCGGTCAGTTGGCCAAATTATTGAAGCCTGGAGGGAATGTGTAGCCGTACCATTGGACTACTATCTATTCCGTTGCTTCTAAAACTTATTGAATGCCAAAATTTTTGACAAAAATGGGTAATATCATACATTATTGGATAAAGTTATTTATTTCCACGACAAAAGTGTGCGCGAAACATTTCTTTCGTAAAAAGAAACAATTTCAATTTTTCTGTTTTTGTTGATTTCGCGAATATATTTTACGCCTTGATTCCGAAATTAATTGCTCGTAATAACAGAGCCTATATTTCCAACGTAAATACTTGCGGTTTGCGCAATAATTCAAATTAGTTAGAAAGTACTATGGCAGGTGACGGTAGCTCTAGATACGCTTAGGTTCCCGTACGTAAATTTTATCCGATTTATGAAAAAAAAAAAAAAGAAGCAACCGTGAGTAGAAACGTTCTAAACATCAGAAGCCATAAATAAGGTTAAAAAAGAGTAGATGACGTATTATCATTAAGTAGTGCAAATCGGGCTGACGCCCTTACTTCTCCAAATTTTAATGTCGCACCTTGCACGTAACTGGAGACAAAGACCGGTTTACCGTACTTAATGATAACACGTCATCCACTCTTTTATGAAACCTTAGTCATAAAAATATAGAGATAGTACCAAAATATTGGATCTCAAGAGTGAGGACCTCCTTGCATTGAAAGAGGGCATCGTGTTCGGGAGAATCTTATTTTTAAGAGATGCTTTTATAATTAGTGTCTTTTCTGTTAGCTCTTTGCATATACAGTGAAATATCCCTTGAGCGGACATCATCGGCACCCTCAATAAATGTCAATAAAAAATTGTGTACTAATACTAAGAACCATCAAATCAAAGAAATAATTGTCTTTTCAAAACCAAAGCAATGACCTAAATGTTTGTAATGTTTTGTTACAGCGGTGATAACACCAAAATCACTATTTAAAGAATACTTATGTTTACATAATCTCATTTTTTAATACTGTTTGTGTGACCGATGTAACATCCATCACACGCTCTACAATTTATTTTATTAACTACATTGCTTTGATTTTGTTTATACATATATTTTATCAAAATACTATTTAATATTAAACTAGTGAGATAATCCCAACAATCTTTCATCCAATCGTGTTTTCTCCACTAAAGAAGACAACTTAACTGTCGAAATACGTATTTGACGATCTTTAAATTGATTTAACGAGGATATTTTCTCAAATGAAGATGACACCCCGGCTGTAGAAATATGTACGTATTCAAAAGTATCTAAATTGAAAAAGCCATTTAGAACTTGCATTGGACAAAACCTGATTCTAGTTGTATCAAAATGCTTTCCGCGTAAATTTTGTCAACGTATAAGTTGGGTGCAATCCTCTCTACTGTATCTATGAAAAATTTCGGGTCTTGCGCGAGCGCTGATAAAATAATTTTCAGGGACACAACAAATCCCTCGACAAAATATTCTGGCAATCATTCGGGTATGCAATTAAGGAAGGTGTTTGCCGGATTTAAAATGTCCAGATACGAAATAACTTTGCTTCGTTGTATTTAGCTAGAAGCCTATACAATTTAATGCCTTTGTTAATATTGTTACAGTACTTTTAATAGACAATTAAAACAAAAACAAAGCGAAAAAAATCAGACGTATCAACAGAAAAAGCGGATAATCGACTTACCTGATTGCAGTACATCGTTCGAGTTAGAAATCCGGTGCGCAAAAGCTACAAGTCACCCCGAAAAATTGTGCGTGCTCCGTTCTCATGCAAATAGGGTAGGTATTGTATAAGGCACAACACAACAGTATGAAGCGAGGAGTACATTCAAAACTGAAAAGACACAATAACAAGAACAAAAAAACAAAAAACAAAAAATTCAAACTGAAGATCGAAAAAAATATTAAACAAAATAAATGAGCTACGAAATTAGCATTGGATTGCGAGCTCTGATGGAGGGCGACATTCTTCCGTCGTTTGCAGGTAACTGCGGTAGCGCCAGTGGTTGTGAAACTCTCAACCCCACCCCGCTACATATGTACATATGTAAGTAGGTAGGTATTAAGTGATTACGTCTTTTTCTTTTATTTCGGAAAGAAAGAGGTAATTGCACCCCTTTCTCTCGCAGGATTCCCAACATCAAACGTTTATATGTAATGTGTGGCGAATCGGCGAAATGGGCGCGCTTTCTCGATCGGAATCGCAATCAAAACAGGTGGTGCTTTTGTATCCATGTGCATATGTAGGCATAAATACTCGTAATTCTGTCTGTATACAGTGCTGGTTTAAATTTTTTTGAAATTTGGTAAAAGTAATGATTTATCTTCATCTCAAATCAAATAGTTCCTATCCTTACTGTATCAATTTGGATATTTTTAAATACCTACGTATTTCGACAATTAACTCATCATCTTCAACAGAGGAAACGCAAGGAAAAAAGCATAACAGGCAAAGCTTTTGTTCCTATTCCTATTTAGTTGTCAAAATACGCATTTAAAATATACAAATTGGCGTGGTAAGGGCAAGAACTACTTCATTTGAGATGGAAAAGCCTTGTGACACACCGGCGGAAAGCAGCTTTTAATATTAAAAGCCCTCAGAAAATCCAGACCAGGATCCCTTCACCTCTCGCAAGCCATCCGAGTGCCAGAGCCGAAATAAATGTAGGCCATCTTCAGGTCGTTCTCATCTTCGCTCTACTCCAGATGTCGAGTAGGAGGACTCTAGTGGTGACGTGATTGAGTCGATCGCGGTAGCGATGCTCGACACACCGATCTATACAGCCACAAAAGATGAAATCCTAAACTACACCAAAGCCAGCCAGGAAGGGTCCCGGAATCAGATCGGATGGATCCAAGATGGAGAAACGAGCAGCATCAGTCATTAACGCAGTTCACATCCAGTACTTCCCGTCCTGCTGGAAACAACTGCGATCGTAGCCATTTTGAAGCCCCAAAAGAATCACCGCCTCCTGAACAGTTATCGCTCGATCAGTATGCCTTTTTACGTTTCGAAGATAGCAGAAGCGGTCATTCTGGCTCGGTTATCAGATCTGAGTGAATACTTAAACGATCTTTCGGACGCTCAATTTTCGAGCCAAGCTATCAGTAAATTCGGTGAAGTCGGGTCCAAATACTATTGGTTCCGGCGTACACTAGCGTTTAGGGTTCGCTGCTCGGGCCATAGCTTTTCTGGATCTTCATGGTCAGAAACCGGTTCTTCGCTGCTGCCTTACGCTGTCCTAGGGCGTAGGAGTTCTCTTCACCTAAGCAACAAGTTGTTTCTATTTAAAATAATACTTCGGTCGCTGCTGGTGTGCGACCCATTACCATCCCGAATAAATCAAAGCACTTCAGGTGTTGATTGTCAATCCTTCTTGGTATGTCAAGAGTTAATTCAAATTTAGAAATTCCAAGTCTCCGAGAGTTTCCCACCACGTGGTTAACGTAAATCTAGAAAGAATCGGCTTCTCTTCGAACCCATGTGATAGGGCTGACATCCAGCCCCAACATCGACTGCCTCCGCGGATGATAAAGATTAGATGAATTATAAAATCAAAATTACATTCGGTAATGCATTTATCGCCTTTTTACTAGGACTTACTGAAGAATTGATATTTCGAACTATCGTATAGTCATCTTCACCATTTCGGCAGCGAGGTGGTGCGGCACCATAAATAGAAGAGGACAACGATCAAAATTCCAAGATGCACGATATTTTAATTCCATTAGTATTAGTAGAAAGCAGGAAGTAAGCGATTTATGTCAACATAAAAGTGCATTATCCGTAACAGAATGATTCGTTTGATTCCAGCTTTTGGCTACAATTGTCGAAATATGTATTTGGATTTTACCAAATAAACGTATGGTAAGAGGAAATTTCTTTATTTCATTTATTGATCAAATCATAATCTCTAATTCCTTTTCTGTTATGACATATCCAACAAATGGAATTTTCAAGTCTTCGTGCAAAGTTAGATTTGACACATACCAAAGGTTGTTGGTTATTATTCTGGGTATTTTGTATTATGCTGTGTGTACTATGATTTAACTCGACTTATTCGCTAGACCTTCAGATTTCTAATCCTTACGTCCAGATTGGTGCTATGATTGTCTCAGTTTACCTTTAACACTTTCATCGGTTACTACTACTACTACTACTAGTCAAATATCTACAATGGAATAAAGACTTTCCAATGCCTATGAAAGGGTTAAAGATAAATGGAATTTGTTCACAATGAATTCTTATATTTAAGTCGATTTGATTGCACTTCTTAGCAATGTGTTTTTCCAGTTTTGATTGCTATCAAGGTGCATATGCAAATATCTTGTCCTATTTCTACCCCATTTCTGCTCTTTCTACTCCATTTTTAGGCGATTCATAGATGGGGAATTAAATGTTTGTGTAATTTGGACACTACTACGTAGGTACCAGCTTCGTTTGTGTGATATAATATGACTTCGTTAAATTATAATATGTTGGTAATATTTGTTCCATTTTAACTACATTGTTAACAGTCTGACTTATGTCTACAGAAGTACCCAAAGTGAATGTTACACTTTATAGAAAAAACTCAATTGCTTTTCTTTTTCTTTTTGACCAGATCTATATACGGAGTATGTACCTAATATAAAAATTACAGAGAATGCAAGTACCAAGGTGAAACAAAACAATCAATAAATTCTACATTCAGTTGTCATTTCCTTAAACAATACCTGCTACTTCAAAGCATTTTGACCGGATTTTTAATCGATAAACTAATAGAAACGTGTAGATATCGAAGGTATTAATTGCTATGTAGGTAAACATTATTTTGCTTTTTTGAATGTTTCTGATGAGGAATAACTGAAAGGAATCTACGAGGCGGGGATAGGAAGGAAAGAAAGAGAGAAAGAACCAAGAAATACGCAAATTGATAAAACAGGGAGATAGAAGGCAGAAACTGTAGAAGAATGAATGGAATTGAAATTGAAACGAACCGTATTTCAAATTTCGACACATGAAGGGACAAAGAGATGAAAGGAAGAACACGAAATATTAATAAGATGTTTCCTTAAAATTTTAACTATAGTTTCCCTCTTAGACAAACAATTTTCATAACTTAGAAAGTCTAACCGGTCCAAATAAGAATTTTTCAAAATCGTTTAAGGAAATGACAATGCAAAAGCCCACGAACAAATTACACCCCTTTTTAGCGTTTCAAATACATGGCGGTAGCTTTCGTAAGACACCAATGCCAATGCATGTACGATCATTTCTCTTGCACGTGTGTATGTAAAGTTAAGTAAATTGCATTTGAAAGTTATGATTTCAGAGCCTAGAATACTAATTACGCAAGTCTGAAAATTAATAAGTCATTTTCGCTAATGTACTACGTAATGTCGTGATGTATGTATTTGCAATGTAAACAGAGAATCGTAACGAAATTATATAGAAAAAAGGTACCATATCAAATCCTACATTCCCAATACTTATTTTGATTAGTAAATTATCATCTTCAATGGGAAAAAGACGAAACATTAAAAGGACGTGCCCTTCAAGCATCACTTTACTTCCACACGTTCTCTGTAGTGCAGATGACAACTTATTGTTTGTTGTCGAAATACGTATTTGAAGGTACCAAAATTGAGGTGATAAGTAACAACCATTTTATTCAAGTTCATTCTAAACCGCACACGTTTTACGTTTCTTAAGTGAATCTACTAATTAAGTAAGCATTACACCCCCTTTATTGTTCTACAAGTTCTAAATTAAATCTAGCTCAACTTTACTAAAAGCGGAATAAAAACTGAAACAGTTTCTACAAGAAGTCCTTTATCACATCACTAATAACTTCTAAATTAAACACAAAATATAAACTAGCAAGAAGTTAAAAAACAAAAAGTAAACGTTAAAACTAAGAAAGCAAAAAAGAAAAACGAAGGATTAAGAAACAAACCAAACTTACAGATTCCGGTTCTTGATCGCTGTTTTGTTTTTCCATCATTCGTTTCACTTTACATTCGTTTTAGTTAACCGCGCCGGCTGAAAACTACGATCACGACTAACAAGAAGTCGCGTGCGGATCCACACCTTACCTCAGATAAAAATTATAAAAATCGTAAGATAAGATAAATTGAATCGGAGATAAAGTAATTGATACACACGTATTGTTTTCTACAAATTAAGAAATTAAAGTCAATAATTGTATGATATAATTGAGAGATTGAGTCCTACATTATAGCTCGAATAAGAATAATGATAATGGATTTATGAAAAAATTAATTATTGGGAGTTTGCACTTTTATGGATTTTTCGACTAGTGAAGTGGCACCGCCGACAGATTTAAATCACCAATGCCAACATAGTTTTTAGAGATGGAAGGAAATATATTCAAAAAGTCGACAACTCCAGATGAAATATTTTACTTTGCAATTGGGCTGAGAAATGAAGGCTGAAGATAAATGAGGAGAAATACATCGTTGTGCATTTTACACACATGAGATCCCTTCCGCACGATAACTTCTTCGTGGCTGACGTTGCCTGTAGTCATGATAATGGAGTTCCTGGCTGAAGTGTGGATTTCGAGGTCAAATTGATATCATACAAGTTATGCCTCGGATTGCTACTGATATACAGTGTACTGCTCTGCTCCATTCTGGAGAGGACTTTAAGAAGCTAGCAGTCTTCCAGAATAAGACCATCCGCAATAAGAATACTTGAAGATCCTCGCACACAAGAATGACGTTTATTAAGGGCGGAAAGATGGAACAATCAATTGGTGGGTCAACTTGCCTGCTTGAATCAGGAAAGACCTTCTGCCAAGATCATCATTCAAAAGATCTTCACCATCAAAGATGACCACTTTCACGGCTCTGGCATGTAATCGAAATAAAACATACCACAGTTGATGAAGACCACACACTCACCAGCAGCAACTTCTATGGAACTCCAGGCGAATTACAAGCCCTGTAGTAGCAGACCAAGCCGTTAAAATAATGCAGGATGTTTCAGGTGTTTTTGCATCAACATCAAAAGAGAAACGCCATTCACCCTCGAAAAATGGATGAAATTAGGTACAAATCATTTTTGACATTTTTCTTCCGAAAATTTTGATTTCCTTACAGTGTTGCATTTTGTATTACTAAAACTTCGTAAGACAAAAAAAAACGTGAACCTTATGCAGATGAAGTTTGTTACAAATTGATTATAAATAATTTATGTTAGTTTATCTATGAATATAAAAATTGTAGATCCTTCATTGGCCGTGAAAAACTCTATTAATTTGGTACCAAAAACTTTAATTTCCTAGTTGACGTAAAAATTACTAACTGCACTAACTCCTCAGCCTTTCTTCATACCCCTGAAGTTGGATACGAATATCTAATTGCTAGGTTGGCAGCGAAAGGAAAAAATCGAATGCAAATTACATTTTCCTTTTAAAATTATCTCTTTCTTCCAGTCTTATCATTTTCTTAATAATAATCCGCATGAAACAAAACAAAAAATCAACTTTATGCGCACCAAGTTAGCGCCGAATCGATTTTGGATTACTTCCGGCCCAGAAAAAATTAAACTTCCATCAAATTTTAATTACTGATTGCTATCCCGAACCAATTAACCTCTTCCGGTAATTACTGAAAGTCTGTATTTAGGGATTTACGATCGTTTTAGCGATCCTATTCGAAACAAATTTCCTTTACAATCGTACGAACGCCGGTTTCAGATCGCGAAAATATTTTCTAATTCTATTTTCAATGGGAGGAGGCAATGCACTTTTGCGCTTGTAAACAGTGCGTTATTTATAAATTCTATCGGTCGTAGGAGCGTTATTATTTCATATCGACGACGATTGATTTGGAGGCTTCGTTAAGTTGCAATCTTAGCCGGTGATTATTTCGATTAGTATTGGAAAATTGAATCAAAATGAAATAAATATGTAAACTGAAGGAGGCGAAACCGAACGTACTATAGCAGAACACCACGTAATAGACATTGATTGACCCATTTATTCTAAACATTCCACTCGGATAACGTCCAGTGTCAATAAAAACGCCCATAATAAAAGTCAACGACCCAATAAATACTTCTTTTATCGCGAAAAATATTTTACATGGGCGCATAAATCGCCGCAGTACCTCGATTATTATTTCAAATTATACCTGGCAGGTGGGGAAAGCGTTACGAAGTGCATTATCATAATATTCAGGAGAGAAAAAAAGGTACGAAACGTGATGAGCGCAAACTACAAGAGTAAAAGTGAAAGCAAGCATTTTTTTCACCCGCATTAGCGATTTAAAACAAAAGAGGAGGGCATCCGTTACACTTTCGGCAATTTTGTTTATTAACAACGCTAAACTAAATGAAAGTTTGTAATTATTTATTCGCTTAGAAGCGTTATCGTTTCGGCAGGTGTCGAAAAAGTAAATCTGCTTCGTCTACCTGGGGATGTTGCTTTTATTAAAATACCTTTTGTATACGAAAAGAAGCAGATGTTCGTCTTTTCCTTTTTATAATTTCTGGGTTGAGTGGCTTTGAAAATATTATTGTATCTTTCCCTTAATTTTTTTTTTGTTGGAACTGAAAATGAGAAAAATCTTGAATAGCTGAAAATCTCGTTCTACCCTTCTAAATCATAACGATGGTCAAATAATTGAACAGCTGACAATCGAAATCTTTAAGATATCTGATTTGATGTTCTTGCCTATTTAATTGGACACAATTTGATATAATTTGTCTAAAACCAACCACAAGAAACCCTTTAAAAACATAAGCGCCTTTATATGTAATTTGGATGTTAAATTTTTTAAGAGTTGACGATCGAAACTTTCGTTCAAACTCCTCATTTGATTTTTCTGTCAGTTTGATAGGCTGCAATTCCATTTGATTGGTGTAAAATCAATAATTTGAGTGGTACCGTTTTTTATAGTTATGGCCTAACATGTGAATACATCGTGGTTATCATATTTGATAGTCAAAGTCTAAACGAAATCATCACTGGCTATTAAATATGATAGTCATGGCAGTCAATGTGTTAAGAACAGAAGCGACTGTGTCTAATTTGGTATTTTAGGATTCATGTCAAATCATCAAAAAAGTTGACAATCAAAACTTCTTCTCAGACACCTGATTTGATTTCCTCTCTCGATTTGATTGGTTTAAGGGTGTTTGGTACTTTTTTCAAAATCGGTTAAACTTAAAGTTTTTTCATTGGTTCCAAAACGATCTTGAAAATGGTATATTTGCCCTATAAAAGTAGTGTGTGTAGCGATAAAATACTAGTCTTTCACAATGTTAACAGCTTCTACAGCTTTAATTTTTCTTCAAGAATAAATGAAGAACCAGTAAGATTACGGGCTTGAAATGTTGCATACCTTGTATTCGTTACCATAGCTATGTCTTATCGACGAGGTTTTTGAAAATTCCTTTGATATCGTTGCTTTCTTGAAGTTCAAAAATGACGGTAAGCCCATGGTCATTTTTCTATTTCTTAATTGACGTTAAATTCAACAACAAACATAGAATTTACAAAAGCTCACCGATAAGACATAGCTATCGTAACGAATACACGGTATGCAAAATTTCGAGCCCGTACACTTACTGGTTCTTGACTTATTATAGAAGAAAAATTAAAGCTGTAGAAGCTCCTAACATTGTAAAAACTAGTATTTTATCGTTACACACGCTACTTTTAAAGGTCAGATATACAATTTTCAAAATAGTTTTGGAACCAATAAAAAAATTTAAGCTTAACCGATCTTCAAAAAGTACCGAACACCCTTAAACTCCCATGACTGGTTTGAATTTTCTTATTTCTTTTTTGTTTTTTGTTTTTTTAACATAAGCGTCTTTTTATTGTTTTTCTTTAGGAATAATAATAGGTCTTATTACAACCCATGAGGAGCGACTGGATTTCGTTTAGCACAGATTATCAACTTTTCTGGCCAACAGCTAATTATGCATCAGCCCTCCATTATTACCCGAAGAAATGAATCACAGGCTAAATGCACGTGTAATCCGAAAAGACACCTCGATATTATGGTGGGGGTATGGGCATTGAATCCATGACGTCTGAGTTTGTCATCGTCATCAAGGCGGCACCAACTTCTTTTCAAATAGCCAAATTAACCTTCCCGTGTTTTTTATTGCATACTAATTTTGAGCATTCCAATTTTTATTATTTTCACTGGAAGTTGTCTGAAAATCAGATTCGTTCAAAATCAATTACATAATTGCAAGGAATTCACACCTTAATTGGAAAACAGTTGGAAACTATCATTCATTTGAATAGCTTATTAAATTGATTTATTGAAAAGAAATTAAAAAGAGCGGGTTTGTAATAAACTCAAACGTCGATACATAAACAGGTGACAATTCACTACTCCTCTGAAACAGTACATTTGATTGTTCATTGTTTTTCATTTTTGTTGTCCAAATTAGCAAAGAACATACAAATGTTAATTTTCTGTAAATAGGAACGGGACTAGCTGTTTAAATTGGAAACCAAATCAATAGTTTTTGATTCCAAGGCTCCCATGACCCGGCTCATTAATGCAAAAGTTCCTGGGTTACTTAGAAGAAGTACCAAGAAAGCACTAAAATGCTAAACTATTTTTTAATTAATCTAAAATTACTTTAAGGTACTTGTATTTGATTACTTCAAAAACAAAGGCTAACTTCGTATTGAATTCAATTGTCAAACCATATACAGGTGCCATTTCGAGCAACCAGGTGGATCTTCTTTTCTTTTGATTGTCTCAAAATGATCGATGACGAATTGAAAGACGCTAACAAAAAATCCAAAACTACAGCGTTGGGCATATGTATTAGACACCTCTGTGAAAATGCCGTATTATGAATACATTTATATTTACAGATAGATAGTACTCGGAAATACTTTCGATAAAACTCCTTAATGTAATTTTAACGAGGGTCGTGTGTACTTAAGCAGGTAGTTTTGAAGTAAGGGGTCATTTTACAGTTTTGAGTATCACTTTATTTCCGACACGCTAACGAAAAGGAGTTTGTTGCGAAATTGTATTCATTCATTCAAGTGTGTATTTTTTATTATTATTGTGTATACAGTAAAGTATAAAATAATGCCAAAAGTTCGTGAATTAACGGAAGTGCAGCGCGGCCAGATCCTTCTGCTCAGTTCGCAAGGGATGACACTGTCAGCGATCGCAAGACAAATGAAGTGTTCGCGATGTGCGGTTCGTACCACGCTAAAAGGTACGAGGAGACAAGATCATTCACTAATCGGCCTAAAAGTGGAAGAAAACGCCTAACAACTGCAAGAGAAGATCGAATTTTAGAGAGAACAGCCATACGGAATCGGACAAAAATGTCGAAAGATCTCGCCAGCGAATTAGCCCTGCGTCATGGAATTGATATTTCTGCACGGACAGTTAGGAGAAGGCTTGTGGCAGTTGGTTTACGTGGATGTAGAGCTCGACGAAAACCATACTTAACTGCAGAACACAAGAAAAAGCGACTTCAGTGGGCTAGAAAATATAAAAATTGGTCCGTCGAAAACTGGGCCAAAGTATTATGGTCCGATGAATCTAATATAGAGGTATGTAAGAATAGATATTTATAATGTTAGTAAACGTAGATAAGTTAAATTACCGCTTAAAGTTTTTCAAAAAAGACAGCCAATTTAAAGTATATTTTATTACTTTATTTTCCAGCTTTTCGGCCAACCTGGGGCGCAGTACATTCGACGACGACGAGGAGAGGCATATCACCCGGATTGTATAGTACCTACAGTAAAACACGGTGGAGGCAGTATTATGATTTGGGGGCGCATGTCTGCATCCGGCGTCGGCGAACTCTTCTTGTGCAAAGGTCGTATGAACAGTGGTGCTTATATTGATATGCTGGGGGAGGTATTGGAGCCGTCGGTATTAAAATTGTTTGATACAGATGTACCTGAATATTATTTTCAACAGGACAATGCGCCTTGCCATAAATCACGGCAAACAATGGGGTGGTTCAACGAAAATAACGTAGAGATTCTAGACTGGCCAGCTCAGTCTCCGGACCTCTCCCCGATTGATTGAACATTTATGGAATATTTTAAAAACTAAGGTGGTAAAACATAAATGCAACAATAAAAACATTCTTAAACAAAGAATAATCGAGGAATGGTCAAAAATATCCAGTGAAATGTGCCATAACCTGGTAGCAAGTATGCCGAGAAGAGTGCGTGCTGTTATAAAAGCAGGTGGAGGTGCTACTAAATATTAAAATAAACTAACATTCTTTAATAAATTACTGACGAATACATTCCTGTTTGTGATTTTGATTTCATTTCTTGATTTTGTACTACGGGTAACAATAATTTAAAGTTTTTCGTACGTAGGACTAAGGTGTCTAATACATATGGCCAACGCTGTATCAATGCCCAAATTCATATATAATCCATGATTAATTTCAAAAGTAGACTAAAAAATATTTAGAAGAAAAAAGAATTAAGGGTTGGAATGACAATTTTATATATAAATAATTGACAGTCGGGTAGCCATTTTGAGTATTTAAGTATTCATAATTGTGACTCATCACATCAAAAAAAAACATTGTTGAGGATAGACAGTTTCTTAATTATGCGTCATCATCAACAGATATTTAGTTGTAGGATATTTAGTAAAAGTGAATATACTATAGTTTGCAATTTTGTTTAAATTGAAAACAAAGATGGCCACGACGTCAAATTTAAACGTCAAACGTTTGATAAATGATTATTTTTTCCGGTAATCAATTCAAAGAGTGATTTCAAAAAGGGACGCATTGACTTTTTTGTATTTCCTAAAACATAGTTAAATTGTATGTAATTTTAAATCAGATCGAATTGTTAATTCCCTACCAAAATATAGATAGCTTTGCGTCAAATTTAAATGTCAACGCGCAAAACAATTGACAAACGACCAGTTTTTCGAACCGCTAACTCGATTCCTAACTTTATTTATCATTAATTTAATGAAAATAACGCATCGATTTTTTCTAACGTTTGTGTATCATACAAGGACGTTGTCCTTTGCAGCCCCCTCTCAGGAAATTGTTTGTTTCCCGTTAAATTAAAACTCGAAACAGTTATTTATTCCTTATCCAATAATAAAATAGAAACAAACGACTAGCGACTAAAAGATTAACCCAAAATAAAAGTTTGTAGGCGATATCTTTTAGAGACAACCTAATTTTGTTTTTTGATGAGATAATTGTGATAACAAATCGATTTTAGTTAAAAAATGAGAAGAGTAATCGCTAAATAAACACTCGAGAAAGATAAAGTTCACACGTCCGATTTATGGATTAATTACAAGAAGGGAAATGATCGTACATTTGCGTGCGAATTTAATACGAAAAAAGAGGGTGCAATTGGTGCGTGAGTAGAAAGTCTTACAAGGAAGCAACCCCTTTAATTTGGTGATTTAATCCTAAAGTAACAAGAAAAGACCGTCCCGGAAAGATCAAGATTTGTGTTCGTAATACTTACCCTTTTCGTGGGTTTATTGCAGGAGCGATTGTCGATCGCCACTAAAATTTTATCGCCGCTTTTTGTAAGCGAAGAATCTTTCAACAAATATTCTTTTTCACAAATCATAGCCTCACCACAACAAACTATCCAAGAGTAATGCTTCTGACGTATTGGGGACTTCTGTTTTTTCAGCGCTAGTACCATATCATCGTGGATAACGTTACGAACTTTCAGCGATAAAATAAATCCCTTTATATACAACTTTCAATTTCTTTCTTATCCTCAAAGGTCACAATCTTAACAAAACTTAGGGTTATAAGCAAATTCATTCCTGAAAAAGCGTTGTTTCTAACTAGAACAATCCCTTAGCGTCTGACACCTTTAGCCACAGTGTTCCCCACCAAATCCCACTGTCAGTGTCAAGTGGTGTCAAGAAATTTCCCTAGGTTGTTTGAGGTTATGTTCCTTTTAAAATCCCCGGAATAAAATCCCGTAGAATTACCGGAATTCACGATGTGCGACGCACAGGACCCCCTCGGCAAACGCTGGGACCATTTACGGAAAATTCTTGAACGCCCAGGTCCGTTCTGCCACCCTGAATTCGAACCGTCGACGGAAATTTTAGATTTCATCATGACAAGCTGTAAGATATTGGTAATCGGGGCTGGGGGACTCGGTTGTGAACTGCTGAAGGACTTGGCATTGATGGGTTTCAAGCAGATACACGTAATCGACATGGACGTCATCGAATTGTCGAACTTGAATAGACAATTTCTATTTCGACATAAAGATATTGGAGCGTCCAAAGCTGAGGTAGCAGCAGCTTTTATCAATAAGAGAGTGGTCGGGTGTCAAGTGACTCCTCACTGTTGCAAAATACAAGATTATGATGAAAGCTTTTATCGACAGTTTCATATTGTGGTGTGTGGGTTGGATTCAATTGTGGCTAGGCGTTGGATCAATGGAATGTTGATATCTCTGCTGAATTATGAAGATGGAGTTTTGGATCAAAGTAGTATTATTCCTGTGGTGGATGGAGGTAAGAATTTATATGCTGGGGATGGGATTGGTTAATTAAAGTGGGTGCTTCTGGTAGGTCAATTTTGATCTAATTAAATGCTTTCTATTATAGTCATTAGCTTTTGGAGGTGAAACATCTGAAGTGCTGTTAGTACCATTTGCTAAACTTATGCTGATTTTGAATGTTATTACACTTTTGTATTCATGAATTTTATCAATCGAGAAGTGGCTTAGTCCATACTTACTTATTTAGATAGCTTCTAGCTCCCAAGAAAGATATTCATCTTCATGATGCCATGTTGATTGGGGCTTGAGTACTGTCAGCTTGATCAGACCTTTACAAATTACCTAATACATACCTAAACAATTTCTTCGTCTTTCTAAATGTAGTAATTATTTATTTTATTTTGTAGGTACTGAAGGCTTTAAAGGAAATGCTCGAGTCATCCTCCCAGGACTAAGTGCTTGCATTGATTGCACCTTAGATTTATACCCGCCTCAAGTCACTTATCCCCTATGTACCATAGCGAATACCCCGCGATTACCCGAACATTGCATTGAATATGTAAAAGTTATACAGTGGCCAAAAGAAAATCCGTGGGGTTCCCAACTAGACGGGGACGATCCCCAACATATCGGGTGGATTTACGAGAAATCCACGGAGAGGGCATTACAATTTAATATCACAGGATTAACTTACCGGCTTGTACAAGGAGTTGTTAAAAATATTATCCCGGCGGTTGCATCGACGAATGCTGTTATCGCGGCTGTTTGCGCAACTGAGGTTGGTTTTTGATGCTTGCTTGACTTTTTCGCTTTAAATATTTGCTATAGTTGCTTTCCTGGTAATAAGGTCGAGCATCGAGTTTAATTGGCTTGCATGCGGTGACTGGTGGCTTAAGTAACACACTAACTATTTTGTATACTTCATTAGCTAGAAATAAGTTAGCTCTTGCCCTTATCAACGATTTTGGAAAACTGCAGCTACACATTTCGACCATCAAGTGGTCATCTTCAGTCGACAACACAAAGGAAAGAAATCGTCTTTTGTTAACTAATTTTCACGATCGTCACGGTCTTCTTTTATCTTCCTTATTCAGCACTAAGGATGACCACTTGATGACCAAAATACTGGAATTTTCCAAACTCGGTGTAGTAAGGGTAAGAAGCTGATTTTTTCTGTTTTAAACCATAGACATTTCTAAGTTTATCTTTCTGATTGACTAGGCAGGAAAAACTATGGCTATCCACCAGTCTCTCCGTATTAACAATTCTTCTTTATTTTCCTCATATGCATTTGGTCGTTTTCCAGGTCTTCAAATTGGCTACGAGCTGTTGCGTCCCAATGAATAATTACTTAGTCTTTAACGATGTCGATGGTATTTATACGTATACGTACGAAGCGGAAAAGAAAGATAATTGCCTCGCTTGCTCGCAAGTGCCGTACACCATTCCGATTAAAGATCCCGGTAAATACAAGCTGAAAGATCTGATCGAATTGCTTTGCGAAAGCGCCTCGTTCCAAATGAAAAATCCGGGATTGACGACCGTCATCGATGGTAAAAATAAGACGTTGTATATGTCGACGATAAAGAGTATCGAGGAGAGAACAAAGGAAAATTTGGGTAGAAGTCTGATTGATTTGGGACTGAAGGATAATTCAGAAGTTATGGTCGCCGATTTGACTTCTCCCAGTACTATGGTGTTGAAATTGAAATATTTAGCGAATGATGTGGAGATGGAATAGATTTGATGTAATTGTAATAATTTATAAATACTTTACTTTGGACTTTCGTATATATATTGCTTTTGAAATGTACATATATCTCTCGTCAGTTACATTTTGTATATGAGAATAGTTTAATGGAGAAAATAATTTTGAGTGATTTTTTATGTTTAAATAAGACAGTTTTCTAATAGTCCTTCATGGTAGTCGGGTAGTTTATGCGCGATGGTTGTGGGAATCCATCCTCCAGGATGAGAAACCTATATTCCCAAAGCTCTAGTACTACCCACGGTAGCCCGCTTCGGAAGCGGCTGCTATAAAAATCCTAATTTTTATACGTATATAGGGCGATTCATAATGTGTGCGTAAAATCGTAAGAGGGCATTCTTGACAGAAAAACAGGAAGAAAAGTTCATATCAACATATTTCCCGCAATGCTGTTACTTTGCAGTAACCAGGCGGGTAACGAGAACTTAAAATTCTTACAGAAACAATAGCCCAAAAAGTAAGTAGGCTCATAATAACGGTTGATCGTCCCGCAATACACGAGACAGTCTCATAAGGGTCTTACACAAGAGTGATTCATCCTGCGTCCCGCATAGACATTTAAACGTTTGTAAAATAATGCCAGACGAAGTAATGGATGCTGTTATGAAATGTATTTCTCTTCTAAGATGTATGAATTTCGGATATTGGCGTGTCAATTGCGTGCTAATGGTTACGGGACGCGTTGGATGTTGGGGAAACCCATTGAGTCATTTTTAATGAAGCCAAATCAAGTGATAAATATTGAATAATGCTTAGGATAAATAGTATGAATAAATAATTAATACAATTATTTTGTTTTTTTTTCAATTAGATACATTTCCTATTAGTCAACGTGAAGACTGGAAACTAACAATGATATGTCAAATTTAATTATTAAATTATTTAATTGTAGAAAAGTATGTTTGACAAAAAATTGACCTAATTTGAAATCTAGCAACTCTGATAAGAGGTAACAACAGTCAACTGTCAGATATGTTGCCCATGTTATTTTCTTTTTTTTTTTTTTGAGATTGTTTTTATAAGAAAAAATATTTCTTATTAACACATTCGATGCTGTTTATAAGCATCTACGTCGTCTGTATAGATGTCGCCGATGGTCTTAAGAGTCCACAAAAATCTTGCTAAATGAGTAGAATTTGGTTTTGATGCCGGATGAACCAGCGGTATTAAACATGTTAAAAACCCTGTAATTTCAAGACTACGCGTTTCCGGATATATGACATTACTTTTCTTCCTATGTTTGTGTTAGGAACACCCTCTTAAAATATTACTCATATATTATGAATCACCATGTATATAGCAAGCGTTTGCAGTTTTAAAGTTTTTGCTTCTTGTATCCAATGTGAATAAAACCCGGCTTTTAATTGTTTATAAACCTTTTGGTTTCCTCGTAGTAATGAAATCGCACCTCTTGCGGCCTTCATTCTTAAAATAGACCCTCCTACCATTGATTATGGAATGACTTATGCTTGCTGAAACAAGGATTCTAATCGCTAATAAGGAAACATTGAATTCTTTTATAATAAGTAATGCAATATGTTCATACCTGCCTGAGCAGATAACTTGGGTAGGGATTTCATAAGACTTTGCTCCATTCAATGTTGCCTACTGGTAGATTTCCCTTTGCAAATGCAATGTTTACTTCCAAAACGTTCCACAAGTCTATTCTTATGGCGAGAAAATATTTTATGTGAAAATTTTCATGTGGAAGTTTTTCCACGTATTGCTCAATACAGGACTGCTGTGAGTTTCTCCAAGTCCCATCTTCATTTCGAGTACGGCTTCGAAAATGCGGCATCAGAATGAATGCGTCTTGTTCACTTATAAATATTTTAAGTTTCACCTAAAATAATTATTTTTATTTTATACTATATGATATTATACCTTACGCAGAAATGCCATGAAACGCCTGTGTACTGAAAAGTACAATTCTGTTACTTTACATGTATGATAAAAATAATGGAGCGAACACGTAAAGAATCTCAGTAAAAATTGTGAATAACGATTGCACGCCTATGTCAAATGCTAGTATGATCCTAGTGATATGAAAATACCATAAACCTATGAACACAAAAGTCCCCAGGTTAAAAGAAATACAGATCACGTGGTGGACAATCATTCTTCATAAGCATCCACAAGTTTACTGTATACAAGTATACTGATACTCGACTAGTTATGCAACTAATTTTACCTGGACCAATGTTTTAAAGTAATTTTCGAAGGCATGGTATATACATCGGAGAAATGACTGATGACATTTTCCAGTAAGGCCAATCTAAAGAAAATATAACTATGTTGCATTCGTTGTGTTTATATGATATGAACATAAACTTGTAGTCGTCTTAGTACCTGATGTGATACAAATTTTCTACAAATCAAGTGGGAGTGTTTAAAATACTGCTGTAATAATAATTTATGTTTCATGCTTTGTTACAAAAACACGGAAAGATTTATAATGAAGAATAATTTAGGGAGTTTCTTTTTAGCGTTTCCCGCGTCACATTGAAATAATTGGGTCACGTGATCACAACGTTGTCGACATGGCGGACGAGAAAGATGTTGTGGAGAAGACCATTGCGGAAGATTTGGTGGTTACCAAATATAAAATGGCCGGCGAGATCGTAAACAGTGAGTTTTTATTAAAGTAAGCCCTAACAAATCGTTTCGGCGTGTTGGGACGCCGGACCGGGGCGCGTGTTGCGCGAGAAAAAGTCAGGGCCATATGGTGGGTCTGTGGCTTGTTCATCGGCGATGCCATGTGGTTCGAGCGTCCTTCGCGTTAGAATCGCTTATACGTCTCTTAAAACCATTCGGACGTAAGTTCGGCTTGCTCGAATTTTTCTCATCGACACTTAACGTTGTTCGCAGGAGTCCTTAAACAGGTCGTCGATAAATGCGTGGCCGGCGCCTCCGTCAGGGAGATATGCGAGTTCGGCGATGCCCTGCTGACGGAGGAGACCAGTAAGGTATTTAAAAAGAAAAGGAGCTCAAGAAAGGCATCGCTTTTCCTACATGCGTCTCCGTTAATAATTGTATATGTCACTTCTCTCCAGTGCCTAGCGAACCAGATTATATGTTGAAAGATGAAGATTTATGTAAAGTGTACGTACCTAACCTCACCTACTTCTTGATTTCTTCTGAAATAGTTAACTTGAATGAAATTGTTCTAAATCCCACTACATTAATTTGAGCTCAATAAATATGAATACAAATTGGTTCTTAGGAATAACAGCAGTTCTAAGTGTGAAATAGATCTGTCTCTAGCTAACTGGGAGTAACTAGGTTAGAGATTTGCAATTATTTTGGATAAACAAAAATAAGGGAAATGTGTAAATTGGAATTGAATCATTAACCATTTCAGTGGCACGATGTGTGATTGTGCTTTTTATTTTTTAGTTTTTGTAATGTGTGCAAAGATTTGCGGATTATTCCGATTTTATTCTGGCAGACCTGAAAATTATTGAATTTGCCCCTATCTAAACCCAACAAACATTTATCAAATCGCTAAACAATTGTAGTTTCTGATATGGCTGGTAACTGATGTCACAACAGATACCTATCGATGCATCAGGGGTTACTGGTCTGTCTTGCAATTTGGCACTTACTGACAGTAACCATTTAGTAACTAAACACCATACTAAACAACATCAACTTATTATAACTATAAAACTATAATCTAAAATAAGAAACTGTGACTACAAATGACCAAAATAACTGCTGAGTTCTAATTACCAATACTTTCAATGAGACAACAACACAAAACTGATTACAACCACTCTACAGACAGATAAAATTAATATACATGATATTCATATTTTGGTCAATTGGCAAACCTCAAAGCGTGAATATCACTAAAGTATTATTTTTGAAGTCTGTGTTTCAAAAACACTCTCTGTCAATGATATCTACAGCGCTTACAGCTTCAGTTACCCTTTAAAAGACAGCTATCGATTAAGGTAGCAGAAACCATGTTGTGTTGCAAACAGAACTCTATAATGGCCTATTCATAAATATTATTAATTAATTAATTGCTCTATTAATAACTATCCAAAGAAACCAATAAGAACCATTTTAATTGAATTTATTGTAGACCACATACAATTTTTAAAAATTCAACATGATGAATACTTTAATTATTACTCCAATTGATCCAACTGATTCTATTCAGTGATGAAAATAAAATCTGAACATTGTTTAAAAACAGAGGCTCTCTACTTCATAATCATAGCAACTTGATTGACTTCACTATGAAATCTTAATTTTTCAGTGATCTTGGAGCTCATGTAGATGGATTTATTGCCGTTGTAGCGCACACAATCGTAATTGGTGCTTCTAGTGAGAATAAAGTACAAGGTAGGAAAGCTGACTGCATCTTGGCGGCCCATTTTGCGTCGCAAGCCGCCTTACGGCTACTAAAACCGGGGAATGAGACTTACGCGATAACGGAAGCCGTTCAAAAGATCGCGGAAGAATACAAATGTAAGCCGGTCGAGGGAATGTTGAGTCACCAACTAAAGCAGTTCAAAATCGACGGTGAGAAAACGATCATACAGAATCCCAACGATGCGCAAAAGAAGGAGCATGAAAAGTTCGAATTTGATAAGCACGAAGTGTACGCGATGGATGTTTTAATAAGCACAGGAGAGGGAGTCGGTATGTATATTTTGTTGGAAATTTTTACTTAATTTATTGTTCCCAGATTAGGTTGCTTGATAACAGTAGGTTGAAGTGTCTAGCCAGTAGGAGGAACAAGTCTTGGAAAACTGTAACAATGTGGCTGTAACGGAAAATATGCCCTAACAGTGTTAAGTATAAAGCATAAAGGCACAATGTGAACAGTATCCTTCCCTGAAGATTTATAGTCTTTTCTGAAGGTCTGGGAATTGTGGACTTTAAGGGTTAATGTAGGCCTCACGCATATGTGTCAATTCTTAAGCTACAAAGAGTAACAAGCTCAAGAAAAATAGCAAAAATATAGAGATCCTCCCTCTGCAAACACTTACAGACTTTAAATTTGAGGCTGACTCTAGATTAGAATTACATTATAAAAAATTATGGTAGGTCAAAGTAGTTGAAAGGAACAAGTTGCAGAGCGACCTATTTCAATCTATATTGGTTAATAGTCATTTGTAGAGAATATTAATTATAATTATCATTATTGACTTTTTCTTAATTCAGCCGTTATTTCTGCAGGGAAAGAAGCCGATACAAGGGTGTCCATTTATAAAAAAACTGACGAGGTATATCAGTTGAAATTGAAGACGTCCCGTATGTTCTATAGTGAGGTACGAACAAAGCACGGGAGCATGCCTTTCAATTTGCGTAGCTTCGAGGAGGAGACTAAGACCAAGATGGGAGTTGTTGAATGTGTCAATCACAAACTCATTGAACCTTTCCAAGTGCTTTACGAAAAACCTGGTAAGGATTTAATTTTCTGCTTGGGATAAGCGGTTGCCGACCATCGCTATAGGTTTCGAAGAAGGGCGCAGGAGAGGGGAATGCTTATTTTTTGTTGTGAATTTTGATGAGGGAGTCGATTACTGTGGATTTTAGTTATTCGGTTGACCTTTTGGGAGTCTTCAAGGAATGATGGAGGAGTCAATTTTTTCTGTTTGGAAAATTTTGCGGACGGAAGGTGATCCGTTTAACGGTGCTTACAATCCCCTCGCATTCAGGAATGAAGAATTGTCCACCTTTTCTAATATTTTCTAAAAAGAATCGTTATTCTCAAAATCAAACCGGCTTACCCCTCCCTAATGTTTCTGCAGATTGTGTTGGGAGGTGGGGAATACTTCCTGATTTTACATTTGGGGGTCGACTGAACTGTTCTAGGGTACTTACATTGGGAATATCGACTGATGCATAATTTTGGAGAATGAAGAGTGTCGATCGTTTTGGATCTTTCACGTTTCGGAATGTCGACTATATTTGAAGAATCTTTATAGGACCAGTGGTGAAAATGTGAAGCCTGCCCTTCGAGATGGCAATCCCCCTCTCCACTTCAGAATTTTCTAAACACAATTAGCCCTCCCGAGGGCAAGCTCCAAAACGACGTAACCCCCGAATTTGTTTTCCAAAGATAATCTTGCCGAGGAGGGATGTTTTTTATGTCTTTATTTAGAAATTTCCACTGCTATTTTTGTGAAAATTTTACCAGGAGGGTTGATCATTTTCAGGTAATTACAGGAGGAATAGTCGATCGTCTTGTACCTTTCACGTTCAATGATAACCATTTTTGAAGATTCCTGGGTGGGAGGGGGTAGATTTAAAGTTGGCAATTTAGAGTTGTAAACAATTTTGTAATAATCTTGGAGTGTAATGTATAAAAAATGTCGAATCATCATAACCACGTAGCCTTGTGGTTGTTACATCACCTATCTTTTCTTCCTCTGTCCGTAGCTCTGGCGTGCCTGTGTTATCCGTCTTCCTCTACCCATCCCTATAATTGTACGAAATCCCTCCATATCATTATCACTATCTACATCTGATCGCAAGATGTGAATGTCTATCTTTCATGTGGAAAGTTCCGGGTTTGGTTCTAGGTTGGGACAATTCGTAATATAACCTCGATCTATGTTGGTAGGTCAAACGGAAAAGGGCAGGTGTACTCAAAAGTATGGGGCCTTCCTAATAAGTGTAAACGCTTTGGTTAAATTGGTTATTGAGATATGACAAAAGAAATCTCCAAAATTCAATCCTGTAATTAATGAAGATTTCCAATCATTTTTATTTTCCTGTTTTTAGGTGAATATGTCGCCCATTATAAATTCACAGTACTACTGATGCCGAACGGTCCACACAAAATAACGGGCTTATCTTTCGAACCTGAACTCTATCAGTCTGAACATTCGGTTACCGACGAAAAGATCAAATCACTCCTAAACAGTTCAGCCAATCCGAAGGCGGCGAAGAAGAAAAAAAGAAGGCGGAAAACGTCGTGGAACAACCGATGGAAGTCGAAGCTGCTGCTTAGTTGGAATTATTCCCACTACCACCACCACCACCACCCATTTCCGATCCACAATACGAATGATGTTTTCTTTTCTTTTTTTTTAGTTCGATTAGAATTTTTTTCTTTTTAAAATTCACTCTGCTCCCCCAATGTTTTTATTCGTTGTCACTTAATATGATCGTGTCTTGACACTGTCGGTGTATTTTAATTCGATCGATTTGAATTTGTTGCATTGAGCGGAAAAACAAAAACACAAGGTAGATCAGTGTGTATCTAGTAAAAGAATTGGTGCAGTAATTTTTTTATATATGAAAAAGAAAGCTATGATAATGATGATAATCGGTGCAAAGAAGAATTAATCATTTCGTTTTTATTCCTCGACTTCTTAATCTCTATTGTATATTTCCTTTTGCAATATATGTTGGTACGATTAACAATTCAATCTCACAATTGTATGAGTATAAATTACTTAGATAATTTAAACATTAATTCAGTCGTATTTTACGGGAACAACATAATGAAATAAACCTTAAAAAAATAAGAGTAAAAAGGGAACTTATTTTTTCTAAGTATCAAAGTCTATAGTATAGATGGTATGGACTCTATACCATCTTCGAGTGTAAGATGGGATTTTTGATTGTATTAATTACTTTTTATTACTGTTAATTGTGACGATAGAATGGTGACCGAAAGAGAAATCAATAACAACAATAAATAATGTTTCATTATCTAAATTTAATGTATAAGTACACAAGTTTAATAAATATTTGGTATTTTGAAATTACGTATTATTTCCTTTTTCCGGAATATCGGACATCACTGCAATGTTCATTGGAAGCAATTTATCTTACAGCCGTGTTTGTCAGTTTACAGTACTGCTTCTGATTAATCCTTAATTGTTCTACTGTGAGTGTATGCGCAGTTAATAGTATTCAGGTGTCAGAGAGAGAGGCGTGCAGCAAAGACGGACTAGTTACTTTCTGATGAGGTATAGTCTAAGGTAAGATTGCAACTGTACTCAATGTTCACACGATCATAACCTCCAAGTAAATGAGGTGCGCTGTGGAAACACGCGACCTTGAAGGGCGTTCCTATATTTGACTTGATGTATTTTTGTATAAATACATATCAATTATAGTACAGCTTGGTAAGTTTGCATTTCGAGGGCAAATGTGGAATGATCGATTACTATTTTGTTAAAGCATTGATTCAAGAATGCATGTTTGTCCAGTGAGCGTGGAGAAACACGAGAGCGGGTGAGAAAAAGAGGTACAGTAATTAATGTTTTTGAGACCAACTGTAATATTGCTTTGTGCAGGGTGGTGTCTTAACAAAATCGTAGTACTCTTTGGTAGTGTAAACAAGCACGGACATACATACATAATCCTTTTCATTTTATTTATGAAATAACCAGTGTATAATACCATCCCTGACCACATCAATGACCTATCCTGAAATTTTCCCAATATATTTTGTCTTTTCTTCAATTCATTTTTATGATTCAGCAAAATTACTTCAATGAGATAGTCTTTATTCCAAGCAAAGCCTCTGTTCACACTTTTATTAATTCTAAAAGAAGACTAACTCAGACAGGTTTTCAATTTAATAATAAATAATGTATTTTCCTTTTATTTTAAACTAAAAATATATACAACATCGCTATCTACCAAATACTATTTTTTTGTTTCTGGATCTCCTTCCTTTGTTATTGGTGGTGGACTCGCCGAAAATGAATCTATAAACTTCTTAATTTCCTCATTACTTTTCAGTGCATTAACACCTGTGCTTGTCCAATCAGAGACATGCGTTGGAAGATCCCCTATATAAGACAAAGTTGCTGTAACACCCTGGTTCCAATACTGTTTTGTTAAGTAAGAAACTCGGTTTGTACTTGGTAACTCAGGAATCTAAAATTATTTCAATGATTATCATTTATAAAGTACATGGGGATTTAAACAGTACTTCGATTGGTATTTGGGTCTTTGCTTCTTGTATGTAAGGTTTTAACGATTCGCTGATTTTCTCATACAGCTTAGTGGTTTCGTCACTGTTCTTCCAGACTCCCTGTTCATTTAAGTAGTATACAGCACCTCCAGCTAAGCCAACCTTAACAGCAAACCTACAAAATTATATATACAACAGTTGATCGAAATTAATACTTAGAAAGAGTGGTAACGAACAGGATCTTTATAGCATTTGACTTTAAAACCTTGGTCCATTGTATAATTTTAGCGACAGACATATCTTTAAAATTTATTCTACACTTTGGCCCTGTCAAAATATCAAATTCCAATAAATTGACTTTTCTGTTTTATGTACAGCTAACGGCCTGCTTTAATAATTTTGATATATTTGGACTTACCGGATCATTTTTGGTGACTTCGATTATTAGAGTTAAATTAAGATTTTGATTAGAAAATTGGGTTATGTCAGGTGAAATTTGGATGACATAATCGATTGATAGACGGAGGAATGTAGTGTTGCCAATAGTATGATATGAAAGTAAAGGGTATTTGGTCGAATAACAGAATTATGCGAAACGTAATAAAACTGAAATATTTCCTTTGATAACTTCAAAGCTCGGCTAAAATTGTGTCAGTGCTTTAATTCCAGGTACTGCTTAGCCAAGCCACATTGGCAGCAGCCGAAATTAATACACAGTATATGTAAATGTTTGTACGCAATTACGTTGGCATGCCTGCAATTTTAATAAGGGGCAGTGGGATGCCTGCCGCTTAAGCTGGGTGCATAGACGTACGTCCGTACAGTTAAATGGTTGTTAATGTCATCGCTCTTATTTGGTAGTACTTCTTCATATTTATATCTTCAATTTCAAACAGTTCTTTTCAGAGCTCCTTAATTATCGTTTGTAAGTTGCATGTAAGAAATTATTTAATATATATATAATCTTTTACCCTTTTCTACCTTTCCGGTGAAAGGGTTCGGAGCCACCGAGCCGTATACATGCGCGTATTCCGTACCGCTCCTGGCCCGCCCAATGGCATTTTCTTACTTTTCGCAGCAGATTAGAGGTAACAGATCCATTTTTGGATTTTACACTACTACGCTCTGCGGCGCCTCGGGCTTGAACGCCGGACCTTCGCACTGTGAAGCGCAAGTTTCACCACTCAATCACTAAGCGAGTTAGAAATTATTTAATATGAAATACAAATTGTGTTTCAATAGTCACAATTTATTTTTTTCAGTTTTGACTGGAAAATCAAAAATATTTACGCCTGAACAAGACGCGTTTCGAAGGATACAATTTGGTAGTATAATTTGCAGTCTTGCTTTGATCAATTTGTAAATTGTAAATTTGTTACTTAGCAAAATGTCAAATATGAGGTATTCGGCCATCACAACGTGAGATTATAAATCGTTTTGAGAGAAAAAAATCGTATTTCTAAGGCTAAATCCTAGACCTACAATATTAACCGAACCTATTGTAAATGATCTTCAAGAAGAAATGAATCGAAGCCCCTACAAATCACTACGAAAGCTATTAGAGCAGTCAGATACGCAGGCTACTGCACTTAAATTAGCACAAGTTCTTAATTATGTGGCCTTCCCAGGCATTAGTACGATTTACAGTAAGATTTATAGATGCATTCATATCGAGTTTCGGTTGTGCAGCGATTGTACTCTCATGACTCATGATTATTAACGAGTAGTCTACTGGCAAAGATTCAACGAGTAACTCAATAATAATGATTTGTTGGACTTCATCTTCTTGACCGATGAAGCATGGTTCCATTTATCTGATTATGTAAATAGTCAGATTTATCGAACATGGGCTACAGCAAATAGTTTGCTTATCTGTTAAAGAAAAATATTGGCATACTAACAAAATACGGAAGAAAAACACAAAAAAAAAACATAAGTATTTTGTTGCCAGGCTCGTGCGTTTAATCACTTCTGCTAGTCTGTTCGGTATGAAATAAGTCTCTGAGTTAAAACTGGTTGAATGTTATTCCATTTTTAAAAAATTATACGTTTCATCTCCATTTTGCTGGTCACGTTACGTTTACGTATTTTTTTGTTCCAATGCTGACCAAAGGTTTTCGATCGGATTAAGATTCGGAGATTGGGGTGGAAATGGTAATGTATGGGTAAAATGAAATACGATCCACTGATGAATTATATATGCCGTCTGAAAATAAACATTTCTCCTAAGATTTATTTTCTGGACACTTTTATGGAGGTTCCCTTTGAAAATATTCAATCATTTTGTTCATAGTGTTCTGTATAAATACAAGCTTCTAGACTCCGGTAGCACCTATGTATCCCCGTACCATTATGTTTCCACCCCTATGTTTAACTTTTGAATGTATATTCTTCCGTCTGAGTGAAATAAGTTGAATTTACTTTCATCCGATAATAACATAGCACTGTGTCGTAGAAGTTCAAATCTTTACTTATATATTCCGTTGCGAAAGATAATCTTTTTAAAATTTGCGTTACTAATGATGCGTTCCTTCTCGCAATTCTAGATTTGTAACCGGGCTCTAACAAGTACTCTACGCCCTGTAATTGGATGGAACTCCATACTGGAGATTTCTCTTAGCTAAGCAGTTATCTAAGGAGGCGTGATTTTTTGATTACTTTCAACAATGATAATCATGTTACTTTGTTTTCTCTCGGTAAGCTTGCGCGGACGATCATTTCTCCGGCGATTTTGTAAATTTTCTTGTCCTTTGGATCTCTTAACAATGCTTCTTATTGAGTAACGACTTCTACTGGAAAATGAAACCAAACAGAATGATAAACATATGCACTTGTCTGCTCACGAGTTAAATCGGTACTTTTGGTATGATCCGGGACCAAGTTGTCAATGAGGTATACTCCGACGAGTTGCCAATCTCTTTGTTGCACGACATAAGATTAAGCAATGTACAGTCTTTTTACTCCTGTAACGACAGTCGAAATTGAACAGGTAATAGCTGGTTTTGGAATATACTAGTTGAATTCTTCATGAAACGACCCTTTATTTGAGCTACCTAAAAATTAAGAAAATTTAAAACGGTTTGGGAGTAGTTTATTAAAATTACTTATCTTATATGATAGAGATCTACCACTAATAGGTCAATAAAACAAGGCTGGTTTGAGCGATAGTTATATTTTCAGAACATTTACAAACGTTTTCGGAACACCTTCGTCAGTGAAAATATAACTAGATAAATATATAAACAAACTTTTGTTTTTTTATTTGGGACTATCAACAAAATAACTAGTGACTAGGATTTCTTGATATAGAGGATGTATAACCAACTTTTATATATATATAAATTATAAAAACTAAATTAATGTGTAAACATACATGCAAATTAAAAGTAAAACCTTATATCAAAAAATCTTTGTCGAAACCTTAACAATTCTGTTCAAGGACTAGGGAAAACCAAATTCAAAAACCTAGCCAAAGGTTTCCTTCTTAAGAAATGCAAATGTCATTTTTAACAAATTGCTATATACATTACTTAAATTTTGAATATCGGTCCTGAAATTAATAGTTTTAGTGTCTTTCTGTATATTTATCATTTCATATATTAGTCTTTTTTATAATTATTCTCTGTTTTTAATATAATTGTGTTTTCAAATTCAAAGTAATGCCCAAGATCTTTGTAATGTTTTGTTACAGCGGTCATTGCACCAAAATCATTATTTAAAGAATACTTATGGCTATACAACCTTTTCTTTAAATATTGTTTCGTCTGACCGATGTAACAACCATCTGATCTTTACAGTTTATTTTATAAACTACATTACTCTGATTTTGTTTAATTATTTTGGATTTAGTATTAGTAAAAGAGATCTGTTACTATAATTTGGAATGAAAGTAATGTTTATGTTGTTTTTATTAAATTCTTTTTTATTTTTCGCTTAAACCTTTTTTATAAGGAATAGCGCTATAACATTTATTGTTATTAATTTTAATTCCTCTATTATATAATTTGTTAATTCTATTTTTATTATTTTTCATAATAACTATAATTATTTTTATCTAAGATTTCTTTAACTTTGTTTAAATTCTTTTCCCTAAATTCAGGATTAGCTAATCTAACCGCTTGATCAACTAAACCGGTAACTACATTAATTTTATGTAATTTTGATGTTTCTGAAAAATAATTTAAATGTCTTCCTGTATTGGTAGACTTTATATGCCAATTTGTTTTCACAATGCCGTTATTATGCATGACTGTCACGTTCAGGAAATTTTGGTGCAATGACCGCTGTAACAAAACATTACAAAGATCTTGGGCATTACTTTGATTTTGAAAACACAATTATATTAAAAACAGAGAATAATTATAAAAAAGACTAATATATGAAATGATAAATATACAGAAAGACACTAAAACTATTAATTTCAGGACCCATATTCAAAATTTAAGTAATGTATATAGCAATTTGTTAAAATGACATTTGCATTTCTTAAAGAAGGAAACCTTTGGCTAGGTTTTGAATTTGGTTTTCCTAGTCCTTGAACAGAATTGTTAAGGTTTCGACAAAGATTTTTTTGATATAAGGTTTTACTTAATTTGCATGTATGTTTACACATTAATTTAGTTTTTATAATTTATATATATATAAAAGTTGGTTATACATCCTCTATATCAAGAAATCCTAGTCACTAGTTATTTTGTTGATAGTCCCAAATAAAAAACAAAAGTTTGTTTATATATTTATCTAGTTATATTTTCACTGACGAAGGTGTTCCGAAAACGTTTGTAAACGTTCTGAAAATATAACTATCGCTCAAACCAGCCTTGTTTTATTGACCTATTAGTGGTAGATCTCTATCATATAAGATAAGTATAAAAAAGGTCACGAAATATATATATATATACATTTATTAAAATTACTAAATTTTGAAATGACTTGATTATGCTACCATTTAGTACTCTTCGAACTATTAGAAACTTGTCTTAACTTTCTTTTAATATCGCCAATAGTTTTCGAGATATTTGTACAAATTTCGAGGGATAGCATTTTCATTAGAGCCCTCTCCACAGTACAAATGGGGGATTCCGCCGATAAGAATAAGTGCAATAGTTTTACATTAGACCGTTTTACAAATCCACAAAATTTCATTTTTTTCTTGGGAGTCCGAGTTGCCGGTGTTCCCTTATTAGTAGCGTAGCGGCTTAGATCTGCAATCAAACAAAACCAACCAAGGAAAACCGGTTGGAGAGAACCACATATCCGAAAATAGAGTCAGCACAGATTACTAGGTTAGGAAACCTACTAAGAGTCGCGCAGCCTATATATGTACAGTGTGTGTGGCGCCCACAGCCGTCAAAGAACGAGAAACGCCGCAAGATGCCCCTGTAAAGCGGTATTAAGGTCCGGTTTTACAATCCGGCAATAAGTTAGTTTATACTAATCGCTGCTTATTTGGGGATTATAAACCTGATCATAAACCGCGCTGTTTCGATTTTGGGGACAGGTGCCGACTAGGGTCAGTGGAGCCAAGACTCTACTATTTCGTAAAAGGTTGCGTTCACAGACACTCCGGTGTCAATTTTGCCAGAAGGATATCCAGACAGCCTTCCAACCAACGAGTAGATCAATCTTAATACAAGAATACTGATCGCTAATACCAACTAGATCGAGGAAGGCGACAGGGACGTGGTCGGTGTGGAGAACTGCAGAATGGAAGACGCCAAGGACACTCCCAAATTAGGACTCGATACCCAAGCTATATATCACGGAAAGTGCTAAAGCGTGTTCAAACATAAAATCCAGGGCTACACACAGCGATGTGGAAGGTACTGGATTAAAAGGCTGACTCTAAGAGACACCAATCTATCATACTGATGGAAGAGTACTCTTAGAAAAATATAGGTAATCTTACCTAAACCTAACCAGACTTCTTCTCAAGGGAACAAAGGACTTTTACCCAGGGCTCTTAAGATGGAGTATTTCGACGTCATTTCCTAGGGAACCGGTAGGTAGTAATGAAGAGACCAGAAAGACCGGGTTTTCCGCATATAGGACAGGACTATATACACACCATGTCAAAAGTAATCGAAGTCTGGAGTCTTTGCGTCGTAGTTAATTACTATAAAGCGGGCAAATTGAAACAAATTCAACTGGCACTTGACAGTAAAATATCTCTAGATATAAAAACTTTCATATTCAGTTGGCGGTGTTTTAGTTTTATTGACACTTGTTATCTGTAGTCATTTTTTCTTTTAGTTTGGTAGTATCATGGAACCTCAATCTACTCTAGGGTACGTCTAAAAGTCCTGGAACACTTTTTGTCTCATTTTGAAAAACAGGTACAATCGCATTTTCGTGAATATATTTGATAAGTTGTAATTCGCACTACGTGTGCAATACTATCATAACTTAAAAATTCTCACTTTTAAGTAAATGCAATGTTTAGGAAGAACGTTTCAAATCGGAAATATATAAAGACGCGTAACTGAGTAATTAAAAGTGCAATAAAGTAGTAATTGTATTAGAATTAAATATAATATTTATGATTTAAGATAGTATTATATTCCTGTACATGAGTAATTTTTTTAGTTGTGATTCAAAAACGAACCATTAAAAATTACAGAGAAACTTTATACATATTTCAATATACAAAATGTTTTATTCTTCTTTAACTAGAAACAGAAGAAAAATTTGTAAAATCTTAGGAGACTTGCGTTTTGAACGAGCGAGTGGAATTTCACGATAGGTCTCCTCAAATTCGATTTTATAGAAAATGCTGACAGGATGTTGCTTTTTGACTTCCGAAATTTTGATTTGGGTCTAGTTTACTTCGTTTCCATCAGAACTGAAAGAAAAGTTTGTTCCTATCTCAGAACTTAATGTTTTTAGAACCCAAGGTATCGCTCTGTTGCACTTCGTGTACCACGTATGGATTTCCAGATTTCCTTTCAACTGATATTATTGCTATCCATTGGCTAGGAATGTAGATATTGGTGCGTTTAACCACACATGTCTTCTCTTTTCGATTGCGGAATGAATGCTATCACCATCGTTTTGTGTGTAGCCGGTTATCAAAAATTTATTAGTTATGGATTCAATATCCAACTTAAAGGTACATTGCAGCAATGTATTTATTTACATTTTGAATACAAAAATTATCCGAATAGAGGATTATATTCCGTTTTGAATGGGTATTTGCAGTAATATTCTGTAGCTAATTGCAGGTCTTAGCTTTTAACAACACATCTTATTTCAAGCAGTTTCATTTTTCGTTATCCCTAGCGGATTTTTGAACTTCTTTGTACTATTTTTTTTAAATATAAGATACATCAATTTTACTAATTTAGTAGTTACAGTGTTTAAATCATCACTATCAGAGTCACTACAATCACCTACCGATTTCGTAAAAATACGTTTTATTAACAGTTTGAACAAAATCCTTGCAAATGTTGACAATGTCAAACAAAACGATACGAAAATAAATGGCACAGTTTGAGAAATATAACCGTGCTTTTGACTATTGCATTCAGAAATTGTCCAAATTTTGATTTGGGATAGTATTGCACCCATAGTGTGAATTGTGTTTATTAAATCAATACCCATCAGTGCCCTCACTTAAATTTTGTGATCACGTAGCTTTTAGTTGAATCTGCTCACTCGGCATTATAATAGCCATAATTAATCATATCTACTGTTTGATGATGTTTTATATGTATTGATCAGACGAGACCAGGAACTTTTGATATTTGAGATATAACGGTGACATTGGTTCTGATAGCAAATGGTAGGAAGCTGTCAAATTTGAAGACAACGGTCTTGCAATAAAGGAAGGCATTAAAGAAAGTAGAGAAAGTCCACCCCCTGCCCCCGCTGCATAGGGAAGCGCTACACAGTTTAATATGTATTTGGATACTTTGTAAATGGGTTGGTAAATGTAAGAACTATTTTATTTGAAAAAGAAAGAGTATATATCTCGAAATTAAATTCTTTAAAACGTTTTATACCTGATAAAACATCTGAAAACTCCATCCATACTTAACCCTTTGAAACCGGCTTTCTTCACCAGTTTCAGTCGTAAAACATCCTCGTTTCGATCCGATGGGGAAATTGAGATGGAAATAAACGCGTTTACGCGTCGCGGCGACTGCCTCGCGGTACGTCTATCGCAAAAATCGAATAAAGTGTAATAATTTGCGGTACCTGCCCGTGCCAATTTCGGACGAGCTCAGCTACGCGACTCTGTTCGTAGGGGTGAGGTGGACGTAATTGTAAAATAACACCGTCGAGAGAGTGGAGTAGTAGTAAGTAATAAAATCGGGCGGTCCTCCACCACGATAAAAATATCGAACGCGAGGGGTAGTAAAACGGAAAAACCGGTCGGGAGCGAGGAAGTCGTCGTAATGCACTCGATATGGAAGCCGTTAAATTTTACCGGCACTAAATTTCGTCCGCGCGCCCGGGGAAGATTTCGCGAAGCGTTTCCTAACGGTGCCGCTAGCAGCTTCGAGAACTTGGAAACTCGTTCGATCCGAGCGCGATCTCTCACGTTTTAAAGTTTTGGGGGAAATACCTCTTTGGAGGGAGACAGCGGAGAGACATTCCATATGCTCACACTGCGAGGAAACGTACATAAATCGAGCGGCGCGTTCCGGACAATGTGGCTAATTGATGAAGCGTTAAGAAATTTTATATATGGAGAAATTCAAATGGATCGCAGTTGGTATACAGGCTGATATGTTAAGGTAAGAGCGATTGAGCAATTTGACTTCCGATGTTGGATGGAGTTCATCAGAGATTTGTGTTAGGACTTCTATTGTTTTTCCTACACTGATTACTAGAGTTTATTAAAAAGGTGGTACCGGATGGCAGTAGCGTAGCGGTAGGGGAGTGGGGTATTTTCAACTCGTAGTCGATCTCGATAGTACCTCGAGATAGTTCAAAGCGACAGTACGTTGCACGTTGCACGCTAAATAAGTACGCGAAGATGGGACGCCCAAAGGGTGTACGTTCCCTTCGAATGTGAATAAATATCTCAAATATTCCCTGGACTAGAATATAGAAGTCGGGATATTTATTGCACAATATGCAATAGCGGATTGCTAAGTAAACGTGATGTATTGAATTAGGTAACAATATTTTATACTGGCAATTTATATATGATTTTATTTTTTATGCTAAGTGTGTGTAACGTTCCACAACATCTAGTACCTAATGAACACTTTCGTCTATTTTGGGCCAGGTAGTACGTACCCTCATGGAAGTTGCCAACATCTATGCAATTACGATACAATTTCCCACGTGTTCAAGGTACAGTAAAGAAATGTATAAAAGACAAGTTAAGAAATAAGAAAATCTGCCCATGTGTGGCTGAACAACTGATGGTCAGAAACACAGCGTTATTCATGTTGTGGCGCGTCCTTTAAAACGTAATGGTCCGCCAGCTTCGTTGTTGTTATCTAGTAAAAAGATTCAGAAAACTGATGCAGAAACCGTAGTCAAGATAAAACAAGATTCGTTAAGAGAATTTTCTATCACAGCAACCCAAGTCACAATGTTTGTTATTGACGGTGCCGCAACAATGCTGAAAGTTGGTGGGATATTGCAAATATGGTCTCCAATTCTTCCTTACATAACATGCCTTATACACGCATATCACCTCGTAGTAGAGTAAAAGAAGTATCCGATGGTGGATAAGTTAATAGCATCTACCAAAGAACCTGTTTATCAAATCTCCCAAACACACACACCTCAGCTTGTTATAATGCGATGGGAAAAATCGGCAGGCAGTATCTTACTATAATAATAATAATGATAATAATAATAATAATAATAATCCATCCATTATTGTCCAACAGTTATGTGTGAGTGTTCAAACCATTGTGACGAAGGGCCTGAAGCTCCTGCCGTACAAGAAAATCACTGGGCACGTGCTGAACAAGAAGAGCAGAAACGACTTGAAAATTGCGAACGGATGTTGCGGCTGGTCGGAAACCGTGGATCCCGGAATATGCTGTTAAGGGATGAGAAGCTCTCCACCCTCGAGCCGGTCGTAAATCGGCAGAATGACCGCGTATATCTTAAAGAAGTTTCGTTGACGTCGAAAGAAGCAACTTCAGCGCCGCTAGTGTCATGGTGTGGGCCGGGATATTCGCGAAGGCCAAAGCGGAACACGTTTTCATCGAAAAGGGAGTCAAGATCAACTGAGAAGTACATATATCAAAATGAAGTCCTGAAGAAAGAAGTAACTCGATTCGCATCGGAACACTTCCCAGGTAGCGATTGGATCTTCATGCAAGACTGGCCACCGTCCCATGGATCAAATTCATCGATGGCCGTCCGCGCCAGATTTGCCCCAAGCATTGGGACAAAATATTTTAGCACGCGAATTCTCCAGATCTGAATCCCATGGATTTTTCTGTGTAGAACATCTTGGAGGGCAAGGTCAACACTACCAGACATGCTAACGTTGAGCCCCTGAAGCGCGCGATCAAGAAAGCGTGAAACGAATTGAGTCCATCGTGAAGAATTTCAAGAAGCACTTGGAAACCTGTATCGCCTCGAAGTTTCTACATAGTTGTCGCTATGCCAATAAATTTTTATGCAAATCCGATCATTTTTCGCTGAGATATGGCGGTTTGAAAAGTCCGCGAACTTTCTGGCCACCATGTACATACTAAAATAATATCTTGTATATCTAATATAGGTAATACAAAAAGAAACCAACCATTCTTATTATTATATTTGATTGATGTTGTTTCAAAATATATAGCTGTAATATAAATTCGCACATCTACACATTGCTGTTAGTGGTCACGTCTGCAGAAAATTTGTTATTGGAAATGGAACCACAAACGTCGATGTATAGCGCGATCATAGGAAAATTTAAATTTTCAAGAAGGCTGGAAGCATCAATAAATCCGTGCACCAGTTCCCAAACAAATGAATGCTTATCCAGTAGTGAACCATAGTTAATTCCTCGTTGAGGATACTCTCCGTCCAATTTTAGAGAGAGAAACAAAAATCTTTTCTGTAGTTTTTCAATAGCATATGTAACTTTAGTGACAATAAAAGTGAAGAATAGAGTTTTTAGAAGAACAAAATTATTAAAATATTTGGGAAAGCGAAAAACGAATACCAGCATTTTGGAAGCAGAGACACACAAATTCATTATGTGCTGTGAAAAGCTTAGACCTGAACCAAACAGGGTTGCAAGATCCTGAATTTGTTCAACTTTTGTTAATGTCTGGTCATTGGTAATATATACTGAATCAATATATTTTATTTTTATGGTGTACGTAATACAGAAGCATTTATTAACATTAAGTTTTAACGAAGATTTGGAAGAACAATCAGAAATTATATTCAACTTATGCTTTAAAAGCAGAACGTTATCCCAAGTTTCTATATTTGCGAAGATCTTTATATCATCAGCATATGATAATAACGGATACGATATGGACTGACTGAATAATAGTGGGTCCAAATTGGAACCCTGGAGAATACCTGATTTCGAATGAAAGTCATATGATTTGTAGCCATTATAATGTACATAGCAAGATCTGCTTTCAAGGTAAGAGTGTAATAGATTTAAGAGAGTAGGACTAAAGCCGAACGATGAAAACTTTCATAGTAGGAGAGAATAATTAACTGAGTCGAAGGCGTTACTAAAATGTATAGACCACGCCTACCTGTCCCTGTTTATCCAGTTTTTGACTAATATATTCAGTAATAATAACAAGATTGGTGACAGTAGATCTACCTACCTATTAGGATGAAATAACTAGTTGAAGTTGCACAAGCTATTGAGCAATTAGAGTCATTAAATTCCAGAAACAATTTACAAGCCGCTCTAGAAAACTTGACGAACATTTTGTGCAATTTTAAGAAAAATCCCGATTTACAAAAGGTTCGGTCTACAACTGAAAATCAGGAGTGCGTAGATGAGGAAAAGGAATATCTGACATTTGCAAATCTTACTTCACTGGATGTCGAATGATCATTTTCGAAGTATATGACAACGTATTCACAACACCATCGTCGGCTGAATGAATCGATAATGGAAGCGTTGCTGATGTTGCAATTCTCCGCAGCTAGGACGAATGCCCATTTCACACTGGGCATCAAGACAACAAGAAACAATTAAGGGCTAAAAGACAAGTTTTGTCCCATATCGGCAGTAATTATTCAAAGTGACATTAAGCAGTCTTTAGTTTATTAACCTTCCTATACTCACGTCAAAATGAAAGACGTATACTATACTATATAAGTCGGTCTCACGACCGTATGCGTGAGTATAGGAAGGTTAATGATGGAATCCCAGGGGGAGGTATTTTGTAAATCGTAATAGGTCGCACGGCAAAATGTAATGCGCAGCTTCTTTGTTATGTAACCCTAATTTACGGTTAGTCTCCAATTCTTAAACCTAAACGCTCTACATATTCGCAAAGGGAGACTGTCCACATTATTACAAAATTCTGACGCTTGGCTAAGTTCTTTATACTCGAAGACTAGAACGTATTTTCCTACATTCGATCCTGATACTTAACAATGTTCAAGTTGGTCTTTCCTTATAATAATGAGTCCGATTATAGCCTACAAGAGGTCAATGGATTCGGCTTACTACAGATTACCGATTTTTCAGGTCCTCGATTAAAGAATTGAAGGTAGAGTCGCTAGTAACTATGCTTCAGCCTCCTATCATCACTCCAGGAAATCAACGATACAAATAGTTATGTGTTTTCACAGGCTGAGTGCACCTGAAGTACGAGATAACCATCTGCATATTATTGCGCCCCAAAGTCTACAATTCCCAAGTCTTCAGGGAAGACTTCCTTTAAGACAGTAACTTCATCGATGTAAGCATTCTTGTTCCACGAGTAGCTAGGGAACGTCACATCAATAAAGTATTCGGAGATGTGGGTGTGAGGTTGTGGGAAAGGTATCATGTTCCTCTAACTACGTTGACACTGGGAATTGTGGAAGGGTAACTTAAGCAAATCGTCATGAAATGTCAAGACGAATATATTTGCAATGTCTAAGAGTGCCTTTCTTTAAACCACTTTTAGACCTAAGGGGTGCCACAGCAATTTTTAATTCTTGACCCGTCGAGACTTCTAACCAACTCGGTCGCTTTAAGCTATGACTCCCCGAGATATCAAAGTTATCAAGTTATCGTGAATTACCCTGTTTTCCACCAAAGATATGAGCTATTTGCGCAGCGATATGAAAATGCTATAATAATTCCGTTAGAGGAGGATGTATAAAAGGTATGCGCTTGTCTAAGCGAAAGAAACAAATAGTGGGTATAATAATAATAATAAGGTTTGCACGGTTGGTGTTAACAGTAAACTTTCTTTTGGGCTCCATCGCTTAGAATGCTTGGTAACAATCCCAAGTAGTACAACATATACCATGTACATACATGGAATGAATTTTCGCTTATGTATTTATGTATATATATATATATATATATATTATGTATATGAAATGGATCATACGTTTGATAGAAAGCACTTTATGCTACTTTATAACTAAACTTCGACAAACGAGAAGAAATTTTCTTTTAATACCATTTTATTTGCGTAGAAAATTCTGTCTGTTGTGATTATCTTCTCTTTGATTTCTGTTTCACGTTCGCACTTAATGATAATTGTCACTCTCAGATTTTGAATTTCCTATCCAGATTTTCTTCTTTTTGTATTCTTTATCTAGTCTCATTGTTTTGGTTTTCCTTCATTGATTTTCATTCCCATTTTTGCTCCCATTGTGACTATTTCTTCCACCTCTTCCTTCATTCTACTTCTGTCTTTTGTTATTAGTGCAATGTCATCAGCATAGTAGCCTAGTAATCTGTTCTCCTCTTGTCCTCTTGTCCTTAATGTCCCTTTCTTTATCCTTCGGAGTACATATTGTAGAGCTACGTTGAATACTGTTGCTGATAGTGCGTCTCATTGTCTTGTTCCTTTATTGAATTTAAACTCTTCTGTCTCCCCTTTCTGCGTTAACAAACTCGCTGTTGTTCCTTTCATTGGCATCATTATTAGCCTCCTTAATTTTGCGCCTATATACAGCTCCTTTAGCGTTCCCTTTAGTTCATTTCTATTAATGTTATCGAAAGTTTTCTGGAAAAGCAATTCTATTTATATTTTGAACTGCTGAGCCTTTTTCATTAGTTGTTTTACTGTGTGTATTGCATCTATCGTTGATTAGCGTTCTTTAAATCCGTTCTGATGTTGCTCCGTTGAAATTAATTTGCTTACTTACACACAATTTATTTCAAAAAACCTTGATAACAGAGTACAAATTGATGCTATATACACTGACTACAGCAAAGCGTTTGACAAGTTAAATCATAATGCTTTGGTTCCGAAGTTGTTGGCTCTGGGCGTGCATGGGGATCTGATTCGTTGGCTAATGTCATATTTATCCAATAGATCACAAAATGTGAAGCTAATGGGTTATCAATCACAACCTATTACTATCACTTCGGGTGTGCCACAGGGGTCTTATCTTGGGCCGTTGCTCTTTAATTGTTACATTAATGATATTCATACTTGTTTTGTACATGCTCAATTTTTGGAGTATGCTAATGATCTCAAGGTGTTCATGTTGCCTTTATACCACAAAAGAAAAGTACATGACTTGCTGTTTTTATACATACTAATGAATAATTTACTTTTTTACTTACCACGTCGTTATACTTATTCTTTTCATAATTTGTCAATAATGGAGTTTATGCATCTCTACAATGACAAATTGCGATATTCAAATAACTTGGATATCTTTCATTTCACTTTCAAAAGATTTAAGCACACTGTGATCAACGATTTTATTGATTTAAACGCATAAACTAGTATTTAACTTCGTTTTACAACTATTGTCACTGTTTCTTGTTTTTATTGTATATTTTTGTAGCACAAATTTAAGTTAAATTTTGTATTTTCTTGGCATTCTTTCTTGCTGCCATATTTTCTTAATCGGCTGGTATAGCTTTTCTTTAATTTCTTTTTCTTTTCTTCTTTAGTTTCGTGGGGACTTCCCATTTCTGCTTTTGTTTATAATTTCTTCTATTTCTGTTCTTGTTAAGTCGTCCAGCACCTCTGCTATTTCGTCTATGTTTTGCTCTTGCTCATTTTCTACTGGGGTCTGTATTTCATGATCCGTTGATAGGTGCTTGAAGTGCTCTTTTGATATTTTCTTATATTCATCCTCAAGCTCTATTACTCTTCCTTCTTTGTTTTTTATTCCCTTTACTTTTCTCTTGTGTACTTTATTGTTCTCCCCAATTTTCTTGTAAAATAACTTCGTAGTATTTTTTCTATTTTCTAGTTCAATTTCCTTTATTCTGTCATTCATCCAGTTCCTTTTCGTTTTTCTTACTTTCATTCATATATGTTCGCAAAATCCATCACCTTTAAAAAACGTTATCAGCCTCCAACGGGAACGTCAAAAGACATATAACACCCCCAATTCATCCGCCCGGATATCCTCCCTCACACATACGGGCGCGTTACGCAGAAACTGCAACCCGCTTAAACCTAAACCTAATCCTTTCGCTCAACATTCGGCCTGCCGGTGGCGAGCAGTTTTCACTGTGCCCCCTGCCGGTCTCCGAAGCTACTCGAAACGCTCCGGTTCGCGTCCTCGTTCAGTCCGTCCTCGCACGACAGCCGAGCTCGGTCTTCTCTCGAACGCTTTCGCCATTCGAACCCGGCCGGTCTATCGGCGTGAGTCTTCAATTACCTAACATCGGCGTGTTCGTACATCCCTGAAGATGTCGACGTCGATCGGTCGAGATCCAGGCAAAGGCCGCGGCGGCGGCCGTTTGAAGTTCGCGGTCGCGTGTTTCTGTGTTTTGGCGGTCGCCGGGCTTGCACCTCCGACGTTCGTCGCCGTCGATGCGGCGGCGATCCCCTCGTCATCATCGTTCTCCAGGAGTCGCGGCGGCTACTCGGAGGCGGCGCCGGAGCTTGAGGGTTGTCAGCCGGATAAATTGACCGTCTACAAAGTGATCTTGCACACCTTTTGGTCACGCGATAAGTTTCCCAAACACTATCCGGATTGGAGGCCGAGCGCTCAATGGTCCAAAGTATTCGGTGAGTTAACATTTTAGTTCTCCTCGTGTGGCAGAGGGAAACCAAGTAGAGGGTACTGGAATCTTTGGGTATTATGAAAGGCAAATTTCATTATTTGAGATTTTGGAACACCGCGGTAGTCGTGCCGAAAGGTGTCCCCCTGTAAAAGTTACCGTAAACTGAGCTTTCAAACGTTGTCCAAGAAACACTTATTGTAACAAAAAACTGACTTCTTACTTAAGTCTTCGAAAAGGTAAGAGATATTGAATGTGAAATTTGTTTTTTGTTCAATATAATTTCTACTTATAAATTTCATATAAAAATTTGAACCAATCAAATCGCCAATGTTAGTCAATTGATTTTTATTTAGGACTTGTATGCACAAAGAAGAATATCAAGAAAGAATCGTTTCAAACCAAAAGATAATATCTAAAGACAGAATTTTCGTCCCGTTTTCAGTAAATTACCTCATGTTGTAATTTGGTGATGGACAATTCTCGCCTAAGAAACAACTATTACCTAGACACAAGCCTGGACGGATATTACACTATATTTACCTTTTCCTGGTTTTCTAACATAAGATAACATCTTATTACTTTGATGACCTAGCAAGTTCCAATCGTAATAAATGTCATAACTAGAACGCGAAATATACATTCTAACCACAACCAATAAAAAACAAAACGTATGGTCTAGCATCCTCCATTGAGGTCCTAAAATGAATTATGTTTGTGACATCCTGTATGTATGTGAGTCTAAGCAATTCTTAAAGAAGCACACTGTATATCAGGTGACATACAGTGTGTTTCTTTAAGGATTGCTTAAACTGTCTAAGAATATCCACTAATGGACATCTTGTCATTTTCAGTAAAAATTGGTCTTTACTCTAAATCTAACTCGATATAGCGTCGGAAAAGAAACCTTTTAAATAGATATCTATGTTCATATGAACTTTTCTTATCTTCAGAATGAACAAAATTTAAATGAAAAGATTTTCTGCAGGAACATTAGTGTTAAATAAATAATAAATAAATAAATATATAAAAATAAAATAATTTTATATTTCGATAAGTGTCACCCCCTAATTCTTTTCCTTTGGGGGTGGTAAATAGCTGGTATAAATTTGGAAAGATTTCTTCAACCTCAACACGTGGCCTAAGGAGTGTAAAAATTAAAGTAGACCAAATACAATAGTTTTTATTTTATATCTTAATTTGATATAATTATTTAGGACCAAGAACAACTGAAATAAGACTTGGAACTGATTAATCTTTAAAAATATTGTTTGCTATCTTAAATTATAACTAATAGAAATTTTAATAATTCTTTGATAATGCTTGTTTTGAGCAATATGGAAAATCGCTGCTATAGTCTCTTACTAGTTGCAGTAGGTACCGTTTCTCTTCCTCATCTTGGTATGGGGTATATATTCCTTCATAAGCTTAACACCTCTTTCTGCAGTGTAACTAATAACGGCAAAGTTTTCGGTTACCCTCAGACCATGTCGGTATTCATCAAGAGAATTCCAAATTGCAAGGTCGCAAGTAATAAAATTAGATGATATTTTAAATCGCTTGAAAAAATAGAGGTGTTTTTTGATACAAAATGAAGTAGTTCTTTGTGTATAAATTCGGCTGTTTCTTCGAAAAGAAAATTTAAGCGTTTAGAATCAAAATTATTTGACTTTTTCTTTAAATCCTTTGGCGATTTTTACTTTCTGCTCGATAGAAACTGAATTTCCAAAAATGCCAAACCCACTGCTTCTTCGGTAAGATACCATAAATACCCACAAAATTTCTTTGATGTTGCTTTCGATATCTTTTCACTTATTTTATTATAAAAATAAAGGTTATTTAAAAACATCAAATCCTTTTATGTACTCTTTACAATAAATATACAAAAATCTCTTAATCCTTGCAATTCCGACCAAGTCCATTTTAATTCATTTTGAAACATAAATATTTTTAAACAATAAATAGCTTTTGCCATCCACCTAGCATGGTGAAAAGCACCAGGTAATTGAAATTTGATAGCATTTTCATCCTGTCCGGCTAAAAATTAATGACTAACTGGAAAAGCTCTTTATAGTCGTCTCTTGTATGTTGGATACTAAGTTGGTTTCTAGCAAAAAGTAGGGTCAACTGTATGTCTATGTCGACAAATTGATCGTCGATTCCAATAATATATTTAGACCGGTCTCTATCCTATCTCGGGCCCAGACGATGTACCAAAGCGCGCTTCAAACGCAGACTTTAAAATCAATTCATATACATGTCTACATGGTAAATACAAAAGATCCTTTTGTAGTTGTTGTGCCAACAGGACGTAAGCACCTTTTAAACTTCCAGTATTTAATGCAGTGGTGTCACCTCACAACGCTTCGACTATATCAAAAGATGATAGTCAGCTAACAAGTTGTACATAGCTACTGCCATGTCATCTCCACAGCTAGAGACTAGCTTAGGAACCCCTAAAAGATGCTCGTATCCGTCACCAGAAATAATTACAGATAGCCTCCCAACCTTCTCTTTTCCAATTATTGCTGGGAGCAACTGTCCATTCCAGTGGAAAATAGCCAACTGTAATTGTAACGTCAGATGCTTTATTCTTGATTGTCGAAGAACGCTCGTCGCGAAGCTTTTGACGGCATCGACGAATTGACGTTCGATTTATAATAAGATTCTCTGTATTATGACCCAATGCTTTTTCAGTAGCTATTAAAATGTGAACAGCGTGTCTGTCAGTTAACTTGCATTTGTCAAGAGCTGCTACTAACTTGGTGTTTCCGCATTTCAACCATTTGTAAGCACAATAAAATATACCAATATGTTAAGTAAACAAAAGTTTTCTTATAAATTACTTTTCCAAAAAGCTTTTTCGAAAACTTTACAGAACTTACACAACTCCTCTATATCCCTTTTCTCACTAGTATCTGTACTTTCTTTCTTTAAATTTCTTTCGTCGCTGTTCTTCCGCAGTTGAAGGTTCTAAAACCCTTTCTTTGTTTTTCGCAGTTTTTTTATCAATGTCAAACTGTCTGTCTTCTTCTATTTTGATAATTTCCATAGCATTGGCGTGAGGTATATCATATAAATTCCCCAGTTTTTCTTTAAAAACGCACTCTTTTTGCCCTTGTGTTTCGTTTGTTTATTTACAATGTTCTTGAAAACTTCTCCATTCATTGTACAACGTTCCCAGTTTAGTAATGCAGTGCTGAGGTTCTCTAAAGGGTGTACGAGCCTTTTGCCAGAAAATCTCTGTTTCAGAAATCACTAAACGACCACTTTCGCGGAGGCTCAATTTCACACACTTCATGTTATACAACACCACTTGAAGCACTTGTTTATTAGAAGGAAATTTGTACACTAATATTGGATTTATTTCAGTTCCTGTCAAATATATATATATTGTTGCGTAGATTACTTTTTAGCGACATTCTTAACACACTCACTCAGACCAACTAAAATTATCATCTTCACACGCCCATAACTGTCTCAATTGTGCACCCTATTTTGACTTTAATGTGTTGGTGGGCTATTTAAAACAGTATTTTAAGTATGTATATTATTCGTAGACGTAAGCTTATTTATGTGTAAAATCACATTTAATTTAAATAATGGAAAAACAACAATTTTTATATAATTGCTGATATTTAAGGCCTCTGGAGTACCATGTCATTTGTAAAATAGTTAGGGGTTGAGACTTAAAAACAAAACGACCCTAAACAAGAAGGAACATCCTGTATATATTTTTTAAAAGTGGAGAAGGTATTAAAGATTCAGAAATCTCATCTAGCGATACATCCGCGACGCGTTCGGATTACAAATCAATATCAAGTTTCGAATTATGGCCGAGCTCGAAATAAGCAATCTCTATCGTGATAGATACACCGCGCGGTATATTACAAGGGGGTCGTTGTCACGTCGACTTCTGGGGCCAGCGAAGCGTGCGGTTTGTAACAAGATATGGCGTCGGCATTACGGCCGAGAAGACTGCAAGCGGTAATTAAGGCGGAAGGCGATCAGATTTCCCTTTCCTTGATGAATGGTCGGGCTACTATACCAAAATGAAAGTGCCAGTTTCGATTACAAGTCCAAGAGTTGAAACGGGAAAAATTAAAAAATCCCTTCCAAAAGAATTATTTAAGAAGGAAAGGCGCTCCACTTTAATGCTACTTTCATATTAAATCATGTTTGCATTTACAATTTTGTCCATCACCCTGTATATGTGTCACTCATTAAAATTCGTTGCTTTACCGCTGAATCAAAACGTTTCGCAAAAGCAAATAAAATCCCCCACCTCCGATCGCGCTGATTCCACAGATGTCAACTTTAATCGGAAACGAATACGCCAAAAGGGAGCGCGAAATAAAAAAAAAAGATAAATCGGAACAGGCTGTAATTTTTTATAAGCTCTTTTTCGCTTTTCCTCGCTCAAAAATAAAATCGTAATAACCCGATTCGTCGACGCTCCGTCCAATTTTAAGATCTCCTATACACGTCCCCCTTTTCTCTCTACGTACCCTTCGCTGCCACCACATCTGCCTCCTCAGCCCCTTGCCCTTTTCGAAGACGCCTATGGACACGATCGACTACAGAGACAAATTGTATCATTTCGAAGAAAATTTGCCGAGATCGATGGGAACGAGGAAGGTTCTCAAAGAAGGAGAAAGAGGAAACGATCGTCGAGAAGAAGAACTAGAAGTCTCCTTAAATTTATTATTCGGGGATCCTTTGACCCGTAGCGATTGATAATCCCCAATTTTTCCGACGGTCAAAGGAGTCGGAGAACAACTTCGTGATCTCGATCGGTAATTTTCCATCTTACTTCGTCCTTACTGTCCATCTTTCTTGGTTTCCTGTTTTTAACGTCGATAGTAACCAGGTTAAAATAAAAAAGTAATTATAAAAGAATACCAAACTAATATTATAAAAAAAATTACATTCTTTGGGTAAAGTCTACGAAAAAGCTAGAACAATTAAGTAGGTCATGCTCGGTTCGATATTATAAACAATCGAACATCGTTCGTACAAGTCGCGCCAAGTGAATCCATTAATTGCTACCTCTCCGCTCCCGGTCTTAATCGAATCATCTTTGAAGGACTAATTAGGATCGGAGAAGCCATTAGCGGCAAAAATTGTAATCGATGGGTGTTTCCTAACCTAATATCTCGTCGAATTCGATTAAAGCGGATAGCATCGAACGATCAAAGGTTGCGTGCCTATGGCATTTTAATTCGATATCGTTTCTCTCCTACATATATCTGAAAAAGAAAATTATGCATTTAAAGGGAAAACGATCTATAATCCATTCCATAGGAGAGCTTAAACATTGTCAAACTCAGAGGGGTGGCGGATTTCTAGTTAATATTAAATGAGTTTGCGTTCCTTTTGTGGAAAGAAGCTTGGTAAGCATTGTTTCGAATTATTATAAAGACGTGAAAGGAAGAGGGATGGGGCTGTACCTCTTTTAGTTGGAATGCAAGGTGATTACGTGTCGAAACATATTGAGAAACACTGTTTCAGGAGTCATTTTTGAAAAGGTTTGGTGACTACAGCTTTGCATTATCAAAAACATCTCCTGCACAAAAGCGAATAGCAATAGTGAAAGGTGGTCGCGAGACGAAACATGTTGAGAAACGCCTCTTTATGAGTCATTCTTGAAGCCTTGCCTCGCATTATCAAAAACGTTGTAAACTATGTAAAGAAAAAGGGAAAAGTAGGATGGAATCGTTTCTGTTTTAGTTCAAGCGAAAGATTCGCATCAAAACAGGTTGAGAAACACTGCTTCAGGAGTTATCTGTCGAAAGGGTTTAGAAGTTAAAGCCGTACGTCATCGAAAAAGGTCTTCTATAGAAATATAAATAGGAAATTAGGATGTACTAGCTTCTTTAATTGAAATGAACGGTGATGCGTGGCAGAAAGGTTTAGGGAAATACTGCTTCAGTTCTGACTTCCTCTTACTTCTAAGTAATTCTTGAAAAAGTTTGGGAAGTCAATTTGTACGTTATCAAAAACGTCTCTTACACACATACACAGTTCTTTCGCGTGCAAAAAGGGTTGAGAGACTCTGCTTCAGAAATCATTCTTAGAAAAAGTTTAGGAGCAAAAGCCTTTATTTTCAAAAAGCAGACAGTCAACTGTTTTAGTTCAACTGAAAAGCGCTCGTTAAGTTAAAAGTTAGAAAGATTGGTGATTGTGGGAATCATTCTTGGTCTAATTGTTCTTGGGAAACGATTGAGAGATAAAATCTTATATTCTGTCAAACAAATTCTGGACGAATACTGAACAATAAAATACAAAATATTGGAGACATCTGCAAAAGTTTTCCATTTGTCCATGTGGGATCTACAGAATGCTGACTAAACAACGGAACAATATTCAAGCTTAGATTTAGCGTACTAACAATAGAGCGGTATTATAAATTCCATTCCAAATTGTGGTAATTCATGTAAAAAATTCTAACACTCGTATAGTGTCCACGTTAGAGGTCGTGGTTCCGGGCAGTGAGGGGAATATAGAGGGATATAGCGGTATAGATCTTAAGGGGAATCTATGTTCTGATTTTTGTATCTTCGATATCTATCAACACAATAAACTGGGTATCCACCCGAACCCACAAGTTGTATTATTGTAATGGAATACACAACAACTCGAAGCAGATGAAGTGACATTTAAAAGATGTTCATTAAGTAACCATTGGGCGGGGTAAGTAATCCTGAAGTCCTTTAGTGATTTTGAGCAAATGTAAGAAATGCAATTGGTTTCCTTTTAAACCTGAAAGTTTTGCATTTACGTAGGTATATTTAGTAATAATTTATTATTATTATTTAAAGAGAGTTTCATTATATTTGGAAAATCTTAAGGTCATCTGCAACAAAAAAAGTTTGACAATCTAAATTACTGCATATATTTTTCATGAAAATTAGAAAACACAAGAACACTGATTATTAATAACTTGGGGACAGAACTGTTAGTAAGTTGAGGAAAATGAGATCCATGATCCTTACTCGCCACATACAAGGTGTAACAATTAAATAAAGGTACTGCCTATAACCTTAGCCGTCGGGTTTGGTGAGGGACAGTGGTTACGGATTATAGGTGAACTTGATGCTTTCGGTGAAGGTGCCGCTTATTCCGTCTCTCTGTCTAATTTAGTTTCTTCTTACTTTTCGCTTCAGTAGGACGATCTTGTGTCGGAGTGCCGTGACGCTGAGCTGAGAGAAAGGCTGAGGAAGAAAAGATCAGATCTGTGGAAAAATAAATCATGGATTCTGCACCAGGACAGCGCGCGAGCACACAATTTGCCCTTCGTGAAACAGCAAACAAACACCTTATTGTGCTCGATGGTCCACCATATTCATTAGATCTTGCTCCATGCGACTTCTACTTGTTCCCAATAGTTAAAAGTGGATCAACGGGAATGTATTTCTAGTCTGTAGAAGAAGTAAAGACAAGAAGTGGCCAACTTGCTGAAGACATTGACACTTGATGAGTGCTGATGACTGCTTTGAATAATGGGAAAGAGTATGTAGCGGGATGGAGGTAACGGAGGGGAGTATATTGAAGATGACCAACAGCAACTTCTAACAAGTTTTCAACAAAGCCTATTTCTCGGATCAGTCCCAATATTTAATTGTCACATCTCGCTTATGTAATAGGTACGATTTGAAAGGGCTGATTAATGATGGCGGGAAAGCAAGGATGCCGAGTTTTCTTAGAAGTAGAACTTGCCGATCTTGTCAAGTGCTCTTCAGAAAAATGTGAATATAGTATCGATTTGTGAATTTTTATCGAGATGTTTAGTATTGCTAGAAGGTTGTCAAGTTGGTAATCGTGGAACGCTTCCCAATAAAGTGTTGTCGGATTGCCAAAGTAAATTTGATTTGGGGGTATACACTTGCATATAAGATCTCCAATACTTCATCAAGCAAAATTATTTGTGATCGCTATCGGGCGATAACTTTCCATTTTGGAATTTTCCTTTTGGAAGACGAGTATGTTTCGCGATTTTTAAACGCTTAGGGAATGTCGATGTTGGTAATAAAGAATTAAAAGCATGAAACAGCACTTTAGGTCCTATCGAAAAGGTACTTTTTAATTGCTTCAAGGAATTGATGATTTCTATTTTTTTAATATGTGATAATTGGGTAAGATTACTGAGAGGACATACAACGTTCATTAAAAAAATACTGCGAATACGTTCACAATTCGTGAATTATAATCAAAGTTCTGCTACTCTAAATTATTCGGCAGACTTCAAGTTATAGAAAGTGAAAACTTTAGTCTTCCGCTCCAATCAGTTGAAAAATTTGAGTTAGGGAGACACTTGCATGTGCCATTAATTATCATGGAGGTGGTGGTTTACCAATCACGGACTGCAACCGCAGACTACAGTTTCGTCTTTAATATTTATTTACTTTGGTCAAATCTATCGCCACGAATAAATCCTACATCTAGCTGGGAGTTATGTTTTATTAATCACGAACTGGTTATACGGTACTCACGAGTTCTAACACGGACGACATATAGTCTATAGTAGTGGTTCGTGATTGGTACACAATAATCTTGTTGTCAAGATGCTTTCCGTCATAACCTCAAGCCCCTCCTGTGAATCTTGTTCTATGATCTCCACAGGAAAGCAATCGCACGGGGTAATATTTGGCGAATATGGTACTTGGCTGAAGATATTCGCTGAGCCTTTTACCGAAAAATAGCATGAAAGGGCCGATATGAAGGATGGTGTATTATTTGTGAATTATTATTTCACAAATCTGGCTTTTCGGGGGTCTTTTCAATTTCAGTTCGTTATCGAAGTGCGATTTTGAATATTGCTGGTTGGTTAACACGCTAACTTCTAACGTCGTATCATGGATGTAGGCTCCGAATTGACTCGTTCAGGCATATCTTGAATGATAATTTTCTATCTTTATTTCCCTTACTTTCATGACGTTTCCGTCAGTCGAGATCGTCGAAGGTCGATCGGAAGGATGTGTATCTTAAGCGGTCTTCTTCGTACGATTTGTACTATTCGAATGCTTCTGTTTATGAAAAACTTCACCCACAGTAGGTCTTCTGCACTATTATCAACGATTTAGTACAAGAAATTTCGTTGGCCAGACAAAATTAGCGCTGTTTATATCAATTTAGAAAATTGCAGAATGTAAATGAGGTCAAAATATTCAGACCTTGAGCAATACTTCTTAAGCTTGAATGATTGATTTTTACTTTTTCAACATTTTCAACCATTCGGCGCAAGATATTGTGTTTATAACGAGTTTTTTCATGCGGGCTTTAAAATGAACAATTCCTGCGATTTATTTGACAGAATGTGTGCACATGATTAAACATCGTCTGTAACTAGACGCATGCAGAAGAAACAGATGGTCGCAATTCTTTTGGTTAAAATGATAGGTGATTGAAGATCAGAAAATGTTGAGAACACCGCTGCAGAAAAATATTTGACTCCTGCAATATCTAACTCTTTGTTTATCAATGACGTTTACGTCTTTTTAACTTTTGAAAGAAAAACGTTTTTGCACCCTATAAGGAAACCACCTCACCCTGTTAATTTTTCTCTTGATAGCGGGAAATCCCATACGCATTCACATCTACATATCTATATGTATCTCGTATTCTAATTTGTAGTAGGAATAATTAATCTCATTCCGCGCTCACCGCAATACAATCAAAATCGTCATCATTGTAACAGGGGAATCGTGCTGCTTCTGACATCATTATTATTAGGGAAGTTCGAATAAGCTTTGATGTTCGTAGTTGAATCGAAACCTGTTTGTCGCATAACTAGGTATAGCGGAATAGATAGATACTCCAAAAGCTTCAAACTATACGGTTTTGGCGGTCCTTCATCAAAACTGGAGTTAAAATTCCGTTTGTCTTAACATTTTGGTTCGTGAATTTTATAAATACTCTTTTTAAAGCGTCAACGTCATCAGCAATTATTCTTCAGTTTGTACATCTCACTGTAGGCTGTGTTAGGAGGAGAGGGCATAATACCTAGTTTAAGCCAAAAGTTTCATATATTTTATCCCTTGTTACTCCTTCTGCCAGCGAAGCATGTGTCTCGAATTAATAAGGAATTGTCTAGTAAAGGGATGCATTTATACAAGTTTTGCTGTCTCTCTTTCTCTGTCGTATTTTCATAGGTATCTGTAAGTTATTCTTGCTGGATCTCTGATTTTGACTGAATCTAAAAATTACTACTCAAAGAGGGAGGATTATCGCTTTCCACAATAGAAACGATGAGGTTGTCTGTATTTCCAAGTTTGCTCCAAAAGTTTTGAATTACGCGGGGTTTGGTGGTTCTGCGCCCAAACGAAAGTTATAATTGTTTTAACGTTATCGTCTCTCAATTTCACTTCTTAGAGAACAACCATACACTTTACTGCAATCATATTGTATTTTTTATATTTCACTGCAGCTTACGTTAGGATTAAAGGTCAAAGCATCTTCTTAAATCCACAGGTTTCTAGTTGCGGTACGTGCTTCACGTATGTTAGACAACGTTGTTAGTGAAACACGTGTTCCGAATTAGAAAACAGTTGCTTAGCAAGGAATACACCTGTGTAATTTTCATTTCGTCCACTTTATCTCCTGAGGGCCAGTGAGACATTCTAAATTGGCGAGTACCCCGAAATATATCGAACAAGAGAGAAAATGGATGACTTAGGAAGAGATAAAACTCATGCGAAAAGTACATGATGGCACAAATAAACCCAAAAAGTCAAAGAAATAGCAAGAATTAATAAGAAACAAGTGACAAATAAACACAGAGTGGGAAAATATATAACATAAAAACGCTCTTTGCAGACGACAGTTAAGAGTTGGAAATCCATCTAGTACACTCTGAAAATAATCTACATACAATAATATACACACTTTCAGAAGCACATATTACGTCGTGTCAACCTGCGCGAAAGAAGTAGCAGAGGCAAAAACACACGCAATTGATGACGTAAAATGTACTTGTGTGGCTGGTATACACGCGATTAAAGTAATAAAATCAAGTAAGGCTCCGAGGTCAGATGAAATCCATACTTATAGAAAATAATATCGACTTTTTGAGTACTTTATTTAACAAAATCTATGAGACCGATGAAATCCCTCAAGAATGGTCAAACTAAGCTTCTGACAGCTTCTGAGGAACAAATTGGGTTTCGTAATGGATTTGGTTTAACGACAATTACCTTTTATTGAACTTAGTATTATCCAAATTTGGGTTAAACATTAAAGGCACCTTTTGGTATAATATGTAATGGATTTGGTACCAGCGAATCTTTATTTAGTTTTAGTCTAGACGTGCGGAAGTGTATAGATCAACATGGAGACGTTTGTGTGGCTTCTATAAATGACAAATCAAACACACACTTCTAATGAAATATGTGCATAAACAAGAGCGAGATACAAACGACATCAGAATAATTAGGAAGCGCTTCTGGAACCAGAGTACAATAGTCGAGTAGAGGAACTTTGTAACACGGAGATCATAAATATACACTGAAGTGTGCCTCAAACCCGTATATTGTCTGTACATTTGTTCAGCCTCGCAGACAGCAAGGAAAAAGACATCAAAATCAACGGGAATCTTGTTAAGAACTTAAGGTACGAGCATTAATAACGAACGGTGAGAAAGGAATACAAGAGATGCTAGACAGAATAATTGTAGAAGAGGATCAGTGGCGTTGGTAAATTAATGTCCTCAAAACTGAAACAATGGTAGCTTCCAAGCGAAGTAACGTTGTTACTAATGTGTCAGTATATGGTCACTATATTCAACAGGTATCTGAGCACGTAAATTCAGAAGTGAAAATCAAGTTCAGAATAGGACAAGCTAGGCCTATATTTATAAAACTGGAGTAGATTCCTCCTTACTTTACAGTATAGCGTGGTCAAGTATTATGCTTATAGCAGTTTCCTATATGGCACGGAGGCATGGTCACTAAGCTCAAGGCTAATGATCAAGAGTGTTTGACGTCTATGTCATAGACATGACGAAAACGAAATAGCGGGGCACCAAACAGAATAGAGATGTATCGAGAAATAATTGAAATGGTAGAGGAAATAACAACTGCATATTTAGGGCACGTTCCAACCAATACTGATTGCTTCAACTTGTCATTATGGGGAAGATGGAGAATGAGCAAGGTACGGGCAGAAGGTAAATTTCGTGGCTCAGGAACATTAGGAAATGGACCGGAATAAGCGCGGAAACATTTATAAGAACAGATGAGAACAGAGAAAGATTTGCACGTTTTGTATGTCCGGCTACCATTGAATATTTCCACGACCCCCTGAGAAATCAGTCTAATCACCACCTTCTCCAGTTGAAATTAAACCTCAGAACTTCGAAAATGAAATGAAATGAAATGAAAATTTCTATATCTCGCTATACAGGCATATGCAAAGCTTACATAGTCACATCAGAAATATTCGTGGGAGAGGTTGACTTCGCACAAAATAGAGTCGAACGTCTCCAATGTTTATTTAGACTTGAATTGGATGGAAAATTTCTCCGACCAGACTAAACAGAAGGCGACGATACCTGTATAGTTGTTAGTACAGTTAAGTAACACATCTCAAGTTCACAGATTGATATATAGATGGCGCCACTATTGACAAATCGATATGAATTTTAGGAACTACCAACTTTCAAACAATACGTATCAACATTTTACGACAATTGGACGTTTAGTTCACACACACAGGCCACAGTGGTTTTAGTGACGCTACTTTTGTGATTTTTAAAATAATGGAAAAATCTTTTTTTTTTTTCATGTGTTGATAAAGCATTGCTTTTTAATGGGAAAAATAAGGTTTAAGCAAAGCAATGGCTTGACACGCGTTATTCGAACACTACTGCATCGAGAGACGAATGGTAGAGAAGTGGTTTACTGATTTTAAACGCGGCCGTGCAAACACCGATGATACTGAACGCTTTGGTCATTCAAATTTGGTAGTTGTTCCAGCAAACATGAAAAAGGTCCGCAAAATGGTTTTGGCCGATCGTAAATTGAAGTTGTGTGAGATTCGCCACTTTCCATAAACATTTGAGCATGAGAAAGTTCTGTTCGAAATGAGTACCGCGTTTGCTCACAGTCGACCAAAAACAACACGCCGGCGACGATTCAGAGTGCTGTTTGGAGCTAATTCAGTATAATGAAAAGAATTTTTTCATTCGGCATGTAACAATGGGTGAAACATGGATCCCATAACTACACTCTAGAGTCAAATCGGCAGCCAGCTGAGTGGATAGCAAAGGATGAAAACCGTCCAAGGCGACCAAAACGCAAATGTCAGCTGGTAAGGTTTTGACCTCCGTATTTTGGGATGCACACGGTATTTCATTAATAGATTACCTTGATCAGGGAAAAACCATATATATTGAACATTATATGGCGTTATTGCTGCGTTTCCAGAAAGAAATTGCGAAAAACGACCCCCAAATTAAAAAAAAGTGCTCAGAAAGTAGTCAGATGTATCATTTGAAGGTTGGTAGTTTCTAGGAATCATATGGATTTGTTAATAGTGGCGTCATCTATATGTCATCCTACGAACTTATTGAGTAATGTGTTATGCCATTTGTGTTACCTTACAGCCTTCATCATTATCATCCCCAGCTTTGTTGTTGGTGTTTCTTTATTTGTTTGTCAATTCGTGATGATTCACTCTTGGATACACATTGGTCCTCTCACATTTTGCAAGCCCCTGAGTTTAGACTAAGTTGGGCCCAGTCTTCTACTGCTGCTTCTTTTCCTTGAACGTAATGTTGTTATCGATGGCAACACCCTTCAAGGTTTTGTTGGGATTTTCTATAACACCAACTTATCTTGTGGGTGTATCGATCTTCAGTTTGCTTCCATTGTTCGCTGGGTAATTTCCAATCGGATGGGATCGTAATTATTTCACAACAGTCACAAGGACTGTGATGTAGTATAACTTGACACTAAACTAAATTATCGGTAACTTCGTACTATACATTCATTAATACGGGACACGTGTGAGATTATCAATACGGTTTAGTTGTTGTTACATTGTTATCCTAATTAAGATTATTATTGTTTTTCATTTATCGCATTTTTATCCACATGTGTTTATGGAGTTTTCCTTTTAGACCGTCTCCATATTATCTAGTACATCCCAGTACAAATTATTTATTTGTGACCGAATATTGAATTACACATGACAAAACTAATTCGAAGTGGACAAGCGGACGCCACAAACTTTTAGCTGGTTTCGTTAATCATTGAAATTAATTTTAATACAAATGCTATTCCAACTATTCTCGAATAAAAGTAATCTAGGTTAATATACACTGCTCGCTGACGGGAGTCGAACACCAAATGGCTTTTTGTCGACAAATTCGTATACTTCTAGAGTGCATTTTGTTTGAAATATGAATTTAGCTCTTAACGGTAATGTTGTGCTATCTCCCGCAGGAATATCCTTGAAATATTTCCGGAAAAACGAATATCGTTGACATGAAGTTGTAACTTCCATTCTTTTAGGGGAGGACATTTCGATTTTAATCAGTTTAAAGTTACTTTGAGTTAGTGCATAACACTTTATTGCAATTTAGAATGTATTTATTCTGTCAAAATAATGACGTGTCTGTGCGTGCCGAATTTCCTCGAACAATCTTGCTTTTTTGAATTTATGCGACCTAAATCTTATACGAGGGGCGTCTTTTATGTATTTAGAAATGACCACTAGGTTCGTAAAATTTGACATTTGTTATTGTGAAAACAGTGTGTACAAACTAATCGGGTAGTTTGTTTGCAGTGAGCGTTTAAGAAAGCCATTTTGTGAAAGAATGGAAATTTCACGTGAAGGTTTTTTTTTTGATGATTTTTACGATCGTAGTAAAGGCCTAACTCAACAACCATGTATAGGACCTCTTCGTTCAATTTTTGGTAATAAAACACTATCAGAAAAGATTGTTTACAATTGATTTGCAGAATTTCGTCATGGTCGTGCATGCGTCAGTGATGAATTGCATGAAACTAGATTAAAATCGGTTGTGATTCCAAAAAGCATCGGTGCTGTACGCAACGTGATTGAAAAAGATCGGCAGAAGATAGAGGCATTCGTAGGCATACCGAAGACAGCAATAAATTCCATTTTGCATGATCATTTAGCTGTGAAGAACAATTGTGCCCAATGGATTCCTCATAATTTTACCGAATCTCAAGAAAAGGGTCGCGTTGGCTGATGTAAGAACATGCTCAAAAAATTCGACTGAGGAATTGCAAAATCTGTATACAACATCGTAATAGGTACCGAAACTTTGATATATTTCTATGAACCGGAAACTAAGCAACAGTCCACTGTTTGAGTGTTCTAATTGTAAGATGAACTGGGTCCCACAAAACTTTTTCTTTCACGAAGCACTTCTAAGACAATGATCGCTTGTTTCTTAGGTGGTACTGGACATGTAACCATTCCTTCAAGGAATTGAAGAACAGTTAATGCTTAATGGTATACAACAACTGTTTTGACAGAAGTCGTCGATGAAATCAGGAAAAAACAAGCGAAAACATCGTATCATTCTACATCATGGCAATGCCACCTCCCACACAGCACGTCAAACAATTGATTATTTGGAGAAGAAGAACATCGAATTAATGTCTCATTGACTGTATTCACCTAATTTACCGCCTAACGATTTCTTTCTGTTCCAAAATGTCAAATGGAAAATGCGTGGATAAATCGCTATTCAAGCATTTTCTACTTGACAGCACCTCAAGAACCTGTTGAAAAATGTTTCGAGAATTGGTTTGAAAGCATGCGAAACTGTATACATCTTAAAGGAGAATAGTTTGAAAAGCAATAAATCTGTTTGTATCAAAAATGTCCTTTTTTTCCTAGTTTTTGTAACAACTTAAAAATCGTCTCTTGCACTATTCCGAGCGGTACTATATACTTTAGCATATCGTATCGACACAAAACAATCTCATTGGTGCCAAGTTCTGCAACACCATGAATTAGCTTATCACAATTTTTATATTTTAATTATTTTGATTTTATCGTGCGAAATAAGTCATGAAGTTTTGAGTGTGTAAAGTATTGATTAGCATCGCTTCTTTTTGTTACATCAATGCGTTATCAGATTACTCCAAAGACACACAACTTTGCTTTTAACCACCACTTCCTAGTGCAAAAGTTCCAAAATCTTTAAAATCCTTGAAACGAGCCATCCTACAAATTGACAATTGACATAATTGCCTCCCACTGCCCCATTTTGCAAAGAAAGAATAAACAATGATTTGTAAAACAACTCTTCCTCGACTGCGAGCAGCTCGATCTTCCTTCCATCCCTCGTAAGCGACGGATTCGATTAAAACCGACGCAACATCTAAGCGATCACCTATCTACCTCCTACAAAACTTTTCGAACAACTTCACGGGACCCCTTCGATCCGATCACCTGTAGCCGTTTACAACTTTAACGCAACTCTAAGATGAGATTTTCCGGGACTCGGGGGATGGAATGATGTGAATTTTAAAAGAAAAACAAAAGAAAGCAGATATATAATAAATCATCGTTAATGGATTGGGATAGGGGAAACTTGAATATCATCGCGTAGGTAATGCCTTAATCGATACGTGTTTACATCTGAAAATGCAATTCCCCCTAAGCGACGATGGCGACATCGGAATGAAAAATCTATAAATCTTCGTTGCGACTCGGATGTTGTACTTTGAACACCGCCCAACATCCAGTAGGTACCAAAAACGACTGCAGTCATGAACGCAATTCATCATTCCCATTCCTATGTGTTCGCGCATTATGTAATTTACATAAGTATCTATGTACTTCCCTGGTTGTTGTGTGTAGTATATGCTTTGTGCGGGAATTCAAATTTATCATATTCATGCGGTCATATAAACAGCGAGACGGGTCGATATTCCACCTTAAAATAAATGTACGCATATTATTTACATGTCAAACCTCACGGCGTTTGTCTACGAGCGAAAAAGAAACGAAAAAGAAGGTTGTGTTCTCGGTTTCTCTGATATAGCAGCGAATATGCGAAGAACCGAGCGATCGGAAGTAATGTTTATTGCGAGATGAAGCAAGATGTATTCCGTGGAAAATCATGCGTGGAAATAAATTTTTATTCGTTGAATAGATGCTTTAATGTTCTATTTTCATACATGGACGGACTCATTTTAAATGTCTTACCGTGGAAGGTTTCTAGAAGATTTGAATCTTTGTTTATCTCTGTAATTTAAACATAAAAGATCTTCTATTTTCTATTATCTTTTGGAAATGTGATGGAAACCTGGAAATTTTACAAAAATCGTACTCTAGAGAATGATCTTAAACTCTTTAAATCCAATCTGATGGTTTTAGATCTTTGGGAAATCTCTGCAATTCATCGAGAATTCATGGAGACGAAGTGTTGGGTCTATTACGTCATTCATATAAATCTGCCATCAAAACTCTTAAGGCGCTATGGTTTTTTCATCAGTAGTAATTGTGACATATTCGGGGATTTTCCAAAAGGCTTCATTGGAAACCGTTATCCGTTATCCATATTATTACGGTGAACGATTTCCTCACGCTTTTGGATCATTTCATAGTCTTCTTCCTCGCTTATAAAACTGAAACGATATGTTTAACAGTCCATCGGTAGTTATTCAAGGTACGCTGTTAGACTCTGTAGTGTTTGTTATTCACATCACTAGCGTGAACCATCTTATAAAATTTCCAGGTCACTATCTAACAGCTTTTTCTTGTGAGCAGAACATAGCGCGCCAAAGATTTCAGACGTTTCACACTTTCAGTAATGCATCGAGGATACTTTGTCAGGGTGTGTTGGGTACTATTTATTGCACATGGTAATTGACTAAAAAACGCACATTTAATAACTTCAGAAGTTTATCAGAGATTCTTCAAGAAACTGTGTCTGGTTCCTGTTTTGCTTATTATTCATTAAACTGCTGTCTCGTAGTTTCCTTCACCAACGCAATTAAGGTGAGAATATTTAGATGCATCATGGTTCTTTGAACGATTGTATTAGAACTTTTATTGTTTCTTATCCAGAGCATCATTTCCGTAAACAACTTCACACGTCGTGGAGGAACTCTCTAGTAGTCTCCTTCGCTAATAGGAGATTGTTAGCTTTTAAATGTTTAAGCATTTTCGTAATTGCACGCAAAAGGTTACTTCGAGTTCTTCAAGGTGCTGTCTTAGATTCTGTATTATTTGTTATCTGCGTTATTGGCTTAGACGGCCTCGTAAAGCTGCTGGTGGAACTTGATGCTCAGAGACTTTGGATGTTTCAATGTGTCCGTAATTTATCAAGGATTGTTCATGGAACTGTGCTCGGTCCTGTACTATTTATCGTATATATTCTTAATATAAACTACATATCTGTTGTGGTAATTCAAGAAACTCTGTTGTTGTTCTTAACTAAAGATTTTAAAGTGCTCTCTGATAGATTCTTCCACCAACACAATTTGTAGCGTTAAGGTGAGAATTTGCACGTTCGCAAGTTGCCGAAATAAACGCCTGTACCTCAAAACTCATGTCAGAACTACACCCTCATGTTCTAGTAGCCTCTCTCGCTGTTGTAACTCAAAGGATATTTCGAATGTATAAGAATTTTTACAATTTTACGTCATATATTACTGGAAGTTCTTCAAGGGACCGTATTGAAGCCTATACTGTTTGTTATCCATGTTATTAGCGTAAACGTTTATCTAGAAGCTTTTAAGACGATGTCCGAAAGTTTTCTTCACCAGTACCTAGAACCCATTAGCGATTTCAGACGTTGGTATTTACTAGCTGTTCGTATTTTATTCAGGAATCCGTATGAACATGTGTTGGGTTCTGTGCTATTTACGGTACATATTCTTAACGGTATCTGTCCCAAAATCCTTTCATTTTAGAGCTTTTGGAAATTTGCAGACATTCTTCGTAAAACAGTGTTGCTTTGAACTGTCCTCTGGTAGGTTTTTAGAGGAACACAATGATCAGATGTTCCTCAATAGGTTGTACTAGGGCCTATGCTATTTGTTCATGTTCATGTCAAAACCACACTCTCACGTTTTTGGACTATCTAATAGCCTCCGTAGCTCATGTAACTCGTATATTTCAAATGTTTAACACATTGGCTGCCCAGCCAATTTTGCTAATGTTTCTTTCGTAATACGTAGTATTCAATATTCAATTTAAGTAAAATAGTTGTCCTTTTAATCGGACCAAATTTTGAGTGGTAGTGTTCAATTTTTGTCTGGCTATCAAAAATAATAGCCGAGGTTCCCCGTGAAACTTAAGCACAAATTTTTTAGCACGTGCCATCGTCTGCTATCATATTTGAAGGAAGTATACGTAGCACATCGCCGGGCGCCCAGCATTCAAACTTCTACAAAATTTGCATCTAACAATAAGTGATACCATTTCTGATAGCCATAGCCTAATATGTGAATACATCATGACAATCATATTTGATAGCCAAAGTCTCAACGAAAACATCATTGGCTATTAAATATGATAGCCATGGCAATTGTGAGCATTGTTGGGCATTATACTATTTGTTACCCACGCCATCAGCGTAAATACTCCTCTCCTCCTACTAAATCTTCTTCTCTCTCTCTAATAGGACTTAGCACGACTGATATATCAGATGTTTTAAAGTACTCATAAAGGATTCCTCATGAGACTAAGTGGTAATGCTTTTATTATTTGGAAATTTATAGAGGGTCTTCACTACATTGTATTGGCTCCTGTATTGTTTGTTCTCCAGCAAAGATTTGTCTGGTGGGTTCCTGCACCAACATAACTCGTGATATTAGAGTGAGACTTCGAATATCTCAAGGTTATCGCAGTTTGTGTTTGTGTTTGATTCTTCACGAGATCATATTCAAACTTATGTTATTTGTTACTTACACTGTAACCGTGAACCAACGCTAATGTTTTTGAATAATATCTAGTGATAGAATTTAGATGAAAGTTTAAATTTTTAAGAATTTCTACAACTCTACGCCATAGCCTGGTATAAGTTCCTCAAGGGGCTTATAGCATTTGTTATCTATGTCATTAGCGTAAATCAAGCGTATCAAAGTGCTCAAAAATTACAGTACAGTCTCACTTAACGGACACTCGTTTACCCGACATTCCCTGTTATTCGATGCCCATAAAAGGACAACAACACACGCATAAATGGAGGACAAGAAAAATGTGCTGCTTATCCCGCGTCTTGCCTATAACACATGTTATATATTATATATAAAAGCAGATTACTGTGTAACATTACCGTATATTACATTTCTTTTCTGTCGGTTTGTTTCAAAATCTGGATCTTCAAGAGGTTAGTTTGGGCCCATAATATTTGAGGTGTCTTTCAGTACCCACTTCATTTAATAGAACTTGAATGGAATTTGAAATGTTTAAGAACTTAAAATTCAGTCTTAAAAGGTCCTACGAAAGAAAACGAAGAATTTCTACAGTTTATTAAAAGACCTTCAAGGGACTGTGTTGGCTTCTACGGTATTTGTTACCCAGGTCATTAATGTGAACCATAACTTTCTAACATTCTTGCAGTTATTCTTTATGAGACTAGTGCCTTTATTCATCCATGGAACGTCGAGCTTCACAGTGAGGTCTTGGATGTTCCAAAGCCAATACAGTCTCTGTTACTTGTTACCGGTATCATGTCGCTACGCAATCCCTTACATTCTCGAGGCATTCTTCACATCTTTCGCTGATAAAATTCAACTGAGATTTTAGATATTTAAGAATTTCAACGATTCTATCCCTGAAATGGGAATTAGGATGATGACCAAGACAAGTTTCCACAGTGTATCATTAGTTCTTGAAATAACCGTGCTCGATCCTCTAATATCCACGCTGTAAGTGTAAACTCTAAATCTTCTAGAGTGCTATCTACTAGCTTTTTCCGCCAACAGAATTTATCGAGAATTCTTTACCAGATTATGCTGAAACCTATATTATATACGTATTTATTGGCTAAGGTTAGAAATTGTCGCTCTAGAACGAGATTTCACGCATTTCTCAAGACAATGTTAGGAACAATTTTACCACACCTTGTTAATACAATACGTAAAGCGTTCTATAATGGTTTCGACTATGGTCAGTATCTAGGATTTCGCAGGACTCTACACTATGTGATTATAGTTCATCTGTTAGTTCATTTACAATTACGTTCTAATGTTTGTTAATAATCAAGAAAGAACACATCCTTAGAAAGGCTAAGTTAATTAATGCAAGTGATTTGGTTTTGGACCCAAACCAGAAAATTAATTAGAGGTCCTTCAAGATGCTGACGCTCTATACAATTTTCTATTTACGCAAATTAATTATCGCATCCTGTGCAGTTGATATAATTACTTCCACGTTCTATGCTTGCTGTTTTTATAGCGCCAACGCACTTCAAACTTATATGCTGTAAAATTAAAAGTTCTTCGGTACTTCTGCAAGGAAGTCGTTTGATTCTAAAAGCGACCTGTTTATCTGGCACCGCGAAAACGTCCTCTCGTAACCATTTGGCAGTCTAAATTTGCTATCGGGGCCGCATCTTGCGTAAGATGAAAGCGGGTGTGTAGTAAATATATGTCAACGACCCACGTGTCCCGCAATATTGAGCGAGGTTATGTTTGGATTTTCTGAATTTCCTCAATGAATATTCGAGATAATAAAACTGTTAATGCTGTTTTCTTGTTTCATTATCGTTCGGGATTTTATTTTTTCAGCTAGTAGCATCGTTAAAAAAATATATCAGGAATATTATTTTCGCAAAAATTATCATTTTGACCTATTTATCCTACGGAAATTTGGCCGTCGTCAATAGAAGAAGGAGGAGAAGCCAAGTTGTAAATGAGATATAAAACGAAAATGTTGCTTCTATAAATAAATTCGGGAGTTTTGTGTTAGCCGAAAGTTTATCTTTGCGAGAAAATTCGAAACGTCGTATCGTCGTTTGCTTTCGTTTGAGATCTGAGAGCTTAAAGAATCTTTTTGTACTTTTCCGACTCGATTTTTTAATAACACAAAAAATCGCATCAAAAAGAAAAAAATGGATAACGCTTTTCATATTTCCTAAGACTTTTTCGTTTCGCGAGCGCGCCTCTTTATTAAATTCTAAAATCGCGCTGTAAAGGTTTGAAGATTCCTCGGCTCGTAACTTACATCCCCTTTTATCTCGGCAAATGCACTCTGAAGCTGCTGCTCGTATAAAAGGGGCGATTTTAATTTTGGCGGCGCACTTTCGAACTTTTCACTTATTCGCTTAGTTTATACAGAGGGGAACTTAGCGAAGCAATTATTTGACCTTTTGGGATCTCGTTTGTAAGTTTCTATTCGAGGCACGGGTGGGCAGAGGGTGAAGTTTAATTTCGAATTAATATGCCTTTGTAAAAATTGTTATAGCGAACCAATATTAATTAAAATACAAGTGGTTGTTGAAAATACTAAATGCCGAGTATTTCGATATTTTTTGCAACTTTTTAGCGAATCGAATTATCCCTTATATAGTTTTCAATCCAATGAATGCTTATTGTTAGCTTGGATTCTCATCCAGACTTACATCTTTAACTATGTCTACCGGCCATCAACGTTGTTCATGAGGACGTGACCAGGTGATCATCCAAAACGGGCAAAAGAATCCTGTGACAGTGCAGACGTTTGAATGAAATCTAACTCTGGTAAATTTGAAGGCAATTAGTTCAGCGAGGACTCCTTGTGTTCCTTAATACGTTGCGAACCATACAGGGTGCAATAGTTAACTATGCATCCGAAACCACATTGAACAGCACCTCACATATGTCGCGATTAGGAGAATATCGCTTTCTTGGAATGATTGAATGAATCATCCTTACTTACTACCTACACCAAAAAACTTTCTGGGTTTCTACCTGAAGCGAGGACTGTACACAAGATTCTTAAGAGGTCAGTGTCTTCAATGAAACCTACTTTGCTTGTTAATGTAAAGCCTTTTACCTATTCTGGTTGCAGGAATCGAGACTCAAAGCGTTTAAGTTTCACATCACTCAGTTACTAGCATCCACAAAGGACATGTTCCAAAGCGTCTTCTTCCTCACAACAGCCCCTATAGATAGGATTGTCTACAATTTCTATGGTATGGAAATGTTTGTTAAGCACACTGTTTTCTCAATAGTTTCTGCTGAGTCGCACACACTGTCTTGTCTTGGTATCTGAAGATACCACCTGTGTGTGGTTTGCCACCCCATAATAGTGTATTTTTTGACGATCTTCTTCGTTTTATGGTTTCGGCAGAATATGCATATTTAGTGAAATTTTAATATCTGAGGAATTACCAAATTCCCATTGTCGTTGGCCGCTGTCTTTCTGTAAAAAACTGTTATGACCTGGATCCTTCGGTGTGAGTGTTGCAATGATAACGGTCCAAAATATCGTTTTCGGTGCTGCTCTCAACTAGTAAGATGGACAATGACATCCCTTTCTTATGACCTTTTCAAAGCTCAAGCGCTGCCTAGAAAATAACTGCTCTCTGAGAAATATTGGGAGGAATTCGGCAGTCTTCTTGTAAAGTATTTCTTATTTTTATTACAATCATCAGTATACTTTTTAACGAAAAAGCTGTCGTTTTTATCTGATTTTGATCTTGACTCCCTGCTTACTAATGGCATAAACAACTCCAACATCTAGCTTTTAGAGATATCGGGATCACTGTAAACTTTACACTTGCAATATTAATGATTAAGCACCTAGCACTTTGACTTTGAGTTAGGAATTCGAGATAATAAGCTAAAATATCTTTGCAACGCAAGATATTAGCACAACTAATTTATCAAACACCGCCACTTCCTCGAACTCTTTACAATACAATCATAAATGTCTAATATAAAGAAAAAGAAGAAAAGATGAAAACAGCCTAATGCCAATTTTACCTTATTACTACCATACAAATTTATCCTCGATTTCATATACGATCCATCTCGGAATTTAACAATATCTCGGCTGCAAAATGCGTCAAAGTTGCATATGTGATAAAAGTTTTCCTCATAAATCTAACGCCATTTCTATTCTGATAGCTTCTTCGAGGTTGCTCGAGTATGAGAAATGTGTCGGAATTTTGCGATAGTTTAGGGAGAAGTTTGAGAAGGGAAAAAGAAGCGATAAGTTTTCGCGATGCAACTTTTCTTCGACATTGCGAGATGCGCTTTTGACATTGTAGGGAATTGGAATATGAAAGTATTGCTTACATGACACACGTGGAGTTCGTCGAAATTTAAAACGTTGAGAAATGGAGGTATATGTGCCAAGGCTATTTCCGGAGACGTATTCAAAGTTGAAATGACATAGATTCTAAAACTTGCTAATAAAAGCTGAAGCACAAATAAACTTTTTCAATTTTCCTCAATTCTGTACATTTGCAAGTTAATAATTCAGTCTATACATCTATGTCTCCAATAGAATTCTAAATGTTAACCAGTCCCAAGCTATCCATAATACCCATACAACAGCAAGAGAAGGAAAACTTCTTTCGAAGATATTAAATTTTAAAGCGTTTGGTTCTAAACAATGCCAAAATTTGGTCCAAAATACTTTTTTTCTTCGAATTTCCCTTTTAAAAAGTAGGACACTTTCTTTACCTTTAAAATTAATTTATTACATATTCAACACCATTTCATACACGCTCCATCGTATTATTTCGTGCCAAGAACAATATAAGAGCTATTAAAAATCTTTTTATATCGAATTTCTGGTAAATAAAAACGCGAAACATGTACCGCTAAGCAAATGTTTGCAACTGTTGTTTATTGGAGAAAGACATGCGCATGCCAAAAAACATTAACAGATGAAAACTGTAGTCTTGGAACAACAAAACCACTCAACTGGCTAAAAACAACGAATTGTACTTAACGGAAATAATCGCTCTGCTACGGAGTAATAATTCGTTACAAATAGAAAGTTCAGTTCAAAGTACTTTATTGACTAGAATTGCCCTGCAGCAACTCATGTTTTCTATTAGTTAGCCCAAAAAAGCGGACAATATTTTAGAATCTGCTGCGAGGTAGTCCTGTAGCATTGCTTATTTTTGTAAGCTTTCTGATTTAAAATCGAAATGAAATTCGGGCATGAAATCTGAAACTGGAAATGTTTATCGATCTCCAGTGTTGCAACGGATTACGTAAATCTTCTAAAAATTTGGCTACGATTTATGAGGAAAAATCGGAAATTAAATAAGTAGAACAAGTACGTTCTGTTTCTACCTAGTATCCTTCTTTCTTGGTGCATTCTGGATCAAGTTTACCACATTTACGCACCACTTCTTTGTCGGACGAAAATTGATCATCTCGTGAAGCTGTCTAAAGAGATATTTGTCGGAAGAAGCGAACTTTGGACTGTAGCTACGGTTTTCAAGGATTTCGCATCCCGAATAGTAAGTACTCTTTGAGGCCCAAAAGGAGGTTAGCATCACGTTTCGTACGAAAAGTTGAGCCTTAAATTTCTTCTTCGTTGGCGATTTTGGATGCCTACATTCCATACTTTGCCTCTTGAACTTCTTCACAAGAAGTAGAGTTGGGATATCTAAATATGTTTGCGCTTACATACTCACCAGTAGACAGCCGAGTTCGTCTTGGATAATTTTTATAGGCAGAACTATAACTAAGCTTCAGAGAAGACGTTATCTGGTCAATAGTAAGTTGTCGGTTTGCTGTACTGATTTTCGAGCTTGCTGAAGTCAATGGTGGAGATCACCTGGCTACCCGATTCTTCTTCGTGTGTCATGTTTGTCCGGACTTTTACAAGCTTCTCGATCCACCCATACATAACTACATGCAACAGCAATCTCCCAGTACTGTAGCTTTCTGCATTTGTGAAAACCAATCTCCAAAACAGCTTTTCCAATCTTCCCATGTTCGGTCGTTTATATCCTTTTTAAATGCCCTTACTGTTCTTTTATCTTTAAAAAATCGAATAGAACTGGCTTTTACTTCGTCAAGATCCATAACAATGATGAACAAAACTCGTAAAGTAAACACTTCACCATATTTGATAAATTTTTTTTTCGTAACGATCGTTTCACCTACACAGTGGCTTCGTCAGCTATACCATCATGTTCAATGATACTTTACACGTGGAAACCAAAATAAATCTTTAGGCATTAGGTCTTTTCTATTATATCCATGTCTTAAACATTCCTCAATGGTTCCAGCACCAGCGTTCGAGCTCGAGCACTATCAAACTGTAAGATGATTTTGGGCGCTTTTCGCGAATATTTTGGAGAACTTGAGATAAAAAAATGTACTCAACCACTCAGTATTAACAGGTCGGCGATCATCCAATGTTACACTGCAAATATACTCAGTAATTCCAAAAATGTGGCGGCCAATTTTTTTGGCCCTGTTCATGAATAAAACATATTTTAGGCAACTCACCCTTAACTGAGAATTATTGCTTTTTGCATGTTTTATCACCTATAATGGATGTACACCAGATGGGACCCACTGTTAAAGCAATCTAGAGTCAGATCTACAGTCACCATTTCACATAGTCCTCTGTTTGAACTAGAGTCAAATTATGGAGAACTTAACGGGAATAAAGTTTAGGCTGTAGCTTGGATAGTACTTACAATAATTTTTCGGTCCTCTTCGATCACGTTCTGAATAAGACCAATATCTTTATTCCCGTGATGATCGTTCTTGCCCTGAAAGCAGTGATAATGTCATTCAAGGAAGGCCAACTACGTTGGAATTCATAATAACATCGCTTTCTGGTAAGGTAACACGACTTATACCCAAAAATTCGATTAACTTCCTCAAAACATTGTTTAGGGCTTGAACCACGTTTGAAATTGTCGAAAAAGCTCGATAAGGCTCTTTGTTCAATTCCCTGATTTCTTATGCCAATCATCAATTTAAACTTATGTATTTTGATAATATTCAAGCACTCGCGGTCATTAAACCGGTAAACTATTAAAACACGAATAAAGGTTGTTCAGAAACAACGTGCTAAAATGCCTAATATCAGATAAAATAATATGTGGCTTAAGATGGTGTCATCGAAGGCCCCCAATTAAATTTTCAAAATCAAGTTTGAAGACATTTACAATTCAAAGACTAAATTAACATGACAACCCCCGTTTCTAAATTTATTTTGTGTGTCGATGTGTTTATCTAACCTTCTTGAAGCGGTGAGAAAAAATCCATCCTACACGCCTCGCTACTCCGACCCAGACAAAATGCGCTGTTAAAGAGATCGTCTAAAACGGTGATCGCCTCGACAACTCGCGCGTTCTAAAATAACGCTCCGAAGACGAGGATTACGTTCGCTTTCAGACAGCAGAACGGAAAGAGACGAAAACGTTGTCGCCCTCGGAAGATGTCCCCGTAGAAGACTAAAAATAGATCTACAACGGGCGTTTCTTAATATACCTACGTGTATGCGCCCATATAGATAGAATCTTCTTCTGGCCCATTCCTTTTACTAGTTTTCTGGAAGAATAATTTTGAGTTCGGTTGACGTTTTGGCTTGTAAAGCAGCTGGAACTAAACCGCAGGTTATATAAATAAACTTATGTGAGGGTAAAAATGACGTGCGGTGTATGAAGATGTTTCAAAATATTACGAAAAGTAAATTCGAAAGCATGGATACACGCTTTACTAAAAAAATAAATTGTTGCCTGGATACAATTTTTGTAGGAAGTTTGATAAATCACTTCTTATGCGAAAAAATATAATGTGAGAAAATCCAAACATTTTTGTCTTCGGCATAATCTAAGGGCCTAAACAAAACAAATTCTGAAAAAGAAAAGAATTGTACAATCTTTGGGGCGTCTTTATAGCGCGCATAATACAATATATCTTCAAGTTGCTTAAAGCGTCAGAGATAATCAGGATGTCGCCGAGTCGCCGTTTGGAAGAATGTGAAGCTAAGCAGAAGGTGTATATTGCAAAATACGAAATCTCTGGCGTGTATAATTACATCAACGTCAAAACTACTACACCTTTCTCCAGGGCACCCATCTCTAGAAACTTTATCCCTAAAATCGACCACAGAAATTTTCGCAAACTCGGTGATTATTTGTACTTTTACCTGATGTATGTTTTGATCATCTATAGATTCCTCTAGCAATGTAATCGGGGGCAATGGGCGCCGGTTGCTGGTTAAGGTTATAAGAACCAACCGTATGTTAACGCATATGTCGTTGCCTAATAACCTCACAACCAATGTTGAGTTTTATAATTTTGTGCGTGTGTGTTCTTTAGAAGTATTTCTTAACAGACTAAGAATAAGACAGTGTACTCAAAAGAAAGGTGAACATGGATTACTTATTGTGGTATAAGCTGGCCTATTCAGCAAAAGATCCAGAATCAACGCAGAGAATGACAAATGCCGTGAACTAAGAAAATAGGGAAACCACAAAAAAGAAATGAGCTTTAGGAGAGAAGAATCGTTGGTGGTATCGATAGCGAATATCAAAAAATCATTTTCCTCTTCCCTCACGAATACGCCCATGAGAGGAAACAAGTTTTCTGGAATTTAAATTGGCTTATTTGCATAATTGAATCATTGTGATCAAATGTAGGAGATTAATTACCCATTTTGTTCTAAATTGTCCTGGAGTGCTTTCGTCACTGCAAGTGCTTTTGTGGAGAAGCTCGACTACTCGATGCCGAATAGGAGCTTTTCTTCAGAATTGTGTATTGATTCGTGTGTATAACCTAGGATGCTGCTTATGTAAGGTGGAATTGTTAAGAAAATGTAATCGACTTAGAACATCGTTTGATGTTGTCCGATGCCTACCCTTCATTCTCTCCTGTTGTTCCACTGTTTATCTTGTAAACGCTCTGCATCCATTGCTTTCTTAATTCTTTGGCTCCAACCTCTCTTAGATCTTCCTCTTTTCTTTCGTTTTTCATATGTCCGTTTAATTGCTTGTGTAGGAAGTCTATTCTTTTTCATTCTTTGCGTATGACCTTACCAAATTGTTCATTTGAAAGACATTTGAAATGGTTCCTTGTATTCCAAAACGTGGTTTAATGACTTCGTTATTTCTAGTTAGTTAGTTTTTCTAGTAGCAGCAATTTCGACTGGTTCTAAATGATTAAAATAATTTTTTAACATAAATACTGGATGTTATGTGTATAACACATGCGCTAATAATTTGTAACCTCAATAAGCATTCATTCATTTTGGAGTTCTGTATCGGTATCAATAGCTATTGAGAAAATAAACAGGAAGAGAAAAAGTACAGAAAGGAATGTGTGCTGCAACATAAATTAGTGTTTAGAAGAATATTTGCTTCAATAGGGTCCTCTGAACAATCTCCGGTAAATTACAAGAACTTTGGAATGCCTACACCTTACCATACTCACCATACCTTGTGCCTTCATGTTTTCCTGTCCTCAGTACGCTCACCAAGACCGTACCACCTTCTTCAACAACGCAGACAACCATGACTACCGGACCCGACATAACGACAATCTCTTCCCTTCACAGCACAAGTTGGAGAGGGTTCGAATCATCACCTACTACTTGTTCATTAAAGTATGCAGTAACTTCCCCGAGAAGGTATGAAAAATGGGAAAGGAATGGAAGGGGGATCCTTCGATAAATGGACGAAGCGATTAGTCATTTGTTTGTTTTTAAGCAATTTTTATATCTTAGTCTTTAGAAATTGATCCAGACTATATATATACAGGCTGATCATTTGAAAACTTCCCACCTTGAAGAACTCTTTAATTAATAAAATTATCAAAAATCACTAAAACAGGTCAATGTTATTTTGAAGGGGGACATTTAATAACCTATTCCAATCAGTTGGGAAACGTTCACCCTCCCCTTCAGGTACCCCCATCCCAAAATTTTAAATGGCACTACCCTATATGTGATACATCATTTTAAAGGGTATAAAATTCTCAATATTTTAAAGCAAAGAAAATTAAAATCGGCCGAAAATCTTGCTTCCGTAATCAAGGGATCTATGACATCTTCCAACATATTGAGATAAATAGTACCATTTAAATTTTCATTAATAAATAACGGACCAATGACCGAGTCCCCCAGTATACCAGCCCACACATTAATTTTTTGTAGCCACTGAGTATGCGTTTCTCTAAATAGATTCGGGTTTTCATCATTCCAATAACGACAATTATGACGATTAACATAGCCATTCAAAAAAAAGTACATTCGTCACTGAAGCAAATATTTTGAATTAGATTTGGAGTGGTATTTATCATCACAGTCATTTGTTCACAAAATTGAAGTCGTCTATCGAAATCATCTTCATTTAGAGCTTGGTGATTTTGAAGTTTGTATGGATGCCATTTATGAAGTTTTAAAACTTTCTGAACAGATCCATACGAAAATCAGTTATGTTGCACACTTGCCGAATTGAGCTCGTATGATTTGCAGCAAATTGTCCTAATATTTCTATTTGAGAGTCCTCATTCACAATTCGAGGTTGTGTCCTTTTTTATTTGCTACTGATCCAGTTTCTTTAAATTTTCCTACCAAATCTAAAACGTATCGATGGGATACATGGTTATTTGGATGTCTTGCATTAAATTCCTTGGCTGTTCGTCGGGCACACTGACTTTCAGCTCCATAAATGAAAATTATTTCAATTCTCTCTTCTAAAGTGTATGTCATTTTAGTAACACAATTAGCACAAACGCTACCCCAAATCAAAGGAATCTAAAGTTATCTGAAGCGGCGATATTTAATTCCTGAATTCTACAACAATTGACACTTTGAACTTGTACGACGCACGTTCTTTTGTTTCAAAGCAAAACGTAGGTAGATGGCTTGATCAACCACTCAAAATGGGCATTATCAAGACACGTAATCTGGCACGTAATTAGATAGATTAAATAATCAGGTAGATTAAATAAGTGTTGTGTTCATAAATAGGTGATTGTTATCGATATCGTCAACGTTTGTCAGTTAATTTTCCGGTTTAATACATTTTTGTCTCTAATTCATGAACGGCTCGGCCGATTTTAATTTTCTTTGCTTTAAAATATTGAGAATTTTATACCCTTTAAAATGATGTATCACATATGGGGTAGTGCCATTTAAAATTTTGGGATGGGGGTAGCTGAAAGGGAGGGTGAACGTTTCCCAACTGATTGGAATAGGTTATTAAATGTCCCCCTTCAAAATAACATTGACCTGTTTTAGTGATTTTTGATAATTTTATTAATTAAAGAGTTCTTCAAGGTGGGAAGTTTTCAAATGATCACCCTGTATATATATATATATATATAGTAAAAATGTATTTCGACCGTACTGTTTAGAGTAGAATATATAAAATCGAGCGAAAAACTCTATTGGGTCGGTCCGTGAAACGGAATTTAACGGACCGACCACCCCAATAGAGTTTTTCGCTCGATTTTATATATTCTACTCTCTCTCTCTCTCTCTCTCTCTCTCTATATATATATATATATATATTGTCTGGTATATATATATTTGTTTGTTGTGGTTGTGTACTAAGCACAGTCTTCCGAAGAAAACGCCGTTGAATTCTGGCAATTTTGGGAAAATCTAGTATTTCGCATGAATATGGTTATGTTTGCATTCCTAAAGAAGCTACTAAATAGTGTCATAACATCTTTCGGTTCGAGGGAGGAAGAAAATGAATTGAGAACTCTAAAATTTAGTCACTGTCTAGTCATCATCAAGACTGATTAAGATGCTACAGTCATAATAGATAAGAATTGCTTTTTACTTAGTCATTTTATTTAAAGCTGGCGTTCCACTGTTACTATACGTCACAACTAACTATAAGTATTCAGTACTTATTGAGAAAGGAGAATTGCTATTACTATTGGGCGCGATTTTGCGTCTGTAGCCATCTTACAGATAATATGCTATTGGTATTCGCATTGCAAAGTAGGGAAGCTGCAGGAAACCTACATCACAACTCACCGAATGATAACAGACGCGGTCAGCCAAATACGATCGAATTGGATAGACCTCTCACTGTTTGAAGAACAAAATCTACAAACTACTAGATTTCAGCACCTACAATGTAACAAACAAGTAGCTAAGTATCGGCCACGCTTTTTTAAGTCATACACTAAAGATATATTGTCTTATTCTTCTTTCAGTGTGTTTTGTGGGGATATCTTCTGATCCTATATTTTCAACTTATAGGATTTCAATATTTTCAATCTGTACAGGGAACTGCAAGACTCGTCGTTGGTTTGTTGTCTCGGCTCTCCCTGACAGCTGGATCGGTAACTACTTTCAGCATATTTGTTCATAGAACATGGAAGATTGAATAAATTGTTATATTTTGTCTTATCTTATTCTAAAGTACAATTCTTAAATAGGTGTAAAATGATGATACAAGGAGGCGTAAATTTTAACCGATAATTTGGACATAATTCAAAGAAAAAGATAGCAAGGGACAGTGCCTTGAAGCATAATACAATGGAGCACGATAACGATAACTTGCAATTGTACTTGCTGCATAGTAAGTCGTGTGGTAGGTCTCCACTAGTAGTTGCTTTTCAGACGAGTACTGCTTATTATTTAATTACAAAATTAGATAATTAATGAGAAACTGCGAAATATATGTATTTTCAGAATAATAAATGATGTCCGAAAACAATCATTGCAGAAACAATTATAGGTGCTAATGCTCGGCTCTAAGGGTTTGTGCTAAATCGGAATAATGTATGATGTTCTGAAAAGAACGTTTCTGTTCGTATGTGAAGACTTAACGTAGAATTTTAAGGGATGCTCTGATAAATTTGGAATGGACAACGCATATGACCTAACACAGTGTCCTGAAGAACTCCTTGATAAGTGTACGCAGCGGAGAATTCCATTGAATAAGTGTCGTTATCGGTGTGTACCCGAAAATATATAGGGTGTAATGTAGTGCTTTGAAGGATTACCTGCATAATTTCAATAATGAATATCGTCCGAAAGAGTATGCTGTTGTAGAAAAAGCGTACCGTCCAATGTAGTGCCTTCAGGAACTTCCCCATAAATATGAGCGAAGTCCAAAAAGGATAGTGTCGCAGAAAAAATATAGCGTTTAGTATAGAGAAAGACTATGTGGTTTAAACGGACTCATATATGATTGTTTAAGTTTTGTTCATTGACATCGAATTTTTTAGTTTTGGATTATACGCTGTTAAAATGAAACGACGAAATATGGTCTTTTCCTCAAATAAATTTACGACAAGATCATAGTTTGTCGAACAGGATCCCATCGATTCGTTACCATCGTTTACGGAACGCGGTACGGTTAACACGCTTCACAAACAAATTTTTCTTCGAGTAGCAAGCCCAAAAGCTCGAACGCTTTTCTGAAGGCAGGTAATCGCGTTTGCGAAGTTTCGCGGCGACGTCGCGGGACAAGGTGCTTTTCGGGAAACTAAATCCTTCCACGTCGAAGTATTATCTATCCTTCCCGAAGTTTGTTCTCCAACCCCTCCTAGCGAGCGACTGTTTGCGTACGAGAGAGCCATGGTAGAAGAGAGTGTTTGCGTAAAATTGTTCCGATATACCCTAGTAGATAGATGGATGGATGATTCTTGGATAAATGTGGTGGAAGTATGTTCTAAAATGTCTTAGATATCGAGTTTGTGTCTCTAACGTGCTCGGTCGTATAAAGTTTTCTTTTAAGGACGTCTGGATGATTTGTTCTTTTTGTATCCTCTTTGTTTTCCCATATTTATTGCTGAAGAAAAAGGTCTTTCATGACTGATTTATGAGAATAGGTAAATTGACAGATGATACCTCAGAAAAACTTAATAGGCACCGTTGTTTATGTCAATCAAGGAGGTAGTAAGACAACTATGCGATGAGTTATACACGATATTTCGCAACTAATGCGTCAAATTTATTTGTAACATTATATGAGGTAAAAGTAAATCGATGGGTGTAGTGAAACTTATTTATCGCAAGAAATATCTCGATACGTATTCGGCGTTTGACGCGTTGTCCGTAAAATTAAACGTACAAGTCCAATATTCATCTGCCTTGCCTAGCATATTGGCATAATTTTACTGGCGTTTTCATTCCCTTGTCTAAACAGTAAACATACGCCTTTATCTTACTTTATGTGCGTATGAAAATAATTTCCTTCCGAAATGTTCTTTCCTGTGGTAATAGCAATTTTTATTATTTGTTATGAGTTTTCTTCTCTTTTAATTTGAGGCAAAAGTTATAAACAAGGACAGGATTTTCACAACTTATACGTTAAATTTATTTATAAGATTATATACGGCACAGACAATTAATTAATCACGAAATCGAGGAAATACTAGAAAATGAAAACATTGTAAGAAGTATAAAATCAATGCGAATTAGATTGTATGGGCATATTTATAGAAGAGAAAAGGTATCAGCCATAAGAACTTTTACGGAATGGGATCCGAAGTATAACAGACCCAGGGGAAGGCCGAAAAGGACGTGGAAAGAGGAAGTGGAGGAGAACATCATGGGTAAAATAAGTTAATGTAAAAAATTCAACTTAAACTGGCGAGTCCTAATTCATTGAAACTTAATATATACTTGACGTTGGTAAACATGGACCGAATTTTACTAGCGTTTACATTAGCTTGTCTATAAAGTAAACATTCGAGTTAAAAGTTAAAAGACTCAAAGTTCGATGAATTTCGACGCGATAGCGGTAAAATTAAACATACACGAACTATCCTATCCTATCCGACCTTGCCAAAGATATGGCCCGAATTTTACTGAATTTTACATTTCTATGTTTAAATAATAAATATAGGTAATTTCCGCGGTTATTGAACTGTTTCTTGTACTGTTCCTTCAAGCTTCAAAAATTAATTTCGATCCTCTCGTGATAGTAGGAAAATATTTTCTCTTACAAATTTTGGTTTAATTTGTTTCAACTTTCTTCTGTTTTAATTTGGTGCATAAATTGTAAAAAGTGTTGTATGTGTGGTACATAGCTTGGTTTGTTGCACCTGAAACTCATCAGCTTAATGTATTCGTCTACTTATTGTTAGTAAATCTTGATTAAGCTACAGTCGAGCTTTTCCAATTATTAAAGCACGTGGGAATTGAAGTTCTGGTTATCTGCCCGCATATTACCGCTACCGACAGAAATAGTAGTCCAATTTTTGTTGATAAAAGAAGGACCAATTCATTTGATTGCACTCTATTCAGTTCACCTAATAAATAAAGCATAAAACATTTTATTTCGCCCCATAATTTAAACTGGACAACACCTATGTACATATACGTCTGTCCACCCTCTGTCGGTTTGACGCGTATTTTCATTTCGAATAGGCGAGTTTTTTCGCGCGAGTGTACTAAAACATTGATTTGTCTCTAATATGAGTATATATATATATATATTTGACAGCGGCGGTACTTCAATTATATATGTATATATATGTAGTTTAGAGGATGCGTTTTAATTAATTTGAATTTAGAGCGATAAATGCCAGCGTCATAAATTTAATTTAGATGATATCGATTTTATTTGAGCACATTTGATTTCTTTTTATGTTTTGTAATTTGTATGCTTACGTATGTATTTCTGGTGGAATTTGACACGATCTGATCATTTCTTTGGAATGAAGTTTAGTGCCAGAAATATAGAGCAAGTTGAAACGAAGGTGAGAGAAAAAGAAAATTGAGAGAAATCAACGTAATAATCTAACTGACAATGGCAAATAATCGCTATTCTAAACTCTTATCTAATTCCTCAGCGATGGTTGCTGTTTCTCGGCGGCTGTTGCTTAAGCCTGCTACGATAGATTCTTGATTTTGGCTTCGCCGAACACGATGTACAAGAGTGTTGCTGATTGCCTTCTTGTTGATATCAGGTTTATTTCCAACGACGGGGATCCTTTTGCGTTGATGAATTGTTATCCACACCGGTTTTAATCCTAGTTTGGACATGATTTTCTTTGTATTTCTCTTAATTCTGGACCGTCCAGCCTTCGACACCATCCTCATCGGCCGCGTCCGTACTGTTTGCTGCGTCCCTCAAGTTTGAAACTTCTTCATCATACAGCTGTCTCATTCTCTATTTGGATATGATTTTTCTCGTCTTCTATTCACTTCTGAATTGTCTACACAATCCTCGTTGGCCGCGCCCGTACTGTTTGACGCACCCATCAAGTCTAGGATCTCTTAGTCAGTATCGATAGCTGTTTCACTCACAATTTGGATCTGACTTTCTTTGTATTCTTCTTACTTTTGGAGTGTTTGGCCTTCGGCAATTAATTGACTGCGTTTGTAGTGTTTACCGTGTTCTTTGAGTCTGGTATCTTTCCGTCAGGTACTCATAGCAGTTCCAATTCCAACTTGGACATGATTTTCCTCGTTATATTTGCATTCCTTGTCTGTTGGGCCTTTGAAACCATCTTCATCTGCCGCGTCCATTGCTCCATTCTTCAGGTCTGTGATTCCTCCGTCAATATCTATAACTGTTTTAATGACTATTTGGCTAACTGGCTTTGCTGCATCCTTCAAGTCAAAGATCCTTTTGTCAGTACCCACAGCTGTTTTATTTACCATTGGCATATGACTTTCCTTGTCTTGTTCTCACTTCTTGACTGTCTGGTCTTCGATACCATTATAATCGGTCGGCTTGCTCATAGTGTATTTTTTTATCCATATCTCGAAAACAAAGCATAATTACTCGAATTTTTGGCTTACGGGTCGCTTAGAGGAAAATTTTATCTTGAAAAAGGCATCGGTTGACAGAACTATTGGAAGTGGATGTACAATTTAATTTATTCGCGATATGGACATTTATGTACTCACGATTTCTAATTGTTTAAGAAAATCATTATCTTCAAAGCGACATAAACGAGATTTCCTTGCATCACTTTCTAAATTAAGCTTGAAGAATTTAATTTAGCTGATAATACCGATTTCTATTACAGTGAGTCAAATACAGGGACGCACTTCAAGGTCAGATGTTTCCACAGCGCACCTCAGTTACCTGGTGGTTGTGATCGTATGAATATCGGTTACAGTTGCAAACTTTTTAGGCTGTACCTTGTCGGGAATTCTAACTTGTGATTTCTTGTCTGGCCGATTTTTTTGCATCAATGTCTAAATTCAATCAGAATCATCAAATAGAATAATTGAAAGTGAACATACAGCTTGTATTTAGCTGAAAGATACACTTTGATGAACACGCAATTTCTATTTTTTTAAGGAAGAAAATCTCGAAAAGCGAATGAGTTGGCTGAAATGTTTTGTTACGATAGGAACTAAATTCGGTCAGAATGTATTCGATAGAACGGGTGAAAGCGCACGTAGGTAGGCTTCACATGTAACCCATAGACATTTAATTTTTTAAGTCATGATTTTTCAGTTTTTGTTGATACATCGAAATTATTTTCTATCGGTGTTCAAAATAGACGAGAATGCATCGGATAGATTGATTGGAAACAAACATGTGCTCCTCATGGAGCCTTGATACCGACATTTTGTGAAATCACGATGTTCTATATTTTCAGCAAAATCGAAAGGAAGATGAGTTAGCCGAATATTTTTGGTATTAGTGTGTAAATTCAGCTATAACTTGAATTATCTCTTGCTCGAACGTGTCGAACTCGAGCCTGACAAACCACATTGCTTGATTTATCGGATAAGTTACAGAAAACTATAAAAATATTGACATTATATCCTATCGGTAAACTTATCACCTCAAATTTGGTGACACGTGTTTCATGCATTATCAAAACCGTATAAGACTGAAGTTCGGTTTCTTATCTTGTACTAACACCATATAGTGTCAGTAAATACACCACAGCCCTTGCTGATACTACTATTTATTCAAATGTTATTCTATCCCTTCGGCTATCTGAAGAATTCGACTTAGGGAAAAATTTGACTTATGAAAGTATCGACCTAGAAAGGATTAGCTACATACTCAAAAATTCACTATGTATATCTCGAGAACGAAAAGTGATAGTTCAATTTTTCTATCAACAGAAAGAAGTAGGAAAAGTGCCTACTCTTGGGTAATGTCAATTCTATTGCAACAAACATTACACGAGCGAGGGTCATTTATCTATAGTAGCTGTGTTCGTTTCTCGCCAGATACAAGATGAAGTTTGCTTTCTATTCCATACGAAGAAATGCGGAGAATAAACTACTTGAACTTGTGTATCCAGCAGAGCTTCAAGAGCTTCTTCTACAAGTAAAGATATGTACGTTATTAGGTTTCTTGCCGCTCTATAACGAATATTAGGCCCCATTCAAATAAAGATTTGCACTGTTAATTGACGTTACTCTGTTGTGAGAATTCCCATGCAAACCAAAATTTTACCTGTACAATTATGACGTTTCTTCCAAACAGGAGGACTCGAAGTCGTCTTTTAATGTTATGATAGCAATAGAAGGTGCGTTAATTCCTTTTCAACTCTAAAGAAGACGGTCATAACTTTGCATTGACTTTCAAGAACGCCAACGATACATAAGTCTCAGGTTATGAATTGATAAACAAAGTTTCTTGATCTGTAGAGAGTCAATTTGAAGCATATATAGTACTTTGTAAAAGTGGCATTAAATTTGCTTAGTCTTCCAACGATTTAGCATGGAGATGTGACTTTGAGGGTCGCAAATACGTCTTCTTGCGTTTAAATTTCGTAATACGAAACTGCCGCCATAAAAAGAGCTATCAATGAATAGGTCACTGAAGAAATTACTCTGAACTAGTGACAATTCAAAAGGAATTTTTTCCCTGCCGGATTCATCAATTATTTTCGGTTCTAAATGGGTGCCAGATTCCTGTTTCTCGGATTCTTATAGCTATATGGGGTCAACCTAAGAACGTTGTCAACATTGCAGTTTGTCATCGTCTGAACCTGAATTTCCGATATTGATGTTTACTAGCAAGGCGACTCGCTCCAAGAGATGAAGTGGATCAGGCAATTAACTTATACAACAAGATACTGTCCTCCCAATCATCCTTCTCGATCGTACGCTATGTCTTCTCCCAGATTTTGTGATAACATGGTCTGTCTAATCCCATCGTAGCAGAACCTACCCGAGCGTCTCCTTTTATTCCTTCCTGATTGCTTCCAGTTAAATATACGTTTGGCTCTAGTGCTCGTCTTTCAATTCGTTTTAGTGCCGTTCCCTTTGCATCTGTATCTGCATTTCTTCGTTCATTCTGTGCTGTCCGTCACTTCATCTTAAATAATCCATTTAGAAGCCACTTTACACTAACGTAACTGGTTTTCTCAATTCTTCCTTTGTTTGCAGTTGTAATGTGTTTGCCTCATCACGTGGAATTTAGTGATCCTATGACTCTGCGGGCTTTCTGCATTCTGATCTGTATTTCTCTTTTGCCAATACCGTTTTGATAGTTCAATGTAGCACCTAAGTATTTAAAGTTGTTTACTTGCTTGATCTCTATATATGTAAATGTCAATCAATACTTTAAATAAAGTATCAGAGTTCATCACCACTTCTTTAAATTCACTTCCTCTATATTTCTAAATATCATTCCGCGACGTATCCAGGTTGAAATTTATTGAAAATATGCTTGTAGTTGGAAAAATGTCCCATGTGATTATCACCACGTTATCTTTCTTTATAATGAAAAGATCATTCCTTTTACTAATTGTAGGTTCAAGCTGATATAAAACATATGAAGCGATCTTAATTGCAAGTCGTAACCATAAAGATTTTACTGCAGCAATAAATCCCTAGCAGAGAAAGTTCAACAAAAAAATGGCTTTCTAAAATGTAAGTCATCTCAACCGCCCAATTCAAAATATTTTCTCCGAAGACAAAAAACGTATTTTTTCTCCTTTGCTTTCTAACGACCCTCTTCTAGACAATCCCCTCCCGTCGTCTTTATTTACCAGATTAAATTAATCTTTCAGTTAATTACTTTTGCGCACGCCTTAAATTTTAATTCTGTCCCCGTCGAAAAACCATCTTCTTCTTTGTCCCCCGCTTTATCCACCACCCTCTTTATCCCTGTCATCCTTGTCTCGTTTCGTCTCCTTTTTGTAGTGCGGCTGTCACCGACTCTGTTCCAACAGATTAATAACGCGAAATTGAAACAAAACGCTTAATTATCTCTTTGGACGTAGATGGTGCTGAAGGAAAGGCTCTCAGACCGATCCCTGGGGCGGCGAGTACGTTGGCGCTCTATCGAGGGCGGTAGGGTTGGGAGCGAGTCTGGGATAAGACAAACAAAAAGTTAGGCGAGTTAGAAAGTTTGTCGTCGATGTTCGGTTCCGGCGATAGAATTACGTCGGGACGTAATTTTTGACCGTTAATGAAATTAAGTTATTGGTGATTAGATTCGGATTGGATTCCTGGGATACATGTGGCCACCACGCGTTTAATAAAAATTTTGTTGAGCGATGTAATTAAAAGAAAACGTAGAAGTAGCTTAATACACGATATACTTTTTTAGAACTTTTTAGAGTGTAGAACTTGTATTAGATACATTAAATTTAACAACTCATGCTGTATTGCATCGGTAACTTTTCACCCGTATCAAACTAAACGTAATATTTAGCAGATTGCAAATTAATCGTCTATTATTATTAAAAAAGAAATTACATTTCTCCAACAACAAAGTCCTTTTGGAACGATTAAGTACACCAAGGAAAAGTGCCAATTTTCTGACAACTTTACCCGACTGGTTAATTGTTTTATCTTTTCAGTTCCTTTTTCCATAATTTAGTGAAAATGCCAGGATATAGTCTTCAAAAATCATAAGCATTGTGTTATAGCACAGCCTCGTGAGGAACTCCAGATATATCTGAACAATTTTTGCGGGCAAAAGTTATGGACGTAGTCTTATTTTTAAATCGAATACAAGGTCGGTTCTACTGTAGCCTCTTGCAGAACCCTAAATAAATTAGAAAATTTCGGAAAAGGAAAACGGTGGCGTGTAAATAAATTAAAACAGTAGAGGTCCTAATACACCACCATGAGGAACCTCAGATAGAAATGAAAAGAATATGATACGGTTTGTTCATACTAAGGCGTGGTTCAGATAAGATTTTGGATTTCAGAATCCTAGTAAATTTTTAGATAAATTGGCAGAACAATTGCAGGCGAGCTTAAATATATCAACGAAATAAAACAACTTTTATCATACTTACTTAGAGCAAAATTTAAATACATTACTTTTAGTGGAAGAAAAAAACAAAAAAAGAAACAAGAGATGACAGCATTCCTTCAAATCCATTTGACACTGTTAATCACAGAACACATTTCTAAATTCAGTTCATTCTTGCGCGAGCATTGAGCATGACTTTAGTGCTGTGCTGTGATCTGTTCTTATCGTACGGCGTTGTGTGTATGACCTACAGTAACCGAATGTATGTTTCATTAATTAAATCTCGAATTGTACTTTAAACTACATCTTATTATTATTTTCCGCAAGAAGACGTGACTTTAAAAGAGATTTTAAAAAATCTTCCAAAAATTTAAAACGCTTCAAATGTTCTAAATTTGAAGGGTGGCTAAACCGAAACCGTCAAATACACACCGGGGAGAAGTGGGGCAAATCCTCCTTTTCCGACAGAATTCGTCCTTTCGAGTGGATCGTCGTCGTTCTTTCGCCGCTCTTCTTTGCATAATTTAGTAAAAAAGCGAAGAAAGAAAACGGAGCTATAAACACCGAAAAGGAAGACCCTTACCGCCTTAAAATCCGTCCCCTCTACTATCCCCGCTCCCGTAAACGAAAGAGAGAAAAGCAACAAAAAGCGAGGCGTCCTTACGCTGTTTACCTTTCCCGCTGCGATATTCAAATTTTAATTTACGAGCTTCGACGTCTTGCTTGACTCTGAAGCACCGAAAAGAAGTAATTCCGGACGTCGGAAACGCTCATTCGCGAAACGGAACACCTGAGCATCAATTTGTAAAACAACGGTTCGTTGCGATAGGTAAACAAAAGGCGATCGGTGTATCGTTTTTGTTTTTCCCTCCTCGTTTCATCGAAATAAAAAAGAGTGCAAAAAAGGAAAGCGATATCCTTGTTGTTTAGTTTTTTTGTTGGCGATATTCAAATTTCAATTTAAGTATTTCGACAAATGGTTTCATTTCGCATCCGATCGCATTGAAAATGAAAAAGTAAAAAGAATTCTGGACGTGGGAAGTGGTTATTCACGAAACAAAAGGCTTTAAAGCGAAATGAAAGGGCACCAATTTGAGAAATTAATCGTTTAGGTAGGCAAACGGAGAGCAGTCGGTATTTGGCTTTTCAGTTTCTTGCTTTTACTACCTGAAATAGAAAAAAATGCAGACAAATGGCGCCTTTGTTGTTTGTACTGATATTTAAATTGTAATCCACGAGCGTCCACGAACCGCTTGATTCCGGATTTCAACTCCGGAAATAAAAAGAATGAATTCCGGTAACCAGAAACATCCGTTTTCGAATTAGCAGCCTTCCTAGGGATTTCGATTTGTAAACAGTAAAAAGGCGATCAGTACTTGTTTTTGCGTTTCAGAGAGGAAAATGGGGGCATTCATCTATTCACTTTTTTCTCTTGCAATATTTTAATTATGAACTTTGACGAATAACTTGACTTCAATCCGATGCTCCCGGAAATTGCAAGGAAAATTCTCAACGCTGAAAGTATTCACCAAACAAATGCTTTCAACGATTTTAATTAGCGAAGCAATTCGTTTGGACAGGTAAAGAAAAGGCGATCGGCTTTCAGTTCTTTATTTGTTTTCCTTTGACTCTTTTGTCGACTGACGGAACATAAAAGATGTGGTGTTGCAATAATTAAATTTTGTGTATTAAGAATCTCAATAGAGCATTTGATTACTTTGCTTCATCTCCGTCATTTGGTGATCACATAGATTTTCCAATAAATCTACATCTGATGATGAGCTGTTCAATAATTGTTTCAAAGATTCACTTGGCTTGGATGGTCTATTGGCGAAGGGGATGTAGTTACCACGCCACCAGCTCTGTTGGTTCGGACGCATTCATATTTTCTAGAATCGTTTGATGCTACTCCAATATTCAGAAGTGTCGTCTTCTTGTGAGGATTTATTGCGTACGTTAGATGTTGACATTTTCTATACATATCTCAACCAGTAGCATTGCTAAACATCCAACACAGACAATGATATTTGATGTAGGAATACAATAGCCGTTAATTATAGATCAGTCCAGAAACTATGGTGGAGGACAACTGGTAATTGTATTCCAATCTAGGAAACGTAATATTGGGCATTATCAATTGCGTTAGCAAGGAGTTATAGGTAGAGGCAACTGAGAACCTTGCTTTTGCATACAGTAACCCGAAAGCTTCGTTTAAAAGAGTAGAAATCACTACCTTAATTCTCACTCGGTAAATTAAAATCATACAAAGAAGATGACAGGAAACGCCTTCCTTAAACCATAGTATGGAAAATTCAGAAAGAATTAAACGAGTTATCTAAACAATTTATAGAGGATTACAAACTATCTTAACCCCTCTTCGACGAATAACAAAACAAAGCGATAAAGAACATGGAAGCTGAACTGGATGAGATGTTTTCTGGATTTATTAGACTTCCAATAGCAAAAAAGACCTTCATACAATTTTCCTGAATGCCCTGAATCGCCCCCTCAGTTAAAACTATCTGTGGCTGACTCTCCTAATGCTCGGTACACGATCATCCAATCAGTTATCATGCTATTACTTTACTGAGGGTTTACAACAACAACAAAAGTTTAATAGAAATACTTAAAAATAAAGGAATAAACTGGGGAAGACAGTAAACAAATGACAAGAAATTGGAAAGAATGGCGCAACTTCACTACCAACTTTACATAACGGATACCCAAAAGTGTGAAAAGAGCACGATGTATGTATATACATATATAGAAAATATCCATGTTAGGTCGAATTACACAATCGCTTACAACAGCTCGAAGGAAGCATGGAGAACAATCCGTGATCTAAGACAAGAAACGAAGAAAGGAGCATATATTAATCTAATTATCCCGGAGCAGTGGGTAGGTCATTAAGAAATATTATTGCATAAAACGAGATCAGAATATATAATAAGACAAGTGGACGTAGAAACATAGAAGATACCACACAAAACACCAAAATAAGCGAAGAAGATATAAAGAAAGCACAAAAAGAAAGTAAAAATAATAAATTCGTAGGTTCGGGAAATATTAGAATAGAACTAGTAAAGAACGGAGGAGCGAAACTAATGAAAATGACAAGCAGAATGTGCCAAGAAATAGAAGCAGGTGATATAATACTCTACAAGAATGGAATATGTCCCATATAATATCGATTCACAAGAAGGGAGATGAAAAATGCTGCCAAAATTATCAGCGCATTAGTATCATATCAATAATGGCCAGACTATCTGGAAGGATGATTAAGAACAAAATACAAAATAATATGTAAGCATTTTGAGAAAAACAAAGTGGTTTCTGACCAAGCCGATCATGCCTAGGCAATATTTGCGTAGTAAGACAAATTCTAGTACCAAGAGATAGAATATGGCAAGCTATGAGAAAAATGGAGATAAGGGCAAAGGTAGTAGAAAAATATACAACACAAAGAAACGACGAATAAAAGTAGGCAACAAGCAAACTACAGCAATTATCATAACAAAAGGCCTAAAACATGGGTTTTAACTATCACCCACGCCATTTAGTATATAAGTAGAATAAGCATTAGAAAGATGATACAAGAAATGCGGAGGAATGGGAATACCCATAAGAGATATGGCTTTACACTCGCTAATGTCGCGCTAATGACAACCAAATAGTCTTCGTTGAAAACAAAACAGATATGAATTACATGATAAGAAAATTAAAATAAGAATACGAGCACTGGAGACTAAATACTAACATTAAAAAATCAAATGTATGTGTGTGGGAGGAGAAATAGACAATTTAAAGATAGAAGAAGAAATGATAAAGGGATGCACAGAATATAAATATTTAGGAACAATATTATCAAACACAGGAAAGATAGACCGGGTACCATAGAAGACAAAGTAATACAGGGAAAGAGGGCTATGAAAGCTCTACTTGGGACGATTTGGAATAGACACTTCACTAGAGACACAAAAAGAAAGATATTTTATACAATAATAGAAAGTATATTAACATATGGAGGAGAAATGTGGCCGTTAACAAACAAAATCAGGAACAAAATTAGAACAATAGAATTAGACTAAATGAGAAAATGTCTACAATCCATTCGCTATGATAAAATAAGAGCAGAACAGGTTTGGAGAGAAATGGAAATAAAAACATTGATTACCAGCAGAAATGGTACGGACACGTAAATCGAATGGAGGAGGAGAGATGGCCAAATAAGATCCTAAACTAGTCACCGAGAGGAAGGAGAAAAAAAGGGCGTCTGGCTGTAAAATGCAAAACATACATAACAAAAACAATGGAAGATAAGGAATTAAGCGAGGACGATTGGGCAGACAGAGAATTTGAGAACAGCTAACCTGTAAAGGGAAAGGAAACCAAAGAAAGAGAGAGAGAGAGAGAGAAAGACGTCGAATTATAATTGAGAGGCACACATGCTGCTTAGTGAGAAAACACAATTCTGCATAATACCAGTTTATAATTGCCATTCGTCACCAAAAAATTTGATTATGAGTATTATCGATTTACAATTTTTGAATACCTAAGCTGGGTTAACTTAAGGCAACTAGCTACAAAAACCATATTATACATGAATTTCACGACCACGGCCACATCTCTCTTGAATACAGTCCATCCCCTTCATATCTTAACAACTCTCTTGTAAGTAATATCCTTCTATTCCATTTTTCCATCCGTATCATCCCATTCAGCATATCATCACAAGGCATAACAAAACAATGAGACATTAACTTCACATCGACATCTGTCTCGTCTTCCTTGATTGTATCTCTTCACCATGAGAGTTTCCTCCGCTAGACGACGCAGATACGTATCTGCCGAAAATAGGTCAGGCAACCCCTTGCCTCTTCATTTAGCTTTCGTTCGTGCGGTTAACCGACACGAATCCCCCTATCCTCGACCACCCTCACAATCCCGATAAGGAATACGGCCGAGATAGTCATCTACATTTCAGCGCGTTTCGCAAAAATACGTACTACTGCTGCGATTCCTTCCATTCGTTGTTACCGTTTCGGCTTCGTAATTGCCCTCGTCGATGTAATTGTTTTAAACGGAACCATCTAATCTTAGTCTGACGTAATGCGAACTAGCGCGATATGTAAATCGAGTTCATTAGCATTTGAATTAGGTGGACGTCGAGTACACTGCATAGATCAACGGGGGTAAAATATTAGGGCACACATGCATATATGCCGATTCGACACTGTCAGATGCTTCGTATCCTGCTATAACCCAAGGAGAAATGACAGGGTCATTGTTATCGATTCTAAAAATTTTGTAGTCAGAACTTGATAGAAAATAGGAACATCGTTAAGATTTAGCCATTCCGACCAAAAATAAAATTTCCGATCACTATTTGCTCTGAAACCTGAAAACTTAAAAATTTTTATTTTCGAAATTGGCTGCTTCCAGTAACTGCAATGATAATATCAGCAATAATAAAAGATAACCCCATTGCGCTATACAAAACAGAACAGATATCAAAGTAGAGTTAAAAGTCAACGACTCCCCTGCCAGACTCAACTAGTTCTCCTAAGAAAGAAGACAACATATGATAGAAACCTGATACCTGAAACCACAAACACTGAACATAAAGCCGCAGCTTAGGAACGCTTGATTCAAGAACTAGTGCTACCAAAGATATACCCATTCTTCATAAAGAACAAGTTGAATGCGATGAAGATGGTTTATCAACAATTCCATGGTTTCGTAAATAATCACAGGTTCACTGGTACTCGGATATGAAGATCTAATCAGATGAATGCACGGATTCTCAGCATAATTGTCGAGGTGAATAGCGTCACAGCAAAATATAGTGCTAATTTGCTTGCATACGAAATGGTGAAATGGATCAATACCAGCAAGCTTTGTAACTACTGTTCCGAATACAATTGCCAACACTGTGTACAGTACTGTAGTACAGTGGTACTAAACCAATTAACACGTACTGATTATTTACTTATTGTATGGTATTCGAGAGCATATACATATGTATGAATGCATAATAGATCAACAGTAACTAAAATAATCAATGTATGTGGGTACCCAACAATAAAACAGGATAAGTATAACAAATCGAATAAAATAGCTTGAAACAACTCGATATAGTACTATGAAATCAACTCTCTCAGAACCTTGTTCAAGGAGGATAACCATTGAATTGCCTTTAGCTGCCAGTCATTCAAGGTTCCCCAAAAGCCTCTGAGAGGGCACTCGTGGACTGTGTTCTGATATTTTGTTCAGATGCTGCTCCTTCACATTCAATGTTGTTCGCCATTACTCACCTGAATAACATCGATTTTGTCCTGAAATGACCTTGGTTCAGATAGTATTGTATTTTTTTGACTAGTTCAAAGCCGGTTTGGTTGGATATAGCAAAGCTCTAGATGGATTAATGCAGTGCAGTTTGTTGAACATTTCTCCTCGAAATTAAATGGTTGAGACATGACTCTCCAAGTTTCAGTGTAGTATGAGGTGCAAATTCTATAATTTTGTGAAAGATTAGGCTTCAAACCGGAAAACTGTTCAATTGATTTGGACTTAAAATTTGATAACAGTATCATCGTTACATTGTGATGGACGTCAATTCCCTTGGTGCGGCAACTGCTGCTCCACAGCAACGGAATCTACCAGCGGTTGCCACCATACACGGAGTGCTTGTCTGTCCCTCCTCCAAACCCTAACTGGACAAGTGTTAGGAGGCCTTGCTTAGATCTATGAAAGAACAAACTATATTTTTATTCTTACTCTTTTCTATTGCCTGTTGTAGTGTAAAAATATGGTCTTTCACCCTTGCTCTTCACGAAATTCACTCTGTGAGTGATTTAGTTGTGGCTCCACTATTTTCCCAATCTTTTTCTTCATATGGCTTCGCAATATTTTGAGGTAACACACAATAGGAATATTATTCTATAATTTTCACATTATTTATTCTATTCTTTCTTAAAGATGGGTAGGAGAACAGCTTTGTTCCATTCTTTAGGTACTTTTTCATATATCCTGGTCCACCGAGCCTTGTTTATACAGCGAAGGGTTATACAATCGTAGATCACGAGATAGACCTAATTTCTTTCTCTGGAAATATGTGTAGTCTGCCACTTGATTATTTATTCATCGTTAAGTAAACTTCCAAAACCATTTCTAACATTAAACCCGTTTGAGTAAGCAGAACTTTCGGTTTGGAGCAAATTGGTTATATTTTGGAGTAAATTTCAGTATTGCGTTTTTATTGAAAATTCTTCAATGCCAATTCTTATTTGCCGCTATGTAATCTAGAAGTATGTATATGATTTAACGCTATCGATTTTCTGAAGGTTTCTCATTCCAACCGCGTTTTGCTTAACTTGCTTAACTTGCTTAATTGGTGTTGAAGATTCAAGGTACATAATATGCTAATTCGTACGTTCTGTATTTACTTTGCAATATTTTAAATTTAAGGTGGCGATTTGACGCAGTTGATATGAAATTAAAGATTTTGTGGACTTCGTCTTCAGTTGCATACGCTTGAAGTGTTTGATGCAATTTTGTCATTTAAAGTGCTTATGAAGAAACTTCTCAAAGTTCTAAAATCCACTGACAATGAGTGTTACAGGTTTTTAATGTTTTTAGATACCCATCTTAATTAATGACAACTTTGTGAAGCAATGTATGACACATAATATAAATTTTGCTATAGTGTCCTCAAGATATATCCGAGCAAATTTTCTGGCAACAGATAAAGATGGTAATCTTCCTCATAAATGAAAGCCGATGTACAGTCCTTGTACAGTGTCTTGAGGAATTTCTAAATAAGTTCGAAAATGGTTCTCAGAAAATGGAAATCATGAAAGGATGTGATGTTCTGTAGAAGTAGATCAGATTAAATTTAGATAATACATTTGTAGGTGGTGGAAGTAGTATCTAATTTCTTTGTTTTTCTATCTCGTTCTTTATTTATTCATTGTTGTACGCAAGTTTCTGCCATTTCCTCGTTTTCAAAATGGTTAGCCATATTCTTATTAAGATTAGCAAACGGTGAATTGTAAGATTGGCCAAGATATAAGGAAAGGTAATAGATTTAGGATAGGGGAAAATAAGGGCGAGGAAGATGATTTCTCTCAGGTATTAGAAATTTTGGAAAGAAAGCAAAGCTTACACAGTCTCTAATAACTAAGAAAAAATTGCAGTTCTCAGCCATAACTAGTGGAAAGTGTTCAGCTTCACTTGTTAATCGCTTCCGAAAGCTGTAGTTAACCCTCCGTCCGACAGATATTCTACCTTCGGTCCGACGGATGGTGTTTGGCCAGACCCCTATACACATTAACATGCATTTTTTGCATTTTGGTGCGAATTAGTGGTGCAAAATTCATTTTAATACAAACCAGGTATATATTTCTTATTTCTTACTTTTCTCAGAGTTGAAATCAATGTTGTTTGATGTTTACAAGAAGGTATTACAACGTTGTTTTATTAATTATGATTCGAACTCTCTCATGGGTTCTCAGAAGTACAAACAATGCATCAAAAACATGAATATCGAAGTTTAGAATGTTGTTGACATACTGGCGCTGAACACATTGAACAGAAAAAACGAGTCATTCGGCGAACTTTTTCCTCTCCGTATGAACAATTTTTGCAGTCTCTCTTGGCTGTGAGTGTATCGGCGCCGCTGGCAGGAGTAGCCACAATATTTCTTGGAATGTTTATTGATCTACCGAAGAACGATTCAATAGCCGAACGAACAGTAAAATGCTTCATTACGTGAATATTGTTCATGCGATTTTCAACATTTGGAAGGACCAATGTTCTGGATAAAGTATATAGAAAAGTGCGTCTAGTATCATTTTTATTGGTCCAATCGACTTCTTTGCAAATGCAATAGGCAGCCAATGCCATAACGTCCAACATGTTGAAGAAAAATGCCAAAGTCCAACGTCTGGTTGGCGGTTTTTTGTAAAATGAGTAGCCATTTGGTCCATACAATCGACGCCAGCTTTATTCGCATTGTAAAACAAAATTGCCTCTGGTTTCGTTGTCTCGCCTTCACAACATTTGGTATAGTGCACAGTGGAGAGCAAATTCACAGCGCTGCTCCTTTTCGTCACGTAGCTACAAAGCGAAACCAAGTTCTCATGAAAACCAAACACAGATGACAGCATAGGACGAGAAGCATTCTTTTTCACTTCTTCAGGGAGAGATTTTTTATTGGACCGAACAATGCCGACGAAAGCTAGTCCAAGCACGTCTCCGCAAGTGGATCGATGCAGGAGGGGACTATTTCGAAGAATTCTAAACATTTGTACCGGTAAGATCAATGAATCTATTTTACCCAAAAAATGCGCATTACTTTCATAACGGACCATGTATATATATACGAGGCCCATATGCGTGAACTTGAAAGGAAGTTAGAGTGGATAACTGCAACATAAAAGTGCAAATAAACCAAGTAGAATCACCAAAATGTATCATATTCCATGCATTTTCATACAAAATGTATGGGATCCAGCCAGATACCATCTGTCGGACCGAAGATGAGATTTTAAAACGTCCTTTTTTCGTTCTTCGCGAAGACTAAATCCTTATCGCTATATGTCTAGATCGATAGCCAATAAAATTCCAGGAAGGTACCTGGAAGCCCAAGTCGATAGATAAACAAGAAATATACTTAATTAACGATTGAAAACGAAAAAGGTCTGGATGGAATCATTTATCGGACGGAGGGTTAAGTGTAGATTTTTCATTATTTGGAATATAGTTAAATTTTAGTTCATAATGGTAGAGTCAGTTTCACGATTTTGTGTGGTGGTGGTTGTAGAAAATTGTTAGAGACAGTCTATAGACTTTGTCACCCGTCAATACCTATAGCATGCGTTCAGTCAGTATTGGATGGAGCAACCATCATTTGCGATCATCTTAGGTCCACTATTTCGGATTGAAGACCAATTTTCTGCAACTATGGTCTCACAATGGTTTCTAGATAACCTGATTCTGCATCTAAAAGTCAATTCGCACAGTCTCTGAGATCAAAATCGTAGGGCCCCGTGTGGCACTGTGCTTTAACAGATGCTCACAATTTTCCCGATAACTGTCTGGGCTTTCGCCGTTAACGCTGTGGGTGTGTTTGCGGTTGATAATATCTTCTATCTATTTTATCCAGTAGCAATTTCCCCTGAGATTTGTTCTCAGACAACTTGCAAGGTATGCTTTTACTGAAAAGTGTTTATGGTCAATGTTTTGAATGTTCATCGAGAACCATCTTATTGATTTCCAAACAAAGCTTAAATGAAAAGTAAGTTTGCTTATCACATATAAATGAAAAAACTTATGGTAGTCTAATCTAACCCAATTGACATGTAAACAGCTTAATTTGACCGGGTAACACAAGAATGATCTTCAGATCTCGAAAATTTTGAATTCCACACATTTTATCGCGTGTTTACCGCCGAACCTTCTTCTTCAACCGCGGTATTCTCGGGAGAGGAAAAAGAGTTATGGCATTAATAAAAACCGTTCGGCTCGTGCGTGTAAACAACGCGGGGACGTAAAAACGGATACGAACGTAACGCACGTGGGGGCTCGAAACGTGCCCGGATATCTTTCCTACGCGAAATTGGTCTCCATCATGAGCCGAGGAAGCGGCGCAAAAACGAAGCGATTCGCGCCACGTGCGGAACGGCAATCGACGCGCGGGTAACGCCTGCTCGTGATTTTGATAAATACCATCTTCCTTATAAGCCTGATGCGACCGTAGTGCGTGCGTGCGTGGAAGTATTTTCTCTGTCTTGTTTTGTTTTGTATCTTGTACCACGTGACCGTCGGTTTTCTTTTCCGTTTTTCTTCTCTTGCGGAGGGGATATGCGTTCACACGTGATTGTGGTGTGAATGAGTTCGTATCGTAAAGAGAGAAGGCGGACAAGGGAAAACGGAAGACGAAACGGAGAGAGGTTCAAGTGTGTTGTGATGGTTGTGCGGGAAGGAAGCGATTCGAAAATAGAATGGGCTGGTGCCGTTCACGCAATGGAATCCACTCATAAGTTATAATTTGAGATTCTCTTGCGGGAATGAGAGTTGGTTTGAAGGTGTTGGAGGCGGGCTCACACATGGTATGTATAATTATGGGGATCTCACCAGAAAAGGGCATTAAGGGGAGAACGCGAGGGAATTAAAGTGGTCTAAAAGTCGAAACATCAAAACTTCTGAGTATTCTACATTTCGACAACTAGGACGTCATCCTCACTAAATGAATTATATATCGTACATGGCAACTTGATTGCAACATCTGTATAGCCAGTTCTAATAAAGAAGGACGACTATAGTCCGTTTTGAACACTAACTTAAACGAATTCAGTGACATACGGTTGACGATGCTTCGTTGCTGGTGAATCAGGTGCCCTGAAAATAATATGAATAATTTATGTGACATGGAGTGATCGATTGTGAAGTAATTTACAGATGATATTCCCCTTATGCTACCGGACGAAGCGCCGCTCTCCAGTCACTAACATAAAACAACTTTGGAATTAGTAATCGTTTTCTTTTAGCACGCCCCAACCCCTTTTCTTATCTCCCCTGTCCCCATGTTTCGAATAGGGTCTATTTTAAAATGTTCAAACTGTTTATTACCATCACGTCCTCGTTCCTCGGTCATGGCCGTTTGATTTTATGTCCGTTTTGCAGACTCGCGCAGATAAGAAAAGCGCTTTCGGCCCTCGCACCCGAAGGGTTTATTAAAAGTTTCGAGGACGGCCATAAACTTAATGCCTTTACAGATCCACTTAATAAAACAGGGAACCACCGTTCCGACGAAGCGATTTACTGTTTGTTTTACACCCCGCTTTTTTTATTATTTTACGTCGGGGAGGTCGATCGGCCGCATTTCGAGAAAGAAAACGGTTTATTGGAGTCACTGACAGGGGGACAAGTTAAAAAGTTGGAATCCGAGTGATTCGATTGGAAATTTTAGATTAATGCGTAAGAGTAGTGGTTGTGATTGGCACCGTACTAGGGGATCTTTTAATATCGTAAGGTTAGAAAGCTGACTACTTGTTTCCTCTTGTTTTACGCTAGGGATTCTTTGTTGTTTCTACAAAAACACCTTAATTCGTAGTACAAGTTGACAAGACCAGATAGAAAAAGTGTTAGAAGAATAGTCTGCGGATAGATAAATTTTCAGTGATTCACTCGTTTCTCTTCAAATCGGTCCTTTTTGCGCTCGATTTGATGAAACTCGGTTATTGTTTCCTTAAGGGTGTGGTGCATTGTCCATAACACTCAAGCTTGTTGGCTTAATGTTCGCCTTAGATATGTAACCCATCGGATCGGTGTCATCGTTGAAACCTATCATCTGGCTAACGGGAATCCGTTTTACCTCTTCTGATTAAATGAACCGAGATCCAGCTTTTAAGTGTAACACTGTTCAGCCCCTGACATTTACAGAGAGCTTGTTACGAAGTCTCCTCTTCCTCATAACTGGCCCTGCAGATAAGATTTTCCACCATTCTCCTATAGTGTGGTCGATATACATATCTTAAGCCCATCTTATTAACAAGCCCATTGTCTTCCCAATTTGTTTCCCGTACCATTGCAGAAATTGCCATGTTTAGTCTTCTGAAGGTTCCGCAAAGAACATGCGAGACTGTCGTGGTTTCGGTACGGTGCTCTAGTGGCTAGCGCGATGCTCCTTCAGCAAGTTGTAAATTGATTGTATTTTTGTTTGGCTCTCCGGTGTTGAGTCTTGACAAGGAAGGTGATCAGACGTGTAACCGTGTGTGTCGACAATAACGCAGTCGTAAATCAAGAGTTATTACGTGAAACGCAACTAACGTTTATTGCTCGAACAATACGAAGATACATCTAAATAAAGGTATATATATATATTATAAAGTTAAATAAAAGCATATGTATATAAGCCGTGTAAAAAGTTACGAAAATGGCCGAATAAGAGTACAGTAACAACTGTAATCAATACTAACTAATAAAATCGGAAAGTGTTAACCTAAAAATTAAATTTAGGGTGCGAGAAATAATAAATAAATAAATAAAAATAATAAACAACAAATAGCGCTGAGAGTCATGGATAGCGACGAATATACGTCGGAAGATTAGAAAAGAAAGAGGGAAAGTTTAGAATCTGGAACTATATTCAACCAAAGCAGAATAACGAATAAAACACCACAAAAGGCGAAGGAGACAGACAGATGAAGATTGAATAGAGGAGTTAATGGATATGATTAAGGTACTAATGACGGATGTGAAAGAAATTAAATAGAGCCAGAGAGAACAGTATCAAGAACTGAAGGAGATGAGAAAGCAAAATGGGGAATTAAGAAGAGAAAATAAACAAATGAAAGAGGAAATTAGTGATATGAAGACAAGTGTCTAAAGAATAGAAAAAGAACGAATAAAAAATAACATCATTATTTCGAGACTGGAAATCAAAATGACAATGACAAAATGGATTTAAAGATGGGAATAGAAAATTTTATAACAGCTTATATAAGAACGGAAGTAAAAATGAAAGAGGTAATAAGGATGGGAGCAAGAATTTTCAAAATAGAATTGGATGGCACAGCAGAGAAAGAAAGTATAATGAAAAACAAAAGTAAACTGAGAAACTTACAAGAAAGAATATTTATAGATAATGAATTTACGAGGGATGAAATAAACACCCAGAAATAGCGGGTGAGAAGAAAAGGAAGTGGAAAATAGTAAAAATGGGACATCGAAAATTAATAATAGATGGGAAAGAATATAGGTCGAAAAAGTGAGGACGGGAAACTGATAATGCACGGATTGGAACATCAAAGTCAAAAAACTAACTAAGAAAGGCATCTCCAATACAATGGAAACAATAGTTTTAACAAAAAGATGAAAAGTGAACTTGCCAGAAAAGTTATACGCCCAACAATTATATACAGCGGCGAAACATAGACACTATCAGAGAGGCGAAAATTGAGAATAAACGCCATGGAAACGAGGTTCCCGAGGGAATGAAATAATTAGACGAAACCTAATAATAGATTCAATGAACGAGAAAATTATAGAAGGACAGCTTAGATGGTTTGGTTACGTGTGTAGGATGACGGGCGAGAGTCTAACTAAACAAGTGTTCGAAAGGAGAGTGTTCGGAAAAAATAGAAAAGGAAGACCAAGGGCCAGATGGATTGACGGAATCAGGAAAGAATTAGAGAAAAGAGGAAGGCCTTAGGCAGACATACGGAAACTGATACAGAACAGGAAACAATAGAGGCAGAGATGCAAGACCCAAGCCCTTCAGCTTTACACTGAAAGGTGGAAAGGCTCAGGACTAAGTACGTAAGTAAGTAAGTAAGTTGGCTCTCCATTGAGATGTAAACTTTTCTATTTTGGTCTCTTCTCTACATCTTAATTTGCTCACATATACGGGAGCTGTTTTTCTTTCAACCTCCGATCGCACAGTATCAAGACCAGCCATGCGGCAGGTGGCTGGTGAGCATATTGGTGGCTGTGCATCTCGCCCTCCACACGCTCTGTCACTGACGAGTCCAACACGCCATTTCTTGTTGAGCTGCAATCACATAAACATGGCTGCCTCCATTGATTCTCCCGGAAAGTGTGAACTGTGAAGTGTTATTCGTTTCTTGTAGGCAGAAGGAAATAGTGCAGCAGAAATTCATCGAAGAATGAGTTGAGCATATGGAGACAGCTTTATGAGTGATGGTGTTGTTCGCGAATGGTGTCGAAAGTTTAAAGATGGCCAAACTGATGTGCATGATGAAGGGGGTCAAGGACGCAAGTCTGTTGCTACAGACAACCTTGTTCGACAGGTTGACCAAGTGGTTAAGGAAAATCGAAGGTTCGCCATAAGTGAATTATCGATGAAATTTTCGGAAGTTTCAAGATCTTTCCTGCACTCTACAGTTACCGGACAGTAAATTTCGTGCTCGCCGGGTCCCAAAGATGTTGGCTAACAACCACAAAACTCGCCGATTGGCCGCAACTTTGGCGTTTCTTAACCGTTACAATACTGAGGGAGAAGATTTCTTGGAATTCATTGTGACAGGTACTAAGACATGGGTTCAATATCACACGCCCGAAACGAAACGACAATCACAACTATGGTGCACACAAATTCTCCAAAGAAAGGCATGCTGACATCTGGAATTGTTCTAATCCATGATAATGCCCGTCCTCACACTGTTCGTGTAACCCAATGACTCCTTGAGCAATTTAAATGGCACATACAACACCCACCATATAGTCCCAACCTAGCGCCGAATGACTACCATCTTTTTCTTGGACTGAAGAAGTGGCTTGGGGAGCAGCGCTTCTAAACTAACCAGGAGCTCAAGGGAACCGTCACAACTCACTTCAAATCATTGGCGGTAACACTTTATGAAGAGGGTATTGCAAAGCTTGTTCACAGATATGACAAATGCCTCAATTGCCAAGGTGATTATGTAGAGAAGTAACCTTTGTTGTACATTATTTTTGGTAATAAAATTGTTATTTATATTCACTCGTCTTTCCTTTATAGCCTATCGGAGGTTGAAAAAGACAGCCCTCGTAGTTATGGCAGTAATCCCGACCTGGATGTTGCAGTGGTCAGTGACAGAAGCTTTCAGATTAATCCTAACGTTTTCTCTTGTTTCCTTCTCATAGAACCTCCTGCTAGTTACCTGGATGAATGTAGAAATTGTTATTATTGTTAAACCAAGTAATACACCAGAAACAAGCAGTCTAGTTAAAATTGCGCTATAGGGAGCGATCTCCAGGAACACATTGCGGGTTGGAATCTAATTTGAATCGATTTTCTTTGACTCCAGCATACAATTCCGAAACAAATTCGTATATAAATAGCAATACCTACACAGGAAACTCGCGTTTATCCAACCCAAAAGTATTGATTTTGTAATAAGACAGTTTTAAACACTAATTAGACTACATAACCCGTAACTGACATTGATTATGAACGCTCTTCGCGGGATAATTCGATTACAATGGTCCGTGAAGTCGACGCCGACGATAGTTGCCTCGAAGATGGCGTTTCGGTCGATGCTCGTACTACTTGCGCTCGGTTTTATCGCAATCATAATAATGCAGTTAAGCGTGTAGGCGTTTTCGCCCCGTCGTCATCCCTTCTCCACGGTACCTTATTGAAGTTTATTTAAGCGCAAAGACGTCGCGTCTCCGCCGACGTCGAAGTAGTAGATGGCAGAATCAAAAGACAAAGTGCCAATTATTATAGTTCGAGGCGTACAAAGAGCGCGGATGAAAGTACGGAGCCGATCTTTCGAGATGGTGCTTTAAGAGTTTTCCGCTAGATCTCGGAGAGTGGGAGCTCATACAGAAATAACTTCCGAAAGCGGAAATTCGATATTAAGAAGGAGAAGAAGGGAAAAGGAGATCTGATCTCTGATCCTTGCGCGCGTATCGCATCGCTTACGAATAACGAGGTATATTTTCGGTAACGATTATGTCTTCAGACATGAATCGTCATTTTCGTCGTAGACGCGTCACGCCACGTTCTTCTCTCGCATTGATGTTGTTTCCGCGCGGAAAGGTTGAGTAATACTTCGGTGTTATCCAAAAATTAAAAAAGTTTAGTCCTTTTTATAATCTTAAGATAAAGTAGCGTGATGGAAAAAAATAAGAAAGATATGGGACTAGAGGCTTTGAAATTGGAATTAGGCGGTCATTTTTCATCTCTTGCCTTCTTTTAGCGTTAAGTGGTTAGAAATTTGGAGGGATCGCCACATTCATACGAAACATTCAGAGATAGAAGGGAAATATATAGCAACCTAGTATAATTTACATTTAACAGAATTATATAGATTTCAATCCTTTCATATGTAGGGTTAAATCAATAATGATGCAAATTTGCTTCCTTCTGAGAGTACGCCACCTTCTTCTTTTAATAAAATAAGAAAACCTTAAGATGAATTTTACATATGACAAGACAATAATCGACAATTAACCATTCTAATGTAGCCAAAGTATTTTCTTGATGCTTACTACGTTTCTAAAACCTAGGCATTTGCTATCCACAAACAGGTGACACTAGAACATATGGGAAGCACTTAGAAATCACACGGTACATATTCTTTCAAGTAACGTAGATATTCTTTCAACTATCAGTAGATGAAATGGCGGTGAGAGGGACATCCTCCAGGATGAATATAAACAAATAGACTTATAATTCAACTGAATAGAATCAGTGAAGAGCCTAAAGAAGTTACATAATGACGGAAGCCCAAAACAGACCAGAACATAAATGGTAACTCATCATTTCGACACTTTTGACAAAGAAGTTCTTTAGGAACAAGAAAATAATTCGGCTGACAGAAGGATTAATTTCTGGTTTGAATCACTTTGTAGGTCGTGGCCCTAAGGTAAACAAACATTTATGATATCAGATGGAAAACATGAACTAAACCAAGGCAATTAAAGCATTGAAATATTGAATTTAAAGCCATTTCAGAACATTGAAACTCAGAGATGGGGAAGGACTCATCATCATCAAGGCCTTTCAATTCCTAGCAATTTTGAAGCAGACTTTATACATTTCCTTTGGTAGATTAATTCCATTTTTCTTGTAATTATAATTCGTTGCGTGTTCTGGCTGTTTAGGTTATTTCACTCTAGATTCTTCTGTTTCTGTATTTCGTTTTCCATTCTGCCATCTTCATTGCTTTTAAATACTTCTCGATGCCATCACAACATCGCTTCCTTGGTTTATTCTCTTGTTTCTATGTTATACTATAGACCAGGTCGTGCGGTTGTAATGGACAGGTCACAATGGCCAGAAATCCAAAAGAAGTAATAATCCTCTTTATTACTTATATTGGATTCCTTCCCATTGTGACTTGTCCATTCCAACCACAGCGCTTTTGTGTATCTCTTCCTAATTCTTCTTCTAGTTCTTTGTCTTTCCCCTCTCCCCCTCTCTTTCTCTTTGGCGTTGTATTGAATTAGCAACACGTGAAGGATTCTTTAAGGATACTCTTTGGTTTCTGAGACCAAATAAGAGGTAGGTCTAGTTACTACTGGGACAACGAAATCATAGAACAGTTTGATGGAAAAAAGTGATGTTGCTTAATAGCCTAGGTTGTTCCCAGAGGAACAAGGAAAACATTTCAGAAAGTAAGAAGCGGTGGTAATGATTAGAAAATGGAGCGCAGAACTCGCGCCTGATAAAAAATTGTCAATTACTGGCCTCGATTTCGCTAGTATGGAGGAATCTAATAGTATATAGATTAGATCAAAGTGTGATGCAAGTTCTAGGCGAAATCGATGAAGGTTACGGCCTTGAGACAAAGAAACATTCAGAAATGGAAAAATGAAATAAGGATTAAAGGCTCAAAGGTTATAATTCGCAATATAGTTATATACACATATAAAGCTGATGTAGTTCTTCATAGTCCATAGTAGTTCAGTTGGCGCGATTCTGAATTACAAACTCAGAGGTCGTGAGTTCGATTCTCACATCCGTCAGAATATGAGGATGGTTTTCCAGATTCCTGGTACATTCAATATATATCTGAGATTCCTTTCCTGGGATAATAATGGACGGCTGAAGCGTAATTGTTAGTCACACTAGCTTCGATTTCTTAGCTGTTGTCATGAGAAAACTGTAATTCGTACCAAGTTTTGAGAGCCAAAACTTTAATAAAATTAGTTAAAATTAAGTTAAAATAAAGTTCTTTGTTACCTGCCCATTAACGCACCCAATTTATTAGGTCATTACGTAGAGAGGCTTCTAGATTTTCTATTATAGATCTATTTGTTATAATAATTCTTCATATGCTTTCCTTCTAATTGATCTGTTACCGTAATCCATCTTCCATTTCACATAAGCCCTCCTTTAACAGTAAATGTAACGGTAACTGTACGAGCGGCTGTACCCTTTCCGACAAAAATTTTCGGAGTTAATTGCAAGTGAATAAATTCATTAAGTCTAACTGCTAAATAAAAATACAAATCTCTTAAAATAATTTTATGGAAAAGTACTGTTACTTCCTAGTTGGGGTTATCCTGTAATAAATATATAAACAGTAACAAGAAGGAGGTTCTTCAAAAGTAAGATATTTTGGAGAAATAATAGGCATATGCTAGTGATCTGAAAGGTGCAGTACAGATCTTGAGGGTATTAGATGATGTTTTGGGACAGAATTGCCTCGATTTCCTTTGATGGGAAGGCATGGCAAGTATCGATTTTTAGTATAAATAATTTCTCAAAGCTGCATCTTGTAAGTCGTTCAAGTCTTGAATCTATCAATTCTTTAGAAACAAGAAATAACGGTCAAACGTATTTGAATCCTCAAAGGGTTTCCAAATTCATACCTTTTCAGCTCCTGCACGTTTCCTCCTTAAAAGCGACAAATTCGCCCCTTTTCTTAAAAAGCTAACCGCACCACATCGAATAAAGCTGTAGCAGAAGGGAAATCTGGTGTCAATCTATTTGTCGGGCGCACAACATCTTGCGATAATCTTCCGCTCCCCCAACTGCAAGTAACCTTCCCCCAACTAAGCGACCGTAATGCATAATTCATGAATTTTTCGCGGCCGGCCATAATGTGGCAGTGATATACAAGGGGTGAATACACTTACAGCCACTCGACGTATCGGGGCGAAGATAAATCTCCTCTTTAAGAGAAACGATGAAAGCCGCCGAATTAGTAACAAGCATCTCGACTGATTGACGTGTGAATGATGTCCTCCCTCCTTCTTTCCCGCATTTTCGAGCACAGGGGTATCTTTTCAGCTCGCCGGATATTGAGTTATTCCCTCGTCGCGGACCGGGAAAGGTGATACGTTGTCGATTCGGAAGTGGAAGAAAAGCGGCCGAAATGCAGTGAGAGATATCGTCAAAAGGAAAGTTATTTTATACGTAGGAAACGTGACTTGAATTGATGGAGTGCGAGCGGGTGGTCCCCGTTTCATTGGGGATAGAGGGTGAAGTTGGAGTGGAAGTGGAATGGACGAATGAATTTAAGAGTCGATATTAAATGTAGATTTATCGAACAGAACGAGTTTGTTTCGTCTTTACGGATGAATACGTGAATTAATAAATAGTTGGGGATGATATGCGGTCCTGTACATCTTTGACGAGGAAGATAAAAGGAGGAAAACATGCAAAAAGTGGTAACTCATCGTTTCGATGTCTTCAACGAGGAAGTCATTGGGAACAAGAACATTAAACGTGTTTTAGTTTGAATTGTCTTGAAACGTAGAGATCTAGTGCAGATTTTGGAATATCTTGATGGCAGGATTAATACTCACTGCACAAACCCATCTATGAAGTCAACTGGAAGAAAGAACTAAATCAATGTGATTAAGGGATGGAAGATTTAATTTGAGGGCGTTTAAGGAAGAGGAGAAACAAATTTGGGGTAATCTTAAAAAGCGATTTACTGAATATAGTAGTTTGTTTCGTATTGGGCGATGAATGTGCTTCTGCAGACTCTCCAAATACATTTTGCAGACGTTGAACGATTTCTGAAGGTTTCACAGCCTCTTTAAATAAAAATAAAATGATAACTCTTCGTGATTTAGTAGCGCCTTCTAAGTAGCTGAAGTATACTAAACAATATTGGACTGAATAGTTACGTAAACGTGTGAAGACTTGTCTGTAACCAATAGCGTGACTTAGAAGATTTAGGCAACTAGGGCCAGATTCCTCCAGCATCCAAAACATCCCTCATAGTAAGAGATTACACATAATACTAACAAGTTATTGCTTTTTGAGGTGTAATAAGTATATGTGCACCCAATAGATGTAACAGATTGATTAAAGTCCTTAAAAATTGTATAAGTTTTATCAGTTGTTTATGGTGCTCTTAATAGTAGGCAAAAACCGCTATATCCAAGTGAAGCTTCTGTAGATTCCATTATTATATTTTGAGTATTATTTTCCTAACCAACTCTTTGACATATCTCTCGCTCCCTTTAGTCCAGTTATTTGTCTTGAGCACTGCTTTCTTAACAAGTTTCTTGGTATATCCTCTGCTTCCATCAGAGTTGTAAGCAGCCTAGTCAAAGATTCAGAGAACAATGCTATTAATATATTTCTCATTAGACTCGTCGTTTCTTCCCGGATTGTAGCCTACCTCCCTTCTGCTAAAAAGTTGTAAACATTTTGTGTATCATTTCTTACCCAGTTGTTGGCTATGCCTTAAGCTTTTTAGGTTTCTGCCCATCATTCTTCAAAGCAAAGATTTGTACAAAATGTTTGCACAGTACTCTTCATCAAATTTTTGTAATACACTGTTTCCGGGATTGTGGCCATCCAGGTTTTAGGGAAGAGGATAAAGACTTTGAATTTCTACCGATTTGAACCAATTTTTTAAGTCGTCTGTGGCAGTGCAACTTGAATGAATAATTCTTCTCCACAAATGACGGGGTTGAAAATAGCATCGTTTCCGGGTCTGTCAGCAGTCGTACGTTACCACTCTTGAGGAAACATCGACGTTCAATGTCCCATAGCCATGTGGGAGTTCTCTTAAAATCTATGACTAGCTCACGTTGGAAGTTATCCAATTGTAGTCGTAATGTTGGTAATATGTTTTTGCATTAAGGTTCTCAGTAGATCATTTCCAAGACCCCCTCCCTCCCGCCACAACGAAAATATTGACTGGATGGAGCTGGATGTTACGTTTCGACTTACTTTTTCCGCATTTTGACGTGGAATAATAAACGGCCAACACTTTCGACAAGATTACACATAGTTCTGCAGTCAATCCGACAAAACTCCTAGGCGAAAATGTAGACTAAAACATAAGAAAAACAAAATTTGAACGAAAACTCTACGAAAGTTCCGAAGATGGAAGGAGTGCCAAAGTATGCGCGAACGTAAAATTAAAACTTAAGGAAATATTAAACCCACACAGCGATGTAGCATTATGGAAATTTAACGGCCAACGATCGATCCATATTTCGAACAGTCAGCGCCGTAAAGTGAACAAAGAGAACTATCGGATGCTAGCTAGGTTGCCTAAATTTTCAGAAAAGAAAGATGTAATTTCCTTAACTAGCATTTTGTCTCATTTTCATATCATTTAGGGTTGTGGTTTGTGATTATTGTCTTTCTTGGTAAAAAGTGCTGGAAATTTTCTGTCATGATCTGTCAATCAGTTTTTATACCAATTGTTTCAGGATTGTGGCCACTTTCTTGACGAAGAACTGTAAATATTTTGCGCATTCTCTCCTCGACTAGATTTTTATCTTACAATATGATTTATTTCCTCCAGGATTGCCATCCTTCTTCATAAATAAGAGTTGTGGAAGCTCTTTATATAAAAGGGTTTTAAAATATTCAATTATAGTATAGTGGTACTATAATTAAATATTTTTAAACCTACATAGTCTTTTGATTTAAGTTATTCGTTATGGTGTTTCAAGAAGTGATTCCCCCATCAATCAATTACTTGTCTCTTTATATAGTCCTTTTAACTAGTTATTCGCTAGATCCCTTCATATCTTTCAGGGTTGTGATCATCCTTCACCTAGAAGCAGAAATTCAATTTCCTTTGAAGGTTTCTAAGTTTAGACTCTAGACGCCTCGACGTCCAAAATGTTTATCTGTCAATATCAGGGCATTTCTTGTATTTTATCTTTAATTTTCTTCCTCCCTCGAATTGATAACATAGAAAATATATATTGTTTGTCTCAAAATACATCACTTCATCGAGTAATTCCATCTATGTTCCTCAAACTCGCCGCAACATCGCAATGGAAAGCACACACAAATAAATAACTTTATTATTAATAGCCTGAAAGCATCGTTTCGACAATACATCGTTCGCGGTCGCAATCGACCAGCGGTCCAATCTATCTTTAAGCGCACGTATCTAGTTTATCCATTTTGAAAACTAAAACAACAATTACATCGCGAACTTGGAAGTTCCGTCGTGAAAAATGTCGAAATAAAAGTCGTTTCTTCGATGAAGTACCGCCGTAGTTCCGGAATAAATGAATAGAATGGAAATAAATGCGAATTTTTCGTCTATAAAACTCGCATTCCAGAGCGGAGAATTATTATTTATTGTGGTGGCGCCACGTAAATAAATCGCATATGCTCCGAAGTTCGTAGATTTTTCGCCGTAGGAATTTATTTTACGTCGTGGGGGCACCCCAGAGTAATCCTTTTCGAATTCGTTACGAGAGGAAATGTATTTGCAGGAATTCGAATTTGATTTGATTGTTCTTGGCTTACTTGAAGCGTTTTGAAAGTGATAGGTGATGTTCCTCTCATAGATATAATTTTCTAGAAATAATATTTAATTCGTTAAGCATCAAATCATTGGAGTCTTCTAGAAGGAAAGGAATCGTTTATCTTCAAAATAGAATATATGAAGGAACCATTTCCTTTAGAAATGTCCTCAGGAGCTCACTGTTAACAAACGAGTTCGGGAAATTAACGCTCCCGAGGTACCCGAGCTAAAACCCAAACTAAGGTGTAAGGTAACGTGTCGAGAGTTGCGTGGCCGCAGGGGTGTTCGGTATTTAACGTTCCCCTGGGGGTACCAGGCGAAACCCCTTGTAATTAGCCTTACCCGATCAAGCGGGGGTCTGATCGGGCGGACAGATGCTTCCCTAGCTACTCTTCGTACAGCTACGCTATCTAGAATTTCCAAGGCCAAAGTGCACAAACTTGTGAAGCAGGCCCAAAATTACATACAGGCTGAAAGAGCCATAATCAAGGCCAACTTCAGTAGACATGCAGAAAGGGGGCAGGTTTAGTCTAGACAAGGAAGTTAGGCCTCAACAGACTGCGGTGGCTACTAAACGTAAAGAAAGGACGGAAGTCCAAAAAGGCGAGGTCGGAGAGCAGTACATCCGCAGGTGTTCCGAAAGGCAAGGGGCCTTCAAAGAGGCTGCTTTGGAGAGGATCGCGGTAGTATGCAACGACTATCCAGTCACCCAGATGGAGCCGGCAAAGCTTAAGTCAGTCCAGGACTCTATTATGGAGGCATATAACAGCATTACGGAGCAAGGGGTTTATGTCCGCTTTAAAAATACACGTATATGCTGAAGAACCGCTCTCAAAGCTATTCAGTCTAATTAAAGGAATAAAGCTGGAGAACGTACTCTAAGGAGGCATGAGGATCACAATAGATCTGGAAAGGTCGCAGGGGAACAGGCATCAGTGCCACCTCAAGTAATCTAATCTAATGTAATCCTTTAGAAATAGCTAAACGTCATTGGAAGGTCAATGACCAACCACTTCGAAAATCCTGGGGGCTTAGTACTTCCATTGGTTTACTTTTTACCCAAATTGAGGACAACCGTTTAGAAAACTTTCAATAAAAGTTGCACATTAGTGGTATCGGAGAGATACACTTGAACTTGATAAGTTTTAAAACGTTTATTAGAAAAATATACCTATTTATTAACTTACATTTACACGTTAGGTGACACCCCAGACTCCGTTCCATCTTACCATCCCTCCCCTCCTAGCACCTCCGCCCTATTTCCCCACAAAAGAAGCAGTTACGTACTTGCAAATCACAGAAATAAAATGAAAAAGGTCTCGCTTTGCCGCAGTAATCGACTCTAGTGTTAGATCCTCCAAGTTTTCCGCTTTCTTTAATTATTAACGTCTTTAATATGCTACGCCTGGTAACGTGTATGGAAAAGAAATAGTCCTTTTGGCGACGTCTCGTGCTTCCGAAGGAAGCTAACCAACCAACCTCAAATGTTAATTATTTCCCCCGCACGGCGTTTCCGCCGTCTTAGCGAACAAACATCTAGTCCGAGGGTGTAACTGGAAATTTTAATGAAGCCGCCGCTTCCGCGGCGTAAGAAACAAGAAGATTTGCGACTCCGGATTCGCATATTTTATCCTTTTCTTTTGGTTGAGGTTGGCGAATTTTAATTCTGCTTGTGTTTTTCTTTGTTAATTGAAGTATTGAGATTGCCATGAAATATAAGCTTAAATAACTTAGTGTATGTGGGCACATTAACCTTCAACGGACGGGCCTTTTTAAATTACGTATCAGACGGACCGGGCTCCATGATAAAAATAGATGAATTCGTTATTTATAATTGAGTTGGTGAATTTGAAAAACTATCAATAACAAAATTTATCTAATTTCATTTTTATTACAATACAAACTATTAATTTTTGTACTGACTACAAGTAGTTTCAAGAACATAATGTTCTAAACAAAATTTTTACACTTCACGCACTTCTTCTTCTACATTTTCGATCTTTCTTTCTTTGACACATCTAGCAACGGCCTCCCTCCTGACTTACATTCCCAGCAATTTCGGCTAGTCCATCAGAAGCTTCTAGTAACTCAGGAAGAATATCAGTCACACATCGCTTTATGTTTGCTTGAATGTGTTTATTGCTGTATTACATTTTCTTTTATTGGTTCTTTGCCTAATTTCAGCAAGAAAATTTTACGGTCATAGATCTATCACGTAGCCAATTAGGTTTAGCCAAAAGCCAGTGTTTATAAGCATTTAGCCTGCTATATCTGTAAGGTGATAAAATACAGCCATTGGTCTCCGATTTGTTTTTCTCTAGATTGATTATTGTTTGGGCAATTTATCTGTGGCATCAACGGCAACTTGTGTTGTTGCAATGCAAAGTTATTTCTAGCTTGTAAGACTCATCTTCACCAGCTACTTTATCATCTTTATGTTCCCTCGATAACAAGATGACAGCGTTTTCTTTTGGAACATATGATACGAGTGTTCTGTTTTTCTGGAAAACAAACATGCTTGAATGTGGTCTTTTATATGGTGCTGGTAGTAGTTCCTGAGGAATAAATGCCTTATTTTTTCGCAGAATACCGCACAGAGTCATATCCTTTTTCCACAATTCGTCAGTAAATTGTACACTGGTAAAAAATTTATCAGTGGTTATACCACGACTTTGAGGCAAATGTTGTACTATATCTAATACCACCCATAAACCTTGATTTTTCTGGCGCATTTCCTCGTTTGCCTGCAATAGACATATATTATAGTTTACGCATTTTCAGCTAGTTGTAAATTAAGCTTACCCAAATAAACTTACGTGTTTGATGTATAGAAATTCTCGCAGTCGGAAAGTGCCTATATCTTTATGCCGTACTTGCAGGTTTGCTTTTCATGTATACTCTGAAAGGTAGGCTTCGAAAGGGTACAAGTTGTTCATCTACACACAGATGTGCACTTGAGTTGATGGATAGTTTGAGACAAAACTTACAAATACGCACCTTATAAGAGCTAGCTTATCGGCTTTTTCGCTCTTCTCCGGTTTCAAAGTTGTTACATTGTCAGAAAATTGTGACTCGTTTGTATTTGTCCCTTGATATAGCCGCAGCTATTATCAAACGATTATAAAGGCATCTCAATAGCTTCTTTAGAACAGGGTAGCGCTCCTAATGACAGAGGATGTCCAATGTAAGCTTTAATTTGATGGCGTCAACGGGGGTATAGCTTCTAGTTTTACTGGGACTTTCGTCATTCCAGTTATTATAAAAATATTCAGCTTTTCTGTGGGTCTCCTTTATAATCGTGTCAATGATATCAGGACTGAAAAACGCAAGGAAAGCATCTTGCATGCTGGGATTATTAGAGCTACTAGTTGTAAGTTCAAGGGTAGTCTTTCTAATATTGACTTTTGGTGACTTAGCCCGTTTGCATATTCGTACCTTAGACCATTTAGCTCCACCTCTTGCCACATATTGTGGAACACTACGGTGGTAGCTGTCGGATTCTGCAAGGGCTTCTGGCTCGGTTTGAGTCTCTTGATCGGCAACAATCACGTCATTCTCTTCATCTCTTTCAGTCAATACATCTGCTTCTTCTAGATACGTAGTGACAACAATTCTTCATCTGTAAGACGCTTATTATCTCGAAGTCGTGGCATACTATACTTCTTGAACCGCACAGTACAAACAACTAACAGCAACTAAAGGAAATTTTCACATTCACAGCCGGTGTCGTAGAACGGGGAAGTCCGGACTTATGAGTTGCATCGAGATCCCAGACTTATATATAGAAAGGGGAATCTTACTGTTACGGGATTCCCCGATTTAGTGCAATATATGCATTATGCACAGAAGACAAAGAACGGGAAACTACAGACAAAACCAAAGAATTGGTAAGATTTATTGGGACAAATTTTAATACACATTAAATGGACCCCAGGCTAAAAGAAATTATGTTGACAGAAACTACGGTTTGTGAAATAATATAATATACAGGTAAAGAACACCTCAAAGAAAATATAGGTGACCGCCCAATATTAAAAATTTTAAATCATGAAAGTTATTTGAAAAATGAATGTCAATGTGTCTGCTTGGACCTCTGTCCGTCTGTCAACAGTCTGTCGACTTTCTTATCTCATTCTAACTCGCATGCAAGAAATATTGGACATTATTGAGAATTGTTTCTTCTTCTCTTTTCCTTCTCCTTTTACCCTTTCTATCTCGGAGCCACCGCGCCGTATACATATGTATACCGTACCGTACCGCTCCTGGCCTGTTAAGTGGCATTTGCTTCCTTTGGCAACATACTGGAGGTAACAGCTCCATTTTTGCATTTTAAAACTGTTACATGCCCTTTCTATATCAAAGACTAGGGTGTCAGCGTCAAAGTTAAGACTTTAAAACTCCTCATCAAGATCTCATTATCAAGTTACGAAACTCATAATGCAATTTATTCGTGTCAATAATACTCTGGCTTTATGGCAACTTTTAGCACTTAATTTGGAATTCGTCTAGTGCGCTTTTACGGTGGAACAATGAAGTGGGTTGCAGCACGTTATAGGAGCTCAAATCACCAAAACCACAACAGTTACATATAAATTGTAGATATAGAAACCATAACTTCTTTTACTAACGTCTATCCGCTCTAGCTTCTCAGACACTATCCCTTCGCGGAGTTCCGCGTTAAGCCTGCTAAACAAATGGAGCGATAAGGTGTCTATAAAAGAACAATTGTTGTCGGTTTCCGTCATATTTAATTGATGGAGGAAGAAACACGAAAAAGCTCGCTTCACTTTTTGACGAGAATTACTGTTGGGACTCAGGACCGATAGCCGTCGGATCGAAAAAAAACCCACACTTCACTTTCCCTTATCGTATTTTTGCTCGTCATCCCCCTCCCTTAAAAAATGGTATTATCGAGGTTCATTCAGCGTTTTCTTCTGCGCTTGACGTGTCCCGCGGTGAAATATAGTACGTGGAAATGACGGACGAGCGTATATAGATAATGAGCGTCCTCCTTATCCGTTACATCCTCTGCGCCCCTTTCCCGATCCTCTCATCCCGAACTTCTTCTCCCTACAGAAAAAATGGAAATGGAATGGAAATGAATGGCTACAATGAGTAGACATAATTTCATATAACACTCGCTCGCAATTATCTCGGTTGGTATCTAAGGTATTAAGACTGTGTCTATTCGCGGTGTCAAATACAGAAAGCGTTACCTGCTAGTGGTACCTGGCGCGTGGACGATGTCTCTACTTTTCGACGGCGGTCGGGGGTGGCAGGTGAAGTGAGCAGTTTTGTTGAAGGCAAGAAATGGGGTATCGCAAAAGATAAATCGGAGACGGGAGAGATGAGATGATACCCTCGACGAGGGAAAATGATCGTATCGCAGGCAGATTATTGCTCGCTTATTGATTATATTTTGTGGGGAATTCCCTTTGTATGTGGAATATGCCGGCAGAACGAGGGATGTATTGAAAACAATAGCTTTGAAAAAATTGATTGGGGAGGCTTTAGATAAAAGAGGGAGGAAGAGGAAGGGGTTGGGATGAGAGTTCTTGCGAGCGTGTCTTTTGTGAAATTTGTAGCAGGGGTTAAGGGTCTAGGGTTATAACGAAGTAAATTCGCTATACTTGGAAAATGTGTTGTAAAACGCAATTTTTGCATAGCAGGGCAGTTCAGCGACGATCGAAACGGATTAAAATTTGGTGATGTGAAGGAAAAAATTTCTATAGTTAGAGTATGGTTGTTCTCGAATCTAGATTCTTATGGTATTGGAGAGCTAAAACGAGAGTCTATATTAGAGGGGAAATCTATGTATGTGTTATTTGGATCTTGGATTTTCTTCAGTAGGAAATACACTAGATACAAAAATCCGGTGCATAGGGAGAAGTACTTGCTAATTTTCGATAGTTCGCACACCTCAGATCTATGTAAGGCTGTCTGTAGCGAGAAATGTTGTTACACCTTCTAGTTTCTGGTTATTTAGTTCCAGGATTGTATATCACAAAGAATATGGTTATTGCTCTTTCTCCGAAATCAACAATGCAATTCTCTGCTGTGAACTATCCTAGATATAAAACTCTCCAGACCTCAGATCCAGAAATCGTTGTAGTGCAGGTGTGTTCAGATTAAAAATTTCTCACGTGTGTGGTTTTGGATTAAGAACTTTGTATTACGAAATTATATGCCGAGCATCCTATGTTGCAAATTAAAAACTTAATTTCCTGTAGAATAACATAGCTCAGAGTTAAAGCTATCTGCAGCGTGAGATAATCCAATTCCAATACTGGTCGTAGTATTGAAACCGCTAAATTGAGGAATCTCTGCTATTGAGTAGCTCATATTCAGGACTCTATACCACAAAGAATAAGGTCATTGGCCTATCCTTAAAGTTAACAAGTACCATTCTCTGTGGCGTGAAATATCTTGGACAGCAGACTCTTTCCAATGTCTGTTATCCCATATCCAGAAATCGTTGTAAGGTAGGGATGTCTAGATTCCAACTTTCTCAGATTTGATTTTTAGTTTCAAACTAAAAGAATCTATATTACGAAAATATATGCCGAGCGTCGTCTGTTTCATATGAACGACTACCTAAGATCATCAGCAATGTGAGATGCCCTCAATCCATGACTTATAGTTTTCGGTAGCTTACATTTAAACCTCTATTGACATGAAACACAACAACTTCAATTCCCTTAAGTGCTAATTTTTTCTCATCTTACAGAAGGCCTGTATAAGATCAATTTTTAATATTAAACGACGAAACACTTTTAGGAACCTTAATTTCCCTTCCATTTGCGTTCTGGAATGTGTATTATTTGTAAAGTACAATTACAATTATCTATTTAAAACATTCGAACTTGTGCACAATCATAGTACAGGGCTATGTTGCATGGTCATCTGTTGTTGTCCTGCTGTGTGGGATATATCAAATCCAGCAGTCGTTGTTATGTAAATATATTCAGAATTTCCTAGTTTTGGGTAGTTCTGATCCAGAACTGTATAGTACGTTAAGCTATATTCACTCCTCTCTCTTACAGGCAAATTGGTGTAACTTTCTGTGGTACAAACTATCCCAGATCCAAAATCTTCTACGGTATGGGGTATCTGTAATCCAGTACTCCTCGTAGTATGGAGATGTCTGGATCCAATATTTCCTGGTTTTGGGCAGTTTAGAACTTTGCTGTAAGTTCTGCAAGTCAGATCAATAAGTATTACTTTCTTTAGTACGGATTAAAATATAACCACAGTCTCTGCAGTATGAGGTATCTCAAATTCAAAATTCTAAAACGTGTGGTAGACCAGATCCAGAATCTCCTGTAGTATTTCCTCCGGATTAAAAACCTATTTTATTTAGATCCAAAATTCTATCCCACCATTGTCACCCTCTGATCTTATTCTTTTGGTTTTATTTAACGTGATTCTATAGAAGGTGAGAATGTGATCATCACCTTTTAGCTCCGTTTTTTTGCGTTTGGTGTGATGTTACTATTGAGAGAAGCTATACCAATTATTTTTGAAATTATTAGGGAATTTCCCGGGTTGTATTCATTTCCCGCAAGTTTTCGAAGGAGTGCTTTGAAAAGACAATAATTCCTTACTTAATTTTGGAGTAGAGAATTCAACCAACAAGAGAAGCGGGAGTACACGCTGTTACTTCACGATTTCTTTCTTGACGGATTCTAACCGTTTTCAATTCTGATACGAATTCTCCAATTTCCTACAAGCATCAATTCGCTAATCCACCATTATCTAGAAGTATCTCCGATGTCGTTCAGAGTTAATGCATCGCGAGAATAGGACGACGAGTTTCGGCGGGTGCATTTTGAAAATCAATATGCCGCTTCGCTAGAGCTCGTTTGAAAAATGTTTAACCCGTTTCCGTCCGACCCGAACAACTCCCACGGCGTAAAGGATCGTTTGTCCCAATTCGAGCGGATTTGTAAACAAAGGACAGGACGGAGGAACAAAAATTGGCACCGATTGTGTTGCGTTTATTTCGCAACTTGATTTTTGCAAATGGAATGAATTTTTTCAACCTCTCTATATACTGAAATTACTTTTAGTACATGAAAACGGCGTCATCTATCGTCATACCGTTTCAACCAAAAGAAAATCGAAAATATTTTCCCTTGAATTTAACAAATATGCACCACCAAAAGCAAACATTTACCGTTTTTCCATCAATCGGAATTTCGCGTTGAAAGCTCAAAGAACCCCACCCCATTCCCCCAAAATTCCGCGTTCCCAGCGTGTGCGTTCGTACGTTCATATGTAATTCGTAGATGCTGCGGTGCTCTGAAAAAGCAGATCGTGTCTGAAAATAAAATTTCCGGCTCTCCGTTTTAATTAATATTTCAGCGTCTCGTCCCGCTTAATGGGGGCGAATCTAAGTCCCTAATGGGATTCGACCTCGCTAACCAACGGTCGTTTTAAAAAGCAAGTAAACAAGCATGTAAAGTATTAATAAAATCATTCTCGTTTGTTTATTTATTTATTTCTGCTCGCAATGTTGATTTAGAACGAAACGAAGATTATATTGCGGTCTAATTTGTTATTCTCTCTTGTTTCAGGTAAGTCAGTGGGATCGACCGCCAAGATTTTGGTTCGTTGGTATTTCGCCGGTGAGTGAATATTCGTTGTAATTAAAACGGACGTTCTCCTTTCCACCCTTTTTTATCGCGATCGTTACGATCTAAATTAGAAGGTGCAAATCAAGCAGGGGTGGTTATATCCGTATGGCGGACTAATTCGCACCCCTTTTAGGATTGAGCCTACCACCTATCAAGACGTTACTTGAAGCTTCAGTTATAATTTCCTTGCTATCCCTCGTGACACAGGCGGAATTTGATATTGAATTTCAGTGAAGAATTGCGGTTGTCCTTTTTTAGAAATTAGGAGATGGGGATTTTGGAAAGGGGGAGGGGCAAGTGGTTATTGTTACCTTTTTTGGAACAAGTGGGATTTAACAGTGGAATTTTTCATAAATATAGTGGTTCTCGAAAAAGAAATTCATTATGGGAATTTCTGCAAAGGATAGGAATTAGATAATAGCATGATCTAAAGATTTTTAATACAAAAGGTGATTAATGGGCAGAATTTTTCTGAAAGAATTTTGAGGGAGAATTTCTGCTTTGTTTTGTGCATAGAAATGGGAGAAGAGCACATGCTTGCTTGATTTGAAGAAGAAATCGCGTTTTTTCCCTGAAGGGTTTGGATAATTTTCTTTATTCGCTGGGTGTCCTTGATGAAACCTACTACCTTGCTAATGGAGATCTTTTTTAGCTCTTTAGATACCAAGGCCTAAAATATTTAAGTCTTACTGTTCAACTGCTGTTATTTGAAGAGGATATTTTGGAAAGTTTTCCCGTGCTTTCAACAGGTTCTGCAGATATCCTTCAATGTTTGTGGATTGGAAGATATTTGTTACGCCAGTAGTGTTTTGTGGACAGGTCAATTACCCCCAGAATTTGCTCCTTTTTCATTTGCAGTAATGGTTGTGTTTCCTTATCTAGAGGGAAAGGGATACATTTTTATTTGATTTGAAGAAGAGGGCACATTAAAATTATGACCGTCTTTCTAACGAATTAACATCTATGTTCGTAGGATTTCGTGGTCGGTGTTAATGATAGAAACTTGCTTTTTCCCTTGTGACGCTATATGATATTTATATGTCGTTGTCTATGTTACCAGCTTCTTCAGGAATGCGGAAATTAATTCTCTTGATGCTAGATGCATAGATGACTTACTGAAGTATGAAGTTTTTCGTTTCATTTGATAAACTTTCGAAACATAAAAACACAATAGCGGCTACCGTGTTAATCAATTTTAGTATTCCTGACGAATCTGGTAGTACAAACAGCAAAACGTCGATATAAAATGGCAACAGAGTGCAGATCACGAAACCAACATCTAATGGTTACAAAATTATCCAAAATGTTCTTGCTAAACGTTCCAACATTTCATTTTAATTCAAATTAATTTGGTGTCATCGGTAAGCGTTAAATGCACCGATTAAAGTTCGTTACGATCTATTTGACAACGAATTATCCACTTTAACAATACAAGAGACTCTCAAACGTGTAGTGTTGTGTGTAGCCGTCGTGTAAACTGGAAGACGAGGCTTGTACCTAATTACCCCGCAAACATAGCGGATGTATGTACACATATAAGGTCTAAGTGGGGGCGTGTTCTTGTTGATTTTGTATAATATCGCGTTATTCTACGTCGCCTCACCTAATAATCGCACGTAGTACAAGGGTGAGGTAACAATGTCAATAAGTGCTGGAGGTAGATGATTTGGGTTAAGCAGATATTGTAAACAGCTTACGAATGAAAAAGGATGGTAATAAAACATGACAGAAGATGATTGATGCCGATGAAACACATATCCCAAAATCAAAAGATTTCTCTGATGCAATTTAGTATCATTTGCACGACATCATCGCCCTTGAAATCATCCAGTAAATCTATATATATAATTTCCTTATTTGTGTGTTCCTCTTTTTTGTCTATTCAGAGCTTTTTAAAGCCCACTGAAGGGCTAGAAAGCTGAAAATTGGCATGCATATAGTAAAATGCCTAGGCCAAATCCTAACGTAGCCGGATTTTTGATTTTTGGCCTGTGGGCGAAGAATTAAAACGAAAAAGAGGCGTGGCAAAATTCAAGTTTTTAACATTTTAGCTTATATTTTCTTTTTCTTCCTGTCTGGCAGGGACAGGCTTAACAGCTAGTGATGTATATATTCTATGACAAAATATAAAATTAAATCAGATATTCCAAAGAAAGCATATACAATGATACCGCTTTTGAGGTTTTCTTTTACGCAAATATAAATAACTAACAAATGAACCGTGTGTTGATTTATAAAATCAATCCTAATAAACTAAAATCCTCTAATTTGATTTGCAGCTTGTAACAGTTTCGTGTTATTCATAATTCATAGAGACGCACTCGTCAAGTTTACTATACAAATCTACACCGTGAATTTAATAAAATATACAATAGTATTTATGCCTTAAAGTTCTATTTACGCGTCGTCTTTCACGCATATTTTAGATCAACATCGTGTTAGCACATCACCGGTAAGAGAAAATAACCTGGCGCAGAGCACGAGGGAAGCACAGAAGTTATATATATCGAAAAAGCCAAAAATAAAGAGGACATGTTAATTGCCAAGACTAAAAGATGGGAAGTGTACTTAACTGGACGTATGGTACCATCAGGACGTCAATATAAGAATTGTCAGTGAAAGATCCGGTAATTACTATTGTTAATTGATGGATGTTTACGGAAATGATGTTACACTACCGTTCATAAATCTTTACTTCAGCTGTATACACGAGTGGTTTGTTAATTGAAAGTGTGAGTATCTTTATTGGTTAAGAATTGGTGCTAGTAGCTAGTAATCTAATAGATGTGGGGTGACTTGTTGGAAATGATCAGAAACCAAAACTTTTCAAATCTAACTGAAGGAAGCTCATATCCCTTGACATATTAGTCAATTGGGACAGCATCTGTGTGTGATACTATGCAAGAAGGGTAGTTTCCTCCGTATGTTTTGGATAACATGTGGTCAAGAATTAGTTGAAATAACTCAGAAGTCCCTGAGTGATCTATTGAAAATTACTAAAAACCAAAACTTTCCAACTCTAACTAAAGAAAACCCATATTTCTAGAAATATTAGTTAACGAGAACAGCCATTGAAGTACTTGTATATGAATCTATTAAGAAAGATCACTTTCCCCTATCTGTTCTGTTCATCCTCAGTGACTAAGAATTAGTATAGATTGTCTTTTGAAAAGAATAAAAAAACAACGCAGTTCAACTTCAAGAAAGCCCGTATTCAGTCAAAAAGCCACGGAAGTATTTGTGTACAATGCAATTCAGAAAGAGCACCTTCACCTATTCTGTTTTAGTGACAAAAAGAGGGTGTGGATAGTCTGGGAGACATGAAGACTCTGAATGATGTGTTGAAAACAGCAAAGAGGCAGAGTTCACTAACTCTGAAGTAACTCCTTTACATACTAGCCTGTGAAGTACAAATCTGATGAATCAGAAAACCACAAAAGAATTTATGTGATGCTATTCAAGAGGGGTGCTTTTTCTATTCATCTAGATCTAGAGTTATAATTTTTTTTTAATATCGTATTTCTCAAAGTTGCCCGACTCAGCGGGCACAAGCCCAATAAATCAGCAAGTCACAGAAATATTTGTTTTCTTCGCCTGTTCTGTATACCTTTGCTAACTAAGAATTAGAATAGATAGCATGGAAGACTACAATTTCTGAAAAAAAGCCAAAGTTCGTTAATTGTAACTGGAGAAAGTCCATATTTATCGAGGATGACAATTATCAGCCGGAGCAGGAAGAATAGGGGTAGGAAGTCAATATTTTCTGTACTATTCAGGAGTGAGGCCGGATCAAAGGAAAAAAGAGGGAGTACGAATATAGTTAACAAAGGAACTGGATAGAAGAGTAACTATACATCAGTCACTCTCATCAAGGTTGATGCGCTTGAGAATAGAATTGGAGAAGGAATCGGTTGACATCATACAGATGTATGCACCAGTAGAAGGAACAGATGGAAGTACAACGGAGGAGTTCTATGAAAAACTGCAGGAACTGCTGGATGAAATAAGAGAGACAAACTCAAGAGTAATATTAATGGGGGACTGGAATGGTAGAGTGGGTAATGATACAAATAAGGGACTGGGCTGCTTGGGAGCATATGGAGAAGAAACGTTAAACGGAAATGGTTGGAAAATGATTGATTTCTTGTATACGTAATGATCTCCTAATAGGGAACGGTTTCTGGGAGCAACCACTGGAAGGGAGATACACCTTTGTCGCGGAAGAGAGAAACGCGAAGAGTATAATAGATTACATAGTCTATACCCAAAGTATGAAAACTAATATACGAAACATAAAGACACAAAAAGAGGCTGAAATGGGAACTCAACACAGATTGCTAACGGCAGAACTCCAAGAACAAATTAACACAGAACAACAAATAGCTGAGTATCATAAAATAACAATCAGCAAATTAAGAAACGAGAAGAAAAGAGCAGAATACCAACAGAAAACGAATGATTTACTAAAGAGACATTAATAAAATATAATACAATACAATATAATATAATATAATATATTAAATGTAGAAGACTCTCTATAAACGACCTAATAATAAAATTAGGTTCGTTAATGGGCAGTTAACAAGTAACCGTGCAAAAGCCTACAAAGTAAGCACAATTTGCATATGCCAATAATCCTGTAGGAAATGTTGACTATGTCAATCGCAAAACGCAACTGCAGACTAATTAGTTTCGTCCTCATTAGGACTCGTCAGTACAGTACATCGTTCTGCGAGTGACACAGTGAACATTTCCAGGTGATACGTCGAAATCTCGGCGAGATGGATACGGTCAAAATAATGACCCCATCTTCCGAGCAGGAGATGTATTGGCATACCCGGTAACATCGCGTTCAGCGACGAATGAAAATAGCGACCGTGTTTTCGAGAGCCAAAATTTAATAAAATATAATACAATACAATATAATATAATATAATATATTAAATGTAGAAGACTCTCTATAAACGACCTAATAATAAAATTAGGTTCGTTAATGGGCAGTTAACAAGTAACCGTGCAAAAGCCTACAAAGTAAGCACAATTTGCATATGCCAATAATCCTGTATATGCCAATACATCTCCTGCTCGGAAGACTCGGAAAACACGGTCGCTATTTTCATTCGTCGCTGAACGCGATGTTACCGGGTATGCCAATACATCTCCTGCTCGGAAGATGGGGTCATTATTTTGACCGTATCCATCTCGCCGAGATTTCGACGTATCACCTGGAAATGTTTACTGTGTCACTCGCAGAACGATATACTGTACTGACGAGTCCTAATGAGGACGAAACTAATTAGTCTGCAGTTGCGTTTTGCGATTGACATAGTCAACATTTCCTACAGGATTATTGGCATATGCAAATTGTGCTTACTTTGTAGGCTTTTGCACGGTTACTTGTTAACTGCCCATTAACGAACCTAATTTTATTATTAGGTCGTTTATAGAGAGTCTTCTACATTTAATATATTATATTATATTATATTGTATTGTATTATATTTTATTAAATTTTGGCTCTCGAAAACACGGTCGCTATAAAGAGACATTGCCAGGAAGAAATGACACTAGAAGAGACGTGGAGAATTTTCTAGGAAATTATTTATAATTCTGCACTAGAAGTATGTGGTCAAATTAGATACAGGAAAGAACAGAAAAGAACAAAATGGTGGACTAAGGAAATACAAAAGGAAGTCGAAAAGAAAAAAGATGCGTGGAGAAAATATGTTTTAACAAAGGAACAGCAATACAAAGAAGAATATGTTAAAATAAGAAACGAAGTTAAGAAGAGAATCAAAGAAGCGAAAAAGAAAAGCTGGGAAGATTTTGGAAATGATATTAATGAGGAATATAAAACAAATAACAGGAAATTTTGGAACCTAATAAGATCAATGAATGGAAAGAAAAAGAAAGAAATAAAACCAATTAGGAATACCGCGAATGAACTAAAAACAAGAACAGAAGATATACTTGAAATATGGAAAGAATTCTTCACGAAAAAATTCACAGATGCAGGAGATCATACAGATTTATTGCCAGAATCAGGAACACGAAATGAATATAATGAAGAACTTGAAGAGATAGATATGGAAGAGGTAGAGAAAGCCCTAAAAAGAATAAAAACAGGAAAAGCCTGCGGTGCGGATAATATAGAACCGGAAATGGTAAAATGGCTCGGATAGGTGGGAAAGGAGTGGATCTTTGACATATTTTGTAAGGCATGGCGAACGAACACAATTCCTGCGGACTGGGAAAATAACCTCATCACTCCCATATATAAGAAAGGCGATCAAAGTCAGTGCGAAAACTATAGGGCAATATGCCTATCGACAGTATGTTTTAAGGTCTATACCAAAATAATAGCGGAACGACTTACACATTTAGTAGGAGACAAACTGGGAGAAGAACAAGCAGCCTATAGAAAAGGGAAACAAACGAAGGATAATATCCACATAATTAAAAACATCATTGAACGTAAAATTGAGACAGGGGAGGAAATCTACTTCAATTTCATAGACTTGCGAGCAGCCTTCGATACAGTAGATAGAGGGAGTATAGATATCTGTCTAGAGAAACTAGAGGTTCCAAGAAAAATGCGCCAAATAATCAATAGTCTATATTGTCAGGTTAGGGGGATAGTACAAGTGAATGGAAAAAGATCAGCAGATTTTGAAATGCAAGTGGGAATAAAACAAGGAGACAGCTTAAGTCCATTAATATTTATTATAGTAATGGACAGAATCCTGCAAAATACGAAGAAACGCACCGAAACTGTGAAGACACTGTTAGGATATAACAGACTGGAACCTGCAGCTGTGGATGCATTACTGTATGCCGATGATCTGGCACTAATAGCTGACAGTTATGTGAAAATGGAAAAATTAACAAAAATATGGACAGCAGAAATAGAAAAGATGAAGATGGAAATAAACGTAGAAAAAGCAAACTAATGGTGATAAATAATAAAGAGCCAGCCAGTAATCTAATAATTAAAAGAAACGATAAACAAGAAGAGGTTGTCGACGCATACGAATATTTAGATACTATTATATCGAAGGATGGAAAAATTGATCTAGACATAGCAAAAAGAGGACGGAAAGCCACAAACATATAATATGCTCTGAATCAAACCATCTTTGGAAAAAAAGAAATAGAACCCAAGATCAAACAGATAGTATATAATGCAGTAGTAGCCCCCACAATAATGTACGCAAGTGAGTCCTGGACAATACAGCAAAAACACGAAAGCAAAATAACAGCTATGGAAATGAAACTTTTGAGAAAGATCGTGGGGAAAACAAAAATAGACAGAATAGAAAACGAACAGATAAGGAATATGATAAATCAAGAAGATATACTAAAAAGAATTGAAAAATGTCAACTGAATTGGTACGGCCACATAATTAGAATGGAACAAAAGAGTTTGACAAAAAAAATAATAGAAGCCAAAAATAACGGGAGAAGAAAAAAGGGAAGACCAAGGAAAAAATGGATTGACAGAATCAACGAATTAGGACGAAAGCGAGGGAAGACCATAGCAGAAATGAGAAGAATGAGTACAGACCGGACACGATGGAAAGAATGGATTAAATCGTCGTAAGATCCAAAAATAATCCGACGCTGAAAGGCATAAGGATTAACGAGTAGAAGAAGAAGAAGAAGAAGACAATTAGTTGATACAAATCCGATAGATTACCAAGTCACATAATTTTTTATATCTCAGCAGTCTTCACGTTCTTTGCACTCAAAAATCGGATAACAACACGCAGTTCACAGAAGACGGGATTTTCAATTACAGCAGCCATTTTAAACGACCAAAATATTAGAAAAGAATGTCCAAACGATTCTCTCATAGCACTGCTAGACTCACATTGAACTAGACTACACCGCAGCGTTGCGATCGCGTCGATATTTCCACTCCTATGTTCACTAGGCGGAAACGGAACGTGTATGGATAAACAAGTTATAACGTTTTCTTTTCTTTGTATTTTCTTCACTGAGGATGACAACTTAGTTGACGGAACACGTACAGTACAACTTCGATAGTCCGGATACATAAAGATTTTGCCGTGTCCGGATAATCGAGTTTGTCCGGATTGCTGGCGGTTTTTAATTTTCTTTTAATCCTACATTTAAATGACACAAAATCAACTAGACCTTTTAGTTATTAATTTTTATTGGAAAATAAACAAAAATGCGAACTAAAATAATATAATAAATAAATAAAATATAATAAAACAACTCGTTTAGATACATTACTTTTTAAAAAACAAATAAATGATCATGATTTTCTTGTGCCTTTGCCTTTAGTTTCTTCAGTAAAAATATATCCTGTGACGACAGATAATTCTCTTCTGCCCGTTGCAGACACTTTTCAAATGATTTTACCGCTTCAACGTGCTTTATTATTGTAGGTATCGATGAAGTGTTGCCTGATTCTGTATCGTCACTGATGTTTGTAACTTCCCTAATTATGTCTTCTTCGGTCATTTCTACAAGATTTTCGTGTTTTCCTGAGACCCAGTCTCGAATCTCGTCGTTACTTACATCATCGTTAATACTCTTTACCATTTCTTGAATTTCACTGGCATCCTCTAGGCCCGAAATAGTAGCTGGCCGCTGTTCTTTAATTATGCTGAGTGGTAACTCATCTTCTTCGTCCCATTTCGGCAATAACTTATCCCAACTCTTTTGTATATTTTTTCTGTGATGTGCTCCCAAGCACTATGTAAATAGCAAACTGCATTTTTAATGCTGAACTCCTTTAAATGTTGTGTAATGGCTCCATCTTCAAATGAAACTGCATATTTTAATAATTTTTCTTGTAGAAAACCTTTATGTTTTGAATCAAATTTTATCCACGGGTTGCAATATAGCCGTACACTTAGGCGGCGTCAGCAAAATACGTAAATTTGGATCATTTATCTCTTCCGTTAGCAGATGTGATGGAGCGTTATCTAATAATAATGATTTTTGCGGCCCACTGGAGCTTTTCAAAAACTTTTTAACTTCAGGAACAAATTTGTTATTAAACCACCTTGAAAATGTAACTTTAGTCATCCATCCCTTGTTAGATCCGTCATATATAACAGGCAATGTTGCATTCTTAAACACGCGAAATTAAATATTTCCCACTCTTCTTCACTGGCTCCCACTTTTGTAATTCCTCTCTTCTCCCTGATACTTTTGCTAAATGTTTGTTCTAGATCTATGAACTGCAGGTAGGGAGCCTTCTTCCATGTACTTTGTCTATCTTCCATAGTTTTCTGTATTTTCTCGGTTTCTAGATGAGTGTTATAATTCATATCTGCCACTGATTGTACATTTACTTTTTTCCTTTTATCAAGTTAGTTTTTCTGATTAATCGTTTGGCTATTTTTAATTCACAACCTTCATTATTCTGCCATGATTCTTTAATTCCGTGGTACTTATGGTGATTGTTTGTTACTTCTTTTGGTTCAGTTGTTGTTACTTCTTTACTTTCGTTAATTTCTATTATGTACATATTATCTTATTTTCTATCGTTCTATGTGGCTCATCTGGGTCTTGTAGTAAGTTGTACAAATTTTTATTTCATGTATCCAAAATGCCTTCTCCATCTATTCATACTTTATATTTTTTAATGTATTCTGCTTAGGTTTTTGCATTCTGTGTAGGGTTTCGTATATACCAGTACCCATCTTCCTTACAGTTTTGTTTTATCCGTTTCCCGTTTTTTTTCATAATTCGCATCTTTCACTGGTTTTCTGTTCTTTTTATATAATTGTTGATCTTGTATATTATAGTGGTTAGGTTTTTTTATGGGTGTTGTGCCTTTACTTACATTAGTGACTTCCGCTTGCTATGAAACGAATTCACATTTTATATAGTGATCAACGACAAACGATTACGGTCCTAATGCTTGCACTATTTGGTTTAAGTAGGAAGAGTTTTAATGGTTTCAAAATTAATTGCGATTGGCTTAATCTCCCTTCAACATTCTATTCAGTTGAGTAAAGCACATATCACCTGGGATTAATTTGATCAAATTCTAGCTGATAGTCTACGTACCTTTGTTACAAATTTAATTAAACTAGGAACTGCAGCCGTGTCTAATAATATTAACTTACATAAACAGAACTTAGCACAGACGTCTACTATACTACCACCATTTCCCTTCAGGAGAGCGTTCTATTATGTACACAGGACGCTAAAATCGTTTAATGGCAACTCTTCGCCGAGATTAACATCGCCATCATTATTTCAAGCTTAATTGAGCTTCTGAAAAGCGCAAATTCGTTGACGACATCGCCGCTACTTCTACCTCCTCTTACCTCCTACCACACCCTCTGCGACGGGCTTCCGATACCATCACTGTCCCGGTTTCGATCGATATCGCTAAACCGCCCTTTCGAACAAACATAACGCGAAGCAATCTTACGCACGTCACCATCGATAGATAGCGCTTATTACCGCATTAATTTAAGCCATTAGCCCGTTCAAAGTGCCCTCTTCGAACGGTTGCTTGCTTACTTACCGTCGGTATTTTGGCAATTTACTTTAATTAATACTTGAATGCGCGCGGATTTCTGGTGGGGCACGCTAATGGGGGCGGCATCCGTGCCGCGGTCGTTTTACTGATTTGTTGCTTTCGGAGGTGGTGGACGCCGTAAAAGAGCCTGTTCGAATCGTAAATATGGAATATTATCGGTGGCTCCGGACCGACATAGTTTCGTCGCTTTAATCCCGGAAGTTGATCCTTTAGTTTATTCTTGTGGCTTTGCTCCTGTATGGGTTGGATTTTATCGATGGCTTGTATATAGTTTGGGAAAGAAAACTCTTTGGGATAACTAGCGAGGAAAAGTTGGTTTCGGGACAAAAAGCTAATTTCTTTGGAAAATATTTTGGGACTCTCAAGTTGAGGAAGTTAAATTTTTGTGTGCAGGTTAGGTGCTTATGGACCTGTTGGAATTTGAGACTCCATTGCATCGAAACATTTTGATTACTTGATTCAATCCTCGAAAGGGGAACAAATTCGCAACAGTCCTTCGTTTTGACTATGCCAAAATCTTTTAGATTTATTTTTATCCTTTTTTCCTTTCTACTTTATATGGCCTTTAAATTATAGCATTTCCCATCAAACTTTCGCTTACTCTACTTTTTATCTCACTTAAAACCTCCCTTCGTATTCATATTCTTAGGCAACGACAGATCGCTATTCATCCACTCTTGAGTATATCCTTCACATTTTTCTTTCCTCTCTCGAACGAAGAACGCAATTCTTGGCTTTAGACCGACTATCGCTTGTCGATGAATTAGTAATATCAAAAGGGCCGTAAATATCGGTGTCAACTCGATTTGCGAGCAGCGGCTTCTGCCTCTGGCTTATTACTTATTCACGTCGAAATCTGTCCGTAGCACCTGACACCTCGTGTACGCCAAATAGACATTTACATAGAGTGATTCCGGAGTTTATTATTTAACGGACATACGTGTGGCTATTTTATGGACAAGGGGAGTACAAATTTAGAGGTTTATGACCGTATTGGTTTCGCCAATATGGTCATATTGTATTGTATTCGCTTTCTTTTTGGGATCGGCTAGAAGAATTTGTTGTATAAATTTATTGATGCTGATTTGTTTGCTGGGAATTTGAAGATGACAATCCAAGACTTATCATGGAGAATGGATTAATATCTAAAATAAAGCGAAATTACTTTTGCCCGCTGGTTTGAAAAAATTCATATAACATTTGCAGTATTAAATGTGATTTCGTGTATTGCGGTTGTGCGCGATGCATAGTGGTAGCTGTGCAGTAGGCTATTATCATTATCTAGTGTACTAGATGTGATGTTCACTGTGGTTTTCCCATTGACGATCGCAAGTTAGTTGTCAAAGCGTGCAGACTTCCTTATAACTGCATTCCTTTCCACATTAGAATATTTCCTACTTGCATGTTCATCCTCTACTTTTGCCATTCAAACAAACAATTCGCTCTTATTATTAACCTTGTTTATAAATTGGAAACTGCACAAGTGATGGAGATATTTATTTCAATATATTTCAGGATTTGTCCTCACGGTTATCTACAATTATTCCCGTATTACAGGAAATCAAAAAATTCATTTTTGAAGAGCGACGTGGAAAGAGCAACAGTTAGACGCTTTGAATATTTATTTAATGAAATCCTATTTTACATTTACTTTAAGCAAGGATAACATCAAATAAGCGAGTCGTGCACGTCACGTTTGCATAACCTAATATAAAAGGTATATAAAATACCCTCGAGATACAAATTTCCATTTGCCGTTCCGCCTAGCCCTTCCACTCCCATCACCTTGTTCCGTCCTATTCGTCCATCCCGAACCTTTCGATCCCTTCAAAAAACATTAAACGAATACATCCTCTTCCCCCGAAATAATGGAAGAGGGAAAGGCCGAATACACCTTTCTCGTCGTCCCAATTAAATGTTTATTTAAAAACTAAGTTTATTACGTTTCGAACGGTCTTCGCCCGAATATCCGGTGAACGACCCCTCTTCTAATTGAATTTTCTTTTCGTATTTTCCGGATGGCGCGCGATTTTATCCCTGGAACCGAATGCCGGGCGTTTCGAGGGATGGCTGAGGGTGAAAGAATCCGCCAACCGATTCGGACGCCTCCTGCTCGTTACCTCTGACGGAGGTCGAGATTCCGCAGCTTTATTGACTTGAATTTTTGCTACGTTCCGTAGCTCGGCCGACCGCCACGCGAACATACCGAAGGTGGTTTCTTATCTATCGAGGGATTGCGTCAGTTTTTCCCCTTTTTTATTTGTCGGGGAGAAAACGGCGTTTCTTTCGCTTTTTTCCACGTACTTGAGTTAGGTAGTGGAAGATGGTTGATTTACGGTATTAATGTTAAGGGAATGATACCTAGAGTATCATTTTTAGGTGTTGGTGTCTTAAACTTCTCAGGTACTTAAATTTCGTATTATTTTCCCTGATGGTCGATAGGGTTAATAATGATGATTCATTAAAGTGATCTTGGTTGATGATTAAATGCCAAGTATTTCCACCATCGGTATGGGGACTGGATATGATTCACGATAAGCTTGAAAAATTTTCATTTCATAGAAGAGGATGGGGTAGTAGGGTATATCGCGAAGAATTTGCTTGCGTTTTGGGGTATTTAATAAATTTACTATAGTTTAGGCGCTGTTTGGGAGAATACTTGGCAACTCCATGGTGTGCTAATCCTAAAGTCAAGATGTCCCGAGTTATAGAAGAAACTAAATTGTAACCACTTCATTTCGCAGTGTTGTATATTGAATGACTTGAATTGTTGACCACTTCTTGGTCGCATCCGTTATTTGTCTAGACAAAATCGTTCCTTCATAAATGTGATTCCATCGAAACGATTTTAGAACTGAGACAGCGATTTGGCAACATTCAGTTTAATCCATTAGCTAAAAAACAATTTTAAATATTAGTATTAGAAAGAGCAGCAGATTGCTCTAAGTAACCAACACATGGATTACCACTGATCGCGGTAGGGTAATCCGCAAACAGAATGAAGTTAGAACCACGATCATAGCATGGTAAATCATTAATATATATCAAAAGAGACTAGGTCCCAGTACTAAACCTTGCGGGACACCACATCGATTGTTGCCATATTTAACATGCTGGTAACTGTCGGCAAAGAGTGACTGGACTAATGCTATACTATTCCATGAAAACTTATAGTGTTTAAACTTATCAGTCAAAATATTGTGATTGACGCAACTAAAAGCTTTAGTGGGACCGTAAAAAGTTGAATGAGTATAGTTTTTGTTTTCAAAGTTATCGAAAATTAGATAATTTAGCGCGGAAACCATATTGAGAAGAGCAAAAACGTGATTTAGTCTCAAAGTGACTATTCAACAGACTAACACAGTTTTTTACACAAATTTTTCGAAAACATAGCTGTGATGGAAATAGGGCGAAAATTGTTGGAATCGTTAGTGTTACCCTTCTTCTGAAAAGATGTGACAGAAGAAATTTTGAAAGCTCTCGGAAAATATCCGGTCGCAAAACATTGATTTATTACGTTGGTAAGAGGATATAGAGTTAAGTTTTCTATTGTTTTAAAAATGTTGATATATATACCATAGACATCTCTACTTGAAGTGTTTTTCAATTATGTCTTTTGTTGCAAAAGAATGACACTTCTCTAAAGGTAAAGGATATACTGACATTATTTAAAAAGCTGTGGGAATCTACACGGAGGTAAATTTTTACCCATTGTGTGCCTCAATGTCTAATTACTAAGTGATGGCTCAGATCTGCTGTCAAGTTTAAACTTTCATGTTCCTCGGCTTACCTCAAGGGATACGAACGTATTCAGCATTTCTCCTGCTTGAACTAATATTCTTCACAGGACACCAATGATACAATGTGCACGTAATGCTGACACCATTTGCAGAGACATATTCCTGGTTTATTTAGGTACGTCGTACAGTTTTACTTTATATAATTATTTGTGTTATTATATGTAATTACCCTCTTGGGGTTATATGTTGGGCGTTAAATATATTATTATTATTAAAGCCAAAATTAAAATCGCAAAACATTGAACTCAAAATGTTTGAGCTACAACCGAAATAACGCATCACGCAATGAGTTTGTAGGATAACATATAAATGGCGCCACTTTAGACGAATCCATATGATTTTTAGGAAATACCAACCTTCAAACGACATGTATCTAAATTTTATGACGATTTGACGTTTAGGTCATAAGTTACACTGGTTTTAGTGACGCTACTTTTGTAATTTTTAAAACAATGGAAAAATCTGAATTTTGTGTGTTGATAAATAGTCTGGGCAAACAGCGGTAATTACGAAATAAGTTTCGACACCCTACATGTACACAGAACTACTCGCATAAAGCGTACTGACTAGAATGGGGAGTCGGCAATGCTGTCGCAACTTATTTCGTAATTGTACGCTGTTACCGCTGTTTGTCCAGACTATTGATAGAGCATTGCTTTTTAATGGGAAAAATACGGTTCAAGCAAAGCAATGGTTTGACAAGTGTTATTTGGACTCTGCTCCATCGAAACAAATGGTAGAGAAGTGGTCTGACGTAGCCCTAAAAACACTGATAACGCTGAAAATTTTGGTCGCTCAAATTCGGTAGTTATTTCAGAAAACACAAATAAAGTCCATAAAAGAGATATCAGAACGAAGTATATTCAGCATTTTGCATGAACATTTGAGCATGAGACATGGGTACCGCGCTTTCTCACAGTGGATGAAAAACAACAACGCGTCGACGATTCAGAGCGCTGTCTCCGCGTAATAAAAAGAATTTTTCATGCGTAGGTGACAATGGATGAAAACGTGGATCCATCACTGTACTCCAGAGTCAAATCAGCAGTTACCTGAGTGAACAGGAAAGGATGAAAGCCGTCCAAAGCGACCAAAAACGCAAATGTCATTTGGCAATATTTTGGCTTCCGTATTTTGGGGAGCGCACGATTACGATTATTGTATGGCGTTATTGGTGCGTTTGAAGGAAGAAATTGCAAAAGAACGACCCCAACTGAAGAAAAAAGTGCTCCTCCAGCAAGACACTGCACCGCCTCATAAGTCCCTGAATGGCAAATTTGCATGAATTGCACTTTGAATTGCTTCCCCATCCACTATATTCCCCGTATTAAAAAGAGATTTGGCGATTGCCCAAACTGGAGGCTATCGTAAGGCCAAAAATAAATCATTCTATAAAAAGGGCATCAAAATGTTAGCGAGGCGTCGGAAAGAATGTATCACTCTTGAAGCAGATTATGTTAATGAGTAAAGTCGAATGTTGGCTAAAAGTTCTTGTTGTATTCGTCATCCTAGGAACATATTGAGTGATATGTTACAGTTAAGGCCAAAAGTATTGAACTGTAAATTTTGGAATCGTAACAAATTCTCCATGGATCATCTAAGATCATGTAAGTTCTTCCCCGAGAGCTTTGATCAACCTTTGATGGGATAAAATTGTGTTCAGGTTTTTGCGATTCTTGTAAATAAAAATATTTCCTGTCATGTATTTCAATCATTTTAAGAGATACGTCTTTATAATTTTGTATGAACTTCGCCCACGAAAAACCCTTTTCATTCATTAAACGAATCCTGAAGCGAATAAAAAAGAAACGGTCGAAATCACAATTATCGGCTTTGATAGCGAGATCAATACCGCACATCTTCGCTCCCATTGGCGGTATATGCATGCGACGGACAGGCAGACATGCATGCAAACACAGGTACCGCCGTACCGTGTGCATATTCTATCTCTCGAATTGCATCACGTGTCCCACCTGCACACACACATACATACACGTGCAGAAGTTACATATTGCATATACATATGTATCAAGCTGGTGGGAGCGCTGGGAATCAGACACAGACCGAGTAGGTACGTCAACTTCACGTGCTGCAGTACAAAACGGTTATGGCCCCGGTCGTACAGCCGACACAATTGACTTCCCGACCACCGGCGTTCCGAAAAAGGAATAAGGGAAAAAAGCGACTATGCACGTAAAATGGGGATATTGCGGCGGTGGTATTTTATTATTCTAGGGCGCCGATTTAATGGGAACGTTTTATTGTCTTCTGGGGTGCTTGGTATGTCCGCTCTTGTGTAGATCTTATTTAATTGGATATTCTATTGACAGTACTACTTTCGGTTTTGAGTTACCTTCCTAAGGCAACTTAGCTAATCTGATATCTTCAACGCTTACCTTGATCTGGTACCTATCAGCCACGACTACCCAAAAATCAAAGTTGTACAGATATGTCCCGATGGATTTATATATACAGTCCTTTAATTTCTTCCTGATGAGTTTTAGGACATCAATAATAATAATAATAATATATTCATTGCCGAAAATTCATAAAAAGGAATGTCATCATTGTGAAAATAACAAAAAATATAATAAGAACATTAATTATACAATCACAAAACTGTATACAAAGAACTCATTCAGTGCGTTACAATTTTTTCGTCTCTTAAAACACTTATGTTGGGAGATGACTGTGTTGTTAATCAAGTTATCTAATGCATCTAGTAATAATTCCGCTGATAAAATGACGTGCAATGGGCAGGGGATTGTAACAGGTTCTCCTTACGTGTTAAGTAGTCGTGACTTGTCTGACCAAGCAGAAATATATTTAAATTATTGTATACATAACAACAAGTAAAAAAAATATAAATACTCGCGGCAGTCAAAATTAGGAACTCCCTAAAAGAAAACCTGTGAGTTCCCTATCATTTCAATCCAGCCAGGATTTTGATTGCATATTTCTGCATTAGGAAAAGTTTTCCAGCTTCTATACTATTACCCCAATGTCTGATTTCGTATCTTATATGTAATTCTATTGTAGAATAGTATGGAGTGAGTAGTACTTGTGTACTGCAGCGCTACGACATAAATTTTAATGCATAACAGTTCGTACGCAATTTACTATACTGACTCTCGACATGTATGTCCCATTTCATTTAAGTATCAAAAGCTACTTCCAGAATCCTGTGAGGCTGACACAGTAGTGCTTTATTATATGAACACAAACTAACATCAAACGCAGAGCTTTTTACAAGCTAAAGGAATAACAAATATCTCGTTTTTATTTAAAATTAAGTTATTTATCTCCATCCAATGCTCAATTTCAGAATTGATGCTAGAGATGGTATCACTCACAGACCGCAAACATTTGTATCATTCGCATAGCATTTAACATCACTATCTGGAAAGTAGTGTTGCAAATGATCTATGCAGGCGTTTGCAAAGATTATATATAATAATGGTCCAAAACCGATCCTTGAGGGATACCCTTCCTCACAGCGTACTTATCACTAAACGCATCATTAACTTTTACATATTGATCTTCCATCAAGATATGATCGCAATAGTTCAAGAGGTATCCCCCTAAGACCATATCTTTCCAGTTTGGAGATTAAAAGTTTGTGGTCCATCAAGCTAGTTTTTAAAAAAATAACCTCGTTTTTCGCTTAAGAAGTTAACCTTTCAGCATTCTTGGATAAGTATCTTGAGATTACACCCCGAGGTTCATAATATTTATCTAAAGCAATGGTCCCTAAAATATTTTGTCCCGTAGACCACGTTTTGATTTTCTTTATTTTGGGTAGACTCCCTGCCACCATAGTATTAAATTTTTACAAATTCATCAACTTCTAATGTGTTTTTGACAGCTGGTATAGGGTTACTCACTTTGAAAGGGTGTTAACATAAGTTTTATACATTTATTAATTAAATTGACACAAAATGAAAATTTAGTAACATTCTTATATAAAATAAATATACAAAGAAGCAATGTTCTGAATGGGAAGGATGACCCTGATGCTTTGATAGTAAATTTTGAATATTTGGCTTGAATTTAGTCAGGTAATCTCCTCGACTAGTGATTTCCAATCTGTTTCTTTTTCTAAGGAAAATTGGCAAGCGCACTGAAACCAATTTCTACGAGGTATAAAGATGGGGAAGCTATCAAATACTTTCTCGCGATAATCCATAATGTAAGTAATACGTGTCTGAAGCCGGAATTGCTGATATCCCTTTCTAAAGTGCCCCTTAGGTTGTTCATTAGTTTTAATAAAATAAAATGTAAGGGACTTTCTACATAACGACCTAATAAATTACGTCGTTAATGGGCAGTCAACAAGTTAAGGGGCACAATTTGCATATGCCAATCATCCATGGGCGAAAATCAAGCTTTGTCAAACGCAGACCGCAACTGCAGACTAATTAATTTCATCCTTATTACGTCGTATCACATGGAAATGATTTTTATCAATCGGAGATCGATACACTCTACTGACGAGTCCTAATAGTCAAATTTTCCTCAATCCTAGTTTCAAAATCTGTTTGAAGGACATTTAAATATTGAACGTAGGCTGAAACATCATCATCCTGGCAGTTTCTTTGTGACAAATTGAGAAACTGGGATAATTCGCTCATTTCAATATTTTGCTTCATTAGTTAAATTCTGGCAAGAAGAGCTACAAACATGGGCTCCTTTTTTATCAAATTAGGACTGTCACCTTGTAATTGCAAGTTAAACTAAGTAAGCAATATCTGGTTTCCATTTGATAATTTTTCTTTTTAAATAGGACTTTTCGCATAAAAAACATAACGCTTTTGACAACCAGCGTACTTCAGCGTGAAATAGTAACCGATGAAAGTTCTTCTCATTTTCATTGTACAACTGTAATACAACTAACCTAGAATTCAACGCATTTCTCCGATTTTTGTTAGCTGCGTTTGTAAAGATTTGTCAATCAGATAGGCCCCGCGAACCACGAATATTTTATCAAAGTTGGGAACTGTTCCGCGAACGCTAAAGTGAAATCTGCGCTAACAAAGTGTAATCCAACCATTATTGCAGGGATGCATTTCAAAAACCACAATAAAATAGAAGCAGTAGTTGATGCAAATGCAAACACATTGCTACTGGTATCAATGTGGAAGTTACAAGTACTACGACGACAAAGCGAATAGCCTATTTATACTTACATAATATTATGAAATATACCGAACTATAATTTACTGGTGGTCGTAATTTCGAACAATTCTTATAACATTTTGATTTGTAACGTTCCCATTATTTGTAATACACTTCTGTTACTTGTTTAATAGTCTCTGTTTTCACACATCACAAACCATTAGACATGGTAATGCTGACACTTAATTTCTATCATTATTGTGGCTGTGGTTCTTATGTTTCCGAAAGGAGGCATTTCCGGATATGAGTGTCTTATGCCAAAAATTTCACACCCTCTGTCATTTCTACAAATTTTGAAACGTTATCCTGACTCATCCTGTATAAGTATAGTGAGTGAAAAATAGGCACGTGCTTCAAGACCAGGATTGCACTGGTAAAATTTTTCCACACCGCACCTCATTTACCTAATGGTTATGATCTTGTAAACATCGAGTACAGTTGCAATCAAAAGATCGCGACCACTAGGTAAATGAGATGCGCTGTGGACATTTACGTATTGCTAGTGCACTCCTGACCTTGACACGCGTTCCTATATTTGACTCACTGAACATAGGTACTATCTATATTAGGTAGATTATTACATTTACGGAGAGCCGACCTCTCGTGGAGCCCCATTTCTATCCTATATATCCCAATTATTAGATATTTCCCTTGCAGGTCGGAGTCGATCCCTTGCAGAGCGGAGTCGTCAGTCGACCCTGGGGGTCGATATAGACCATTTTGGGAATAACGGAGTTTAGAAATTCCTTTAAGGCAAAAGAGAAAGTAAAATTCCAATAATTTCGTTGCGTTTTCTTTCGGAAATAGTTCGTGTCGACGTGATATAATCCCACTGTCTACGCCATTTAAATTAAAACCGTTGCTACTTCTCTCACCTTCATCATTTTTGCCCAACCGACTATCCTCGACCTCACAAAAATTTAGAAAGCATTAACTCACGCGACCGGCGACCCCCTCGGGACGAATAAAACACGGCGAGAACGCGCTCGAAATCTACCTTTAATTATCGCAGCGGCGCGGATCCGCCGCGTATCCGGCGCGTCCGCCATTAATTCCTTCGCTAATTAAAACGCATACATTCCGCTTAGGCGCGCGGGTTTTTTCGCAGGGGGCCGGCGATAATTTCTTCTCGCATAACGAACCCGGACGTTAAAATATTTAAAGCGAAATTTAATTTCCTTTTTCTGCGCGGCGGCGTCCGTATTTTTGGAGTAACCGCGAAATTTCGATCGAGCGGCGACGGCGGAATGGGGCGACCGGGGTGCCAGGGGATGAGCGAGGAATCGTCGTTGCTGTCCACGAACGCGGCGTAATTGAATTTCGTTTCTTTTTATCGCGATGCGGGAAAATTTTTACGGAAAAACGTAAACGGTCGCGATGCGACGATCCAGCGGTTTTGTTCTTCCTTTTTTATGAAGACGGTTGATGTGGTAAATAAACGAGACGATAAAAAGAGAGTTTTGAGGAATATTAAAAAGAAAAATGGGGGAATTGCGTTTTAATTGAATGAAGGATACAACTCCTATTGTATTTTTCTTTTAATTCAACAGTCAACGAACAACCCCTTTCTTTGCAGAAGCTAAAACCTAATAAAGCTACTTCTTTTCACCGACATTCAAACTCGCTCTTTGTGCTAAAGCATTAAATTAAAATCCACATGCAATCAAAAGCCTTGGAAGAGAAATCTATTAACAGCATCCCTTTTCATAGTAATAAATTTTCAAGAGCACAAGGTTTGAGATATGACATCGCCTATACACTTATAAGGCACCGTAGGTGGCATATGCGGACCGAAACGTGCTTGGAAGGAATCCCTGCCAATTTCTTCTCGAAAAAATATTGCATTGGAGGCAATTGTATGTGGATATCATGCAGGGATTTTACTATTTTAAGGATTGAATTGGGATGTTTGCATTTTTAGTATGTATATGAATTTTATACAGTTAATGATAGAAATACATTTGTCTTGAATATGAAATGTTGAGAGAGATAGAAATAGATAAAAATGACAAAAATATGTGTGAGATTTAATGGGTAGCAAGATCAGGGAAAGAACAACATGCTGAAACTCTCAGCCTGGAGCACGATACATCTAAATATGGGCTTTGCAGTATCTCCAGTAATTATCTAATTTCGTAATTAACTTGTAGGCAATTCTCGTCTGGGAAACAAGTTCTACCCTTACAGAAACATGGCTGGTTATTGAATTTACAACACGGACGAGAATCGTGTGTCGATTTACTGCGTACTAGTTAGCACATGCGATAGTACTAGGTATTAAATCGGTGCACTATTTTCGTCATGAATGTAATTCAATAACCGGCACCGTCTCTGCAAGGATGGTAGTAATAATAATAATATTAATAGACTAATTGTTTCCAGGAGAGAATTGCCCCCCCGCCAAATCATGAAATCCATGGTTACAATAATGCAATACAAATAAGTATTATTTATATTGGTATGGTTAAGGGAAAAAGATTTTAAACGAGTAGCGATTCTGGTGTGGGTATCCAAAAGGATTGCTGCTACATTTGGTTATGGATTAGCCCAATTAGCATATCTTTAAGTCTGGAAAATTAGTCACAAGTCGGTACATCGGTGCAATAGCAGTAAAAGCCAGTAATAGACTTTTCAGGTTTAGAGAAACCACATCTACATATCTAGGTTGGAAATTATGGATTAATGATGTAGAGATCCATATATTGACAACTTAGCAGCATGTAAAGTGTTCAAAACTTTCACGATCTTTAATATTTGTCTAATGACTACCATGAAAACTTCCTTAGTGGAGATGACTGCTTGGGCGTTGGTGGGCGTCTGAAAAATTATGGTGAACAACATCGCGGTTCCTTAGTAGGCCATTACTTTGATTCGCACTTACTCGTGGGGCGAAACAAGTCACTTACTTGGAAAACTTGTTATTGTTAGCGGAGAAACGAATGCAAAAAGGAAAGAGCAATTTCTAAACTGTAATTGACATATTTTCGTATCACAACCGTTTCTTTGAAAAATTCACATTTAACACATTTCAACCACCAAATGGTCATTCTCAATGTAGACCACAAAGAAACAAAACCATCACACCTTAGGCTTCGGCACAACGGATTTTGTTCTCTTGAACTCCTTAATTTCTGAGATTTCTTTGTCGAAAGAATTTGATTTCTTTCTAATATGGCTTTTGCTAAAGATATTAACAATATATTTTGCAAATGCGCAACAGAAACCTCCAAGTGCAACCTATGCGAATGCGTAAGCATGCTTCGCCCAAGGATAAAATATCTAGGAAAGGCTACAATGGAGTCGGTCAATGTCCTTCCTCGAAACGTTATAGTCTTTGGTAAAAGGTTAGGCATTCAGTGTGGTATCGTTTTGTCTAATTTCTTATTTTAGAGATAGCGAGTACTGTCGAATGTTTCGAGCCAGTGGTGGTGCTCCAAAAAGAATAGGCTAGGCATTTGTCCTTAATGGTGCTGATAAGGAACTGATTCTTAGTGAAGGAAGGGGTTTTATGTCTCTTTTGATGTTTGGACCATACCGGATGCATCCCCTGTAGCTGAGCCCATGATAGCTACTGAAGTTTGCATATTTTGTGGGCACTTCTTTAGTTTTAATGCAATTACTTGGTCTTCCGCGCATTTTGGGAAAATTCTATAGTATTACTATCTGTCTCCGCAATTTTAGCAATGCAAATGTGGCGTTTCCCTTTCCTTGTTTTGAAGATTTGTGTGAATTATTGTTTTGATCTGGTTAGGAAAATGTACCAGAATTAAGATTATCAGGGCCCTATTCCTATTTGATTCTGGTTGTTGAATGATTGAAGTTCAAGGTCACCTGTATCCTGAATAATGGTATAATATCTTGAAGGCGAGGTTATGCAGAACTAAATTTAGGTATTTGTCTTTCTAGAATGCGTAGGGATTTCAAGATTCGGTCAATGGCACGGAAATTAGCTGGGTTTTGATACCGGTGTGGGTGTCTCTGGCTGTGAAGAAGGTGACACGGTTTTAGTTAATTAGATCAGCTGTAGTGGAATATATTCTCTTGTTCTGAATGGTGATGGGCTCTACCTTAGTTTTTGAAGCTGCAAGATTAGATACCAAATTTCCTGAACCGCTAGCTTCTTCAGCAGTTGACGTAAAAATTAAAGTGGACTGATGTTGTATAGGATCCTCAATTTCTTTGAGTGGGGAAAGCCTACTCTCAGTTTTCACCATGGCTGCTGGTGATGGGGTTCTAGTCAATACTTGTAAATTGTACGTGTTTAATTGCTCTGAATAGCAGTTGTTGGAACTGGGTGAAATGAGATTAGTAGGCGCTGGAGAGCTGGTCGATCGTATCCTTTGCCATTTTGGTGTTTCTTCGAGGTAACTAGATTGATATGTATTACAGTTGTCTGCATAACATTTTGAAGCATTGTATTAGACGAGTCACTAATGGCAGTCATCTTGATGGACTATCTATCATTGACATACATCAATGATGGTGTTCCTTTCATTAACGATGATGATGGATTTGATAGAATGATTATGGAATATTTTAGAAACAAGTGGTTCCTCATGAAGGAGATGAGAATAAAAGTCACGAGTACAGTCTGATACAACTATCGCATATTTACTTTTTTGGTGCTGTTGTTTACCTCGTACATTGCTCTACTTCGTCATTTTGGTGACGTCGGTTCAGATCCTCTTCAGTCAGAAGCTCTTAAGCCCCAAATAACCAAACCGATTCCTGCATTTCAGAATCGATCGTGTCTCTTGTAATCTGTCCTATTTACTCATCTTTCCTTACCCACTTACGTAACGTTTAGCGCTGTTCCGCCAACAAAGTTTGTAGAATCATTGTCCTCGCGCGCTATTATTATTGTACAACGGCATGGTACAGGGTCGCGTCAAATTATCGACGTACAATTATGACTATTTGTCGAACTGTTCTCGCGCTTAAATCGGCGCGGCACGGGACGGGTGTACAGTTCGTTTCCTTTGTCGTTGCCGTGTTTGTTTATTCGATAGACTACGGGCGTAAAATGTCAATTTAAAGTTTAGCTTAGGGGGAACGAAGCATCCCGCCAGCTATACGAACCGGCATTCGCTTAGTAACGCTAGCGTCTGGTTGTTAGCGAGCGGCAGACGCATAAATTCTAGACGGCGCTAACAAAGGCCGGATTTAAACGCTTAATAAATAGATTTTCGCACTTCAACGCTATATTTCCGACATCGTCGTCTTCGTCGTACGCGAACGAGCGAGCGTTGCGACCATTTGCATTTAGCTCGGAAGAGTGCGAGCGAGCTTATTACATTTGGATATGATGAGGAAGTTGAATCGAGGGAGACGTTATGTCACGTAATAAGTGATACATATTGCTGTCTAACTACACGGCCTTTTCACATTCGGACAAAACGTTAAGGGGAGTTGGAGGTATGAACTTGGCGCATGGCCAGTAAGGTTTTGAGTTAGAAAGGAAGTTGGACAATTTTGGGTTGGAGTATAATAGACCTCCAATTTTATTAGAATCTGATTTTTAGGGGTATTTATTTTGATTTTCCTAAGAAAGCAAGTTCTGTTTTCTGTAATTTAGTTCCTTATTGGATTTAGGGATTCAATTTCGTTTAAATTGTTCCTTCTTTCCTTTTGAAGTTACACCATCATGTGGGGACCAGTTTTTGAATACGACGAGCAAATTGGATGAAGGTTGATTCCATGCGGTAAGCAGGTCTGGTCTTCAGTTTTGTTATATTTTCTCTGCCCTATAGACACTAGTTAAACTATGCCTCCTTTTCAAGTTTTGATCGAAATATTGAGAAGTGGAGAGGACGAATTTGGTATTTAACTACTTGAATTTCTGAGTTTAGAAAGAAATTGTACATTCTTAGTTTGGAGTGTGATGGATTCCAGAGGAATACGAATCTTCTCCGTACCTCAATATCAATCTTTTCTTGTCGAAGTATTTAGCTTGGCAGAAATGGGGTAGAATTTTCTTCAGTTCAGTTATTGATAACATTTGAGAAGGATTTTGGAGCACATTTCTTTGGAACTCCAACCTTTCGATATGGTTCGAATCAGTTCTTCCTTGTTTTGGTGGTTTTCAGGAATACAGTTTCTCAATTCTATTCGAATTTTTGGAGACCACATTGGTGCATGTGCGTGTAACAATTTTGTTCGAATTGTTTCTTTCTCATTTTGAGGCTACACGATCACCTCAGCTCCTCGGGTAGTGTTGCAGAGCTGCAGAACGTCGAGATGAGCTGCCACTGACCACTGCTGGCCGAAAATGCAGCTCATCTGGACGTCTTGCAGCTCTGCAGCACTACCGCAGGAGCCGCCTCTGCTGTGTATGTTATAGGTACGTACGTCAGTACTGAATTAAAAGGCTGATATGTCGAGGATTGGTAGTTCATTGTTTTAAGATGATCAATTAACAAAGAAACAACAGCTGGACATTAATATACTCAAGATCGACGGTCGACACATCTACGCAAAAAGATATGCAAAAAGACGGCTGATACGTCAAAGGCCAGTAGTAAATACGCCTAACAATAAGAAGATAGTTGCTGTGCAGGGCTCACTAGTCTACGACCAAAAGACAAGTGATAATTGACGCATAGACGATACGTATGTGATATGTCGAGCATAAAAGTTGATGCTTCTGCGTGCAAGGGACACTTCAAACACGAGAAGCTGACACGCGCAGTTATAAATCGCGCCCACGTTATGCCATTTTGCAAGGCAGTTGGCAGAGCCGGAAATGATGTCGACGTGACCGTTGGCAGCTGCCAATTGGCGAAATCTAGCCAATTGGAGTCGCTCGAATGTCGGTCTTTAAAGAAAATTGCCAAGAACAAGCAGCGGAGCCGTGTTAATTGGCCTCGCGTGGAGAATAGCCAGAATAGCCAATTACAAGAATATCTACAATAAGAAATAACTCGAGTGAAAATAGAAATTAACGAAACTAATAGAAAGGCGACGAATTGGGTGAAAGTTTTATCGATTTATTCCTAAATTTTCTTGTTTTGTGAGAATATAGGTGTGTGGTGTTCCCCACATATTCTTTTCGACTTTGTTTTACGTCATAGATACATCATGTGTTAAATTGCTATATCTATTTGGTAATATGAAATATTGTGTATACCAATTCAAATAAGATATACATATCTATGAGTATATAATTATAAATATATGTTATTACTGAATACTAACACAGATTTCGATTTTTCGCTAATCCCAAATGGCTTTGCCAGCGGCATAGTGTGGACGCAGCTTAAGACAAATAGCTAAGATAGAGAAGACAAGTACCTAGCTTGTCCTACGCATTGGATTGGCTCCTCACAGATCAGATAGTTGGTCCGTCGAGGATAGCAATTCTATCCTTTAATTTTTCTTGGTTTTCGAAAGTTCGATATAAAGTTCTAGTGTCCATTGAATCATGTTTGTACTTTATGGAGTGAATTGAAAGCCAAAATCTTTTAGTCTTCCTTTGGTTTCCGTTGGAATTTTCTAAATATTAACCTCCCAATTTTGTTAGAACCGTTTTCTTCCTTTTGTTAAAATAGTTGCGCGATCTGAATCAATTTAGATCAGCGTTCCGACATACTTTCTATTGTGAACATCCGGATATCATAGTTTCTGGCATGTACCCTCATGCTGCAACTAGGCAACCATTTTAGACGACTAAATAAAAGGTATGTGCTTTATTATATATATATATATATATATATATATATATATATTATATATATTCAGCACTGCGAGCAAAGAAGGCCCATAGCTTGGTTACAAACTCCTTGCCATTCTTGTTTATCCATTATTGTCCTTCTTCAGTCACTTATTCCAATCTCCTTCAAGTCCTCCTCCACCGCCTGCATCCACTTAATTCGTGGGCTACATCTTTTCTACTCCCCGCTACTCTCCTCGTCAACACCTGCTTCGCGTCTCCTCCATCCTTGCCACAAACCTTAGCCATCTCATTCTCTGAGCTATCGTCACACCAGTTATGGATGGTTTTCCATATTAGTTCTTCGTTTGTTCTCCACCTCCTGCAGATGCCCTCTATTTTTTCCTCCATATATTCTTCTCAGGACTGCCTCAGGAGGTGCCTTCACAAATGTTTCGCGTCCATATGTAACCAGTGGTCTTATTATTGTTCGGTAAATTCTCTTTTCTCGTATTCTTTGAAATATTCCTTGCTCTTATTACATGCATTAAACCTGCCATGGATCTATTTTCCTTATTAATTCATCATTGAATTTCGTTTTCTTCCTCGTCTATGTTTGCTATTTCCATTCCCAGATAATGGGTTTTATATATAAACAACAATTCGAACTCATATCGACAGATGTCGCCGATGCTATCGAATATTATATATATATATATATATATATATAATTTTTTAACTCTCAACCATTTATCTTTTATAAATCTAAAATTGGGCCGTGGAGCCCCAGTACAACGGCTGTGGGATGGATATTTGGGGACCCAGGAACCACCAATTGAGAAATGCTGATTCAGATTTCTACGTCATGCACTTCTAAAGACCATGAATATCGAATTCTGGTCACCTTTGTCTTCTGAACCAAACGATTTGGGACAGAACTCTCGTTGATTTATTTCTTTGATTGCAGAATTCTGTTAGCTAAAATGTTTCACATAGGCAACACGCGGATATATCGGTCTATATCGGTAATGGTTGGCAAAGAAGAATTGAAAATTGAACTGCTCTCTTTAAATTCTCTATATTTCGTATGATATATAACAAAATTTTTCGGACAAATAATCGTTCTGTATGCAGGAAAACGTGTTCCTCCAAATAGCGCTATCAGAAATTTAGGTTACCATTTAAACATTAATTTACAGATTTTATTGATTTTGTTCCAATCGTCTACATTGTATAGTACATTATATTATCATAGCAATGTAGTTTAATTCCGGAAACAGTTTTGGTGGCAACTACATATGTACAGACCAGCTTTATCGCTTAAATCGGTGGCTAATATTTTCAGAGGTACATATTTATGGAAGGTTACCTTTATGGTTGTGAACTACTAACCATTCTGTTCTACTAGTACATATATAGATTGCAAATTTCAAATAATTATCTGGTTTGAATAGGTATCGGCATTTCCAAATGTTCCTTAACGTGCCACAACCAAAGAGACTATAAGACACGAACTGTGTGTACAAGTGTACAACAGTGTAACTTTGAACAAGTATTAGTCTGTTTACCATGATGTTATGGCTTATATATAATATCAGCTCAAAAGATCCGTTTCCTTCGACTCTCATTGGATTTTGAAATGAATTTGGAACAAATCTGAGTGATATTTCCTGTTTTGTATGTAGTATGTAATTAGTTTAGCTTTTCGCCGTCGTAAACGGAACACGTAGTAGTAAGATTTATTTTCATTATTGTCAATTCATATTCTTCAGAATTATTTTGTAATAAAGGTGCAGCTACTTTGGATATCAATTTGGTCGTGTTCAGCTGCACTGGCGCTCTAATCTCTAAACTGTGTGTACTTTGACATAAGCCTGATTCCTGAGACAATGTGTTTACTTCACTACCACTGGAATTAAATTTTATTAGGTACAAGCTCAGATTCACTAAAGAAATCTAAAATTTTCGCTGCAAATATGAATTCTTGCAACGTCTCAGTGATGACATCAGATATAACGAAATACTTGTAACTACATTTCGACTTCCATCAGATTATAAGTCACACTGATAAAAGTGAGGTCTACATATTTACGTTATTAAATCTCTTTTACGGAGACCTTTAATCACAAGCGAACTACTTGTGTGTAAAACCAATTTAAATTAAACCGTGTATGATTTATTTGTTTAATTTGGCTGCGACAGCGTTAGATAAAATAGGCCGGTCAGGCGCATTCGCTCGTTTCAATATTTAATTAATTCACGTACAGCTACATACTTGCAAAATTATTCGCATTTATGTTTTGCAATAAATTATTTATTAACATAACATCAATTTAGCGTTTCGTTCCGTTGAAGTTCAACAATTAATTGGGGGTTCGCGTCTGTCGATTTTGAACTGCAAGCATTTTCGTTGTTTAAACTTGGAAATTATTAATCAACCGAGTGTACGTTATGTCAAGCGTTGCCGAGCCAAAAATCGCGAACGAACGGGAAATGGAACGAGGCATTGATTCGTCGAATTCGGATTAACGGCAACCTGAAAGTACTCATAAAATATTTAGAAAGATTCGTTGGCAGTACGTAGTTATTTATTTTTGTTGTAATCGAAAGCAACCGGCCAAATTTTTGGAGGTCTTTGGCATGGACCGTGTCGATTGCCAAAATATTCCTGGAAACTGATCATCGTGGCGCCAAAAAAGCGCAAGCGTTAGTCACGAATAAAATTTCTAAATTGATGTATCGGGTTGGCCCAAAAATTTATGCGTTTTTTAAAATCTAAATGTATATATCTTGGGAAACTAGCCAATTCAGATGGAAATGGATAAGAATAAGGAGACCGCAGCTAAAATAATATACAAAATAAATAAAATTACCCCTACCACACCTTTCGGGAAAAAACAGATACGTATTTCGGCAACTAAGTTGCCATTCTCAGTGGAATACTGGATAATTCAGTATTACCAGCGAACCCGGCTAATACCCAAGACGAACACTACACAACGAACACTGTACACGACCACTAAAGCACTGCACAATGAACAGCATGCATTAAACGCGCGAAATACACCAAAACACTCTTAACACTCGACCACCGTTATGGGAAGCGTGCATTTATACTAATTCTAACCTAAATTTCATGCTCTATGGAGCGTGTTAATACGGTTGAATGATCCTACACAAACCTAAATTTAATTCAGTAACTCGTTCAATTGGGCAATTGGAATAGGGCCTCCATCTGCATTCATAATTCTCTCACTATTTTTATAAATATCTATACTATCGCAGCTATCTATTTTCGTGTTATTTTCTACCGCTTTAATTAATTTTAAACTTTCAATTTGCATAGTGTTTTTCGTCTAAAATATGTCGGGCCACATTTGATTTTTTAGGCCTGTTGAACCGAAAATGAACAATGTGCTCCTTGTATCGTGTTAGGATTGATCGTATAGTTTATCCAATGTATTTTACACCACATTCCTGACAACCGAGTTCGTAGATACCTTGCTTCGAAACCATCTTATTCGGCTATGGCCCATATGCATTTAAGTTCTCTTTTATATCTTTCTGTTGTGAGGGGAAAATGTACTAGAAAATTAAGAGATGCAAATTTTGTGCTGGAAAACTAGGGTTAGAATCTTCAGTTATAAGCCTGTTAACATTGGTTTGTTTGTGATATATATCTATCTTCAAATTGGTGTTACTCCTGATTACTAAGGTATCTAGAAATGGAAGCTCGTTATTTTTCTCTTTCGCCATTGTAAATTTTACGGTGTTGAATTTAGAATTTCCAAACACTTGGGAAATACCTAGCATCTTTTTCAAATCGAGTCTCAAAATTGCTCATAAACAAATAGACCATAAATGGTGACAAACTATTGCCCATAAAGGTCCCGTATTTTTGTTCAAAATATTTGCGCCCAGTTTGGAAACAGTTTTGTGACATTGCAACGAGTTAATTTGATGTATTCCTTTATTTGTGCCATGCTCATATCATTTCTATGGAGTAAGTTTTCCAAATATTTTAAAGTGTCAGGAATAGGTACTGATGGAAGTAATGAATTAACATTGAAAATCTCACCTTCTTTTAATTTACAATTTTTAAGTTTCTTAATGAATTCTGAGGAATTATTTACTGCCAAACTTTCGGGTTTTACGGGTAAATTTCTAAATTCTTTTACAAGCCACTTGGATATGACATATGTCGGTGAGTTAATTTATTATACGATGGCTTTCATTGACTTTCAGGGTTTGTGTATTTTGGGGAAGCAGTACAATTTTGTGCGGTTCAATGCTATAAGTCTGCATTTTAGTGACAAAGTGACCAATTCCGTACACTTTTAATATGCTTTTTGATTTGTAGAGTCATCTTCGGTAGATGATTTTTGTTTAACTCAGTATATGGTCCTTTCGAAATGATTTCGTTAACTCTGCTAAAATAATCTTGCTTGTCCAAAATTGCCAATTTGTTACCATTATTTGCCTTAATATAGAAGCAATTTTTTGCTTTGAGATTTTTGATAGATTTCACGTTACTAATTGCTTTGATTTGGTTTAGCTTTAACCAATTGGCATTTTTGATGTTAGTTTTGCATGACTCTCTCATAAAACTCTTGGAAGGTTCGTCGAAATCTTTGACTGCTGTTTCAATTCCAGCGATGATTTGTTCGGAAGGTGTTTTTAAATTTTTCTTTGATCGTTGTATGCTCTTTTTCTTCTCACTCAATTTAGGGCACAAATTCAGATGAAATCAGAAAGGAAAACAATACAAATCTCTTTCAAGTCATCCTTTGCAATACACTGGGAGAATCTAATTATTTATAGTCAGGCTGGAGTTGTTGCAAGTTGCTCTTTCTTCACCTTCATAGTTTTTCTTTTATAATATAAAATATTCATTCTTTCTTCGCCAGGATATGTTAATGAATGATTGGTGCCAGTTTTCCGACTATCATGATATCAATATATTCAATCTTCAATCTTTTAAAATAGATTTGAATAACCCAATTTTCCTTTCCATGAATGAGAGCGTCGTTTGGAATTCCCATACCCTAAAACGCAGCGAACCCGTTCCTTGTACAAATATCGTACACGCACTACTGACGACACTCCTCCTACGCCTAAACAGGAATACGGCGAGGTTTGCCCCGCAGGCAACAGGGCGAACACGTACGCGTGAAACTGGGAGCGCGCCCCCGAAAACCGGGATCTCCGAAACTTCCAAGTCGGACGTGCGGTGGTCATAAGTGCGGTATCTCCTTCGGGAGAAACGAGTATTGATCTTAGTCGACTCGTTCGGACGTGGAGATGGCTAGTATAACTGTTGAATCTGGAGGTTCCGGTGGGAGAAATAAATAAATTTGAAAGTTTAGATGATTCGCTTTCTAACTTGTTTCCATTCATAGAGCCTTAACTTGCCAAATTAATATTTTTAAAGAAATTAGCTGTTACCATTACTACACCGATTTTGGGGAACTCCAAATACGTATTTCGATCACGAGGTAGTCATATTCAGTGGAGAATATAAGGGAAATAAGGTGTTTCTCTTGGATGTAGTCCATCAGCAGTTTTTCTGTTCAAAGATTAATGGAAATTGATTTTCAGATAATTTAGAACACCATAATTAGTACAGAATTTAGCACTTATTCGTACTTACTTGTTTATAATTAATGAGAAAAGTCACTATACGTTCAATATAATCATAAATCACTGCCTCAATCATTGAATTAGAAATTTCTGCGTGTTTCTTTTTTTGATAATTCTCTGAGCTGTTGCGATCATATTGGGCAGTGCGTTTTATGCAATCTACCATATGATAAATAATGTATACCGGGCTACATTATAAGCTTTTTATTTTGCTTACGTATAATATCGAATAAAGTATGGTATATTAACATGGGGTCAAACCTCGCTATCAACTAATGTCTTTATTTTACAAAAAAAAAACGATTATTCGCACTATGCTATTTTGATCAATGCCCTCACTAGTTAGCATGGTAGCATAAAAGAATACCTTATTGACATGAGTTTCTACAGCTTCAACGAAATATAATTCCTTTTGTATTTAGTTATTTAGTTAGTTATGTATTATTTCTAACAATGTCTATGCTCCAAAGTAGTCATGACAATAAAGTTTATTATTATTATTAGCTAATCCTAAGCCTTTATACTTGGGGGTGTAAGGCTGGGGACCTGAGTTATTTAGAGATGTTAGATTACTTGAGGTGGCACTGATGCCTGTTCCACTGCGACCTTTCCAGGTCTGTTGTGGTCCTCATGTCTCCTTAGAGTACGTTCTCTAGGTTTATTTCTTTAATTAGACGTGACAGCATTGAGAGTGGTTCCTCCGCATATACATATATTTTTAAAAGCGGAGTTGAAGCCCTTGCTCCGTAACGCTGTTATATGCCTTTTGGACTCCCGTTCTTTCTTTACGCTTAGTAGCCTCGTTGAGGCCTAAATTCCTTATCTAGACTACCCTGGCCCTTTGTGCATGCCTAGTGAAGTTGGCCTTGATTATGGTCCTTTTAGCCTGTATGAACTCTTGGCCCTGTTTCACAAGCTTTTGCACTTTAGCCTTGGAAATTCTAGATAGCGTAGCTATACGAAGAGTAGCTAGGGATTTTTATGCCTCCTTAGAGTACGTTCTCCAGCTTTATTCCATTAATTAGACTTAACAGCTTTGAGAGCGGTAATTCCGCATATACGTGTATTTTTAAAGCGGACTTGAAGCCCTTGCTCCATAATGCTGTTATATGCCTCCATAATAGAGTCCTGGCCTGCCTTAAGCTTTGCCGGCTCCATCTGGGTGGCTGGATAGTCGTTGCATACTACCGCGATCCTCTCCAAAGCAGCCTTTTTGAAGGTAAAACCTTCTGGCTCCTTGCTTTTCGGAAGACCAGCGGGGGTACTGCCCGTCGACCTCGCCTTTTTGGACGCCCGTCCTTTCTATACGTTTAGTAGCCTCGTTGAGGCCTAACTTCCTTATCTAGACTACCCTGGCCCTTTGTGAATGCCTAGTGAAGTTGGTCTTGATTATGGTCCTTTTAGCCTGTATGAACTCTTGGCCCTGTTTCACAAGCTTTTGCACTTTAGCCTTGGAAATTCTAGATAGCGTAGCTATACGAGGAGTAGCCCGGGAAGTATCTGTCCGCCCGATCAGAGCCCCGCTTGATCGAGTAAGGCTAATTACAAGGGGGTTTCGCCTGGTGCCCCCAGGGGAACGTTAAATACCGCACACCCCTGCGGCCACGCAACTCTCGGCACGTTACCTTACACCTTAGTTTGGGTTTTAGCTGGGTAAACTCCTTGTCTCCTTTATCTCCATTGTTTTCTATCCTGTGTTATTGTAGGTATTTCATTCTACGGCATTTCCTTTTTCTCAGTCTCTCCTCTAATTTTGTCGACCCACTATGTTCTCGGTCTCCCGCTCTCCTAGAAAAGTGTTCTTCATCATATTGAACACACTTCCCACTCTTCCCATCCTTTGGTTTATTTCTCTTTTATTTTTCCGTATTTTCCTATGAGGGAGTCCAAGTATTTAAAGTGTTTCATTTGTTCTTTTTGATTTCCATGGAAATTTAGCTCATGTGTTTTCTTTGTGTTTGAGATTATCATTGTTTGACCCTGTTTGACTCTCTGTTTAATTGTCGTATTCCTTGAACTCCACATTGTTCGTTCTTAGTATGTTTGTGTTTCCCATCTTCCCAAATCTTGTATTATTCCTATAATATTTTAGTTGACGTCTCTCTTCCTTAAAGTTCTCCATATGTATTCCCTTCGTATTCTGTCAAATACTTTTTCAAGATGTATCAAACATATATGTATTTATTTGTTTCTGTTGGGGTAGCTTCTCGCTTATTTGTCTGAGCATAAATATAAGGTCTTGCGTGCTACTATTTTTTTAAATTAATTATTACTTTGATTAAACTTTTTCACTATTTGTTGTTTATATCCTTTTTTCTATTATTCTTGTGAATACATTTCCTGGGACACTTGAGAGTCTTATTCCTCAGTAATTTGCATAGTTTCTTCTATCTCCCTCCTTATAAATTGGCAGTAGGATATCTGTATACCAATCGTTTTCCGTTCTTCAATATATCACTCATATTTCTTACAGTTTATCCATTCCTTCTGTTCCCATATGTTTTATCATCTCTGGTGAAATATTGTTTTTTTTTTTCCGGAGTCTTTTCTTAGTTTAATCCTCTTCACGGCCTCTTTTATTTCTTCTTCATTTATATTTTTCACTCTTCCTTCATTTTTCTCCCCTTCTCCTTTTTCTTCTGCTATGTTCGCTTGGTTTTGTGTATCCGTGCTTGTTAATCTTCAAAGTATTCTCTCCGTCGCTCCATTACTCCGCCTTCCTCTGTTATTATTTTTCCTTCTTTGTCTTTCATGTTTGGCATGTTGTATTATTTCCCTTATTGTAAGTAGTTTGAGTGCACCATAGAACATTTTCAGATTTTCACCTTAGTTTTCAGTCATTTTATTCCCGAAATCCTTTCACGATTTCCTCTTGGCCTTCAAAATCGCATTTTTAACTTCCTTCCTTTTCTCTTTGCAAACTTTATAGCCCTCAACTACAATACCACTATATAAGTATTTGTTCCAATTTTCTTTTTACTTTTTAATATATCATTTATTTCTTCTATCCATCATTTCGTCTTTTTCATATTGCCATTTGCTATTTCTGCCTTTCAGAATTTAGTAATTAAGACAATATATATTGCAGATAGGAGGTGGGTAGAAATTGCAACAATTTACTTGGCATCAGTTTGGATATTACCAGAATTTATTATTTTAGGTAGTTAAGAGAGCTCCAGTTAAATTAGTTTCTTGAGTAACTTCCTAATTAATCAGTTGCTGCCAACTGAAAAATATGTTTGTTTTTGGGATCTCATACACAGATGGAAAACAACTAGCGGATAGACCCCCAAAAAGGCTGCGCACAGTGCGCACATTGCAGGCATGCAAATAATGAAAGTATCAAGTCTTACGGAATTTGATTTCAATCCTTTAGCAGAGTAATATGAAGTTGTGTAATTGTGCGTGATGGCACATTTCGGAAGGTAATACGTCTTTCTAATGCATCCCATGCTAGATTGGATTCCCGCTTAATGATAGTTATCAGCAATGCGAGTTCTATGTGGACGGGAATTATCGTTGAAAAAGATTTTCTATTGCTCCAGCATAAGGAAGAACAATAGGCTCTAAAATTTCAAGAGTTTTTAGAGAATCACCCAGAATGGGACGAAGATGCATGTGACCTCCAATATTTATTTCCGCCGATACCATGACGACCCCGCCTTCATTTAGTGGCTTTGCCCCAAGAAATTATAGCTTATTTTAGGTTCCAGACACACGAGGAGTGAATGGTGGTTCATTAGTAAACAATACCTGAAGAACTTCGGCGTTCATATATGTGTATGGCCGTTTCACTAACAAACGTTACAAATTCAAATTGTTCGATGAGCTAGTTACATTAGTGTTATTACCTACCGTGCAAAATATAAATTAATTTCAAACTCTTGCCCTGATCGTAATGTCCATGTCCATGTATATGATGTCAAACCTCCTATTGATTGGCGATCCTCAATTAAAAATTCTTAAATTTTCCCTTCTGGCCGTGTAGAAAAAAGAGGAGCAAGAAATAAAGGTCCAAATCGTCCGGTATTGCCTTCGGCACCGCCCGTATTTTTACCCGTCAAATAATTAACAGTGCTAACGTACTCCGCGCGAAATAAAGTAGCCCCTCTAACATTAAATATCGCCCTATTATTCCCTCCACAATTCGACAGCGGGTTCCATTAAAACACAATGCCGAACACAATGGCGTTGCTCGACGCTGGAAATTACTCCGGCGGACGGGCTGGTATGCGGAGTCGCCGGTGGTAACATCATCCCCGGTTAGTGTGTGTAAATTCGCATTTTCGGATCGGATTTTTCAGGATCCCGAGCGAATAGGCTCGGTTGTATTTGATTATTAAAAATGTCAGAGTATATTTTATTAAAAATATTTAAAAATAGAACGTATATATATATATATATATATATATATATATATATAGCGTTGGAATCTTAAGTTCAAATCACAAAATTATATCTAGGGTAACCAAACGGTTTCGGTTATATTTGTTTAAGAGAGAATGGTACATTGTTTGTAACTAAGCACATGCTTAGTTATTTTCTCGACATTTTCGGCCATATTTGCTTTTGATGATACTGTCAGAAACCATTGGCACGAAATTTATAAGTTTGCTAAAAGATCTTAATTTAGTATAATTAGTAATTTTAGTACGAAAAGCCCGAAAGGGCAGCACACGTGTCCTTACCAGGCCATTGTACTTTGTACGTTGTCACTGTCTCTTTAAATAATAGGCTCAGTCCTTAAGAAGGAGGTGACTCTTGTTGATCGAACATATCTTACAGCTGTCTCCTATGTATACCACATACCACCACATGCTAGGTGCTCAGTCTATTTCGGCATAAAATTTTACTCAGCGTTATTGTTGAGACAGATTTTAACCAGATGATAATTGACCATTCGGTAAGCACATTCGCTATGACCCTCGTTTGATTTCTCAGACCTTGTCTTAGTTTGAGAAAGCTCATGGTCTTATTGTGACTCAAGGGTACCTCTGTGAAGACCCTGGATTGCTTGAACCTTCTCTGCTACTGCAATTTGAATTAAAATTGCTCCTCAGCCTCGCATTCTCACTATTACAGTAGATGTTGTAACTTTGAGAACAGGGCTGGAATGTTGCTCTTTCAAGCCAACTTAACTGTCTTCTTCTTGCTTTCAATGCTTCGATGAGTTGGTATCCTGGTTGGACTCACAAACCCTCTCTAGAGTTTGTTTGGAGTCTAGTGTTAGTGCTTAGTCAATTCTGGCTTATTCCAGAGCCAGTAGAGCAGCGTGACTGTTAATAAATATGTGCAGATATTTGCCAGAATCGCCGTTAGTGAGGTTCTTTTGGGTTCCATCTATGATAGGAACTATCTCAGCTTGGCAGACAGACCTCGCTCCCGTTCTTGTCCCTCCTTTCTTGAGAAAGGGTAGGTGGAAAGCCAGCCATGCTTTTTTTGTAGAACAACGATTTAAAAGCTGGAAGAGCTTGTAATTTTCGGCAGACAGCTGAAGCATTCGGAATATGTTCTGTGTGACGCTTATAGGAATCGACGCTTTCCATAAGAGTTGCAAGCGGAAAATTATCCATACTGCGTACAGGAGCAACCGATAATGACCAGCAAATTTACGTTCCACGGAGAATGCATTATACTGTGCATTTTTGATTGGAGAATAGCAGTAAATTATAAATATATAAATACCTACGAGCTACAACACATTTTTCGATTAAAAATGGAGTAATCAAGGGATATTCCACAGCGCTTTTATGAGGATATGTGTACATCAACTGAGCAGTTTTCACATAGAAAATAGTACTTTATTGGTTCCTGAGAAACACAATGTATACTGTAATTATGTACTATTAAGGCTTGCAGTCTTCTGAAAAAACCTTGAACAATCGAGAACTTCTGTATAGGTCAAGTGAGGTAGTTTTCAGATAGAAAACACTTCTTCGAAGACATTTTTTATTTTGAAATTTCCATAAACGCCTGAACAATAGCTACGTCCTTGTTGGAGGAGACTTGAGATTTTTATAGAAGCTGGAGCAATCGGGGACGATTTATACTGCGCTTGGTAAAATAATTTTTACGGAGAATGTGTTATCTTGTCCGTTTTTTGAACTAAATGCAGAAAACTTGTGTACGATAGCTTCAAGTATATTGCGAAAGTTCAAATTCTTTTTTAATTTGTAGCGATCGAGATACACTCCACACAACGTTTATGTGAACTTGTGCAGGTCGCCCACTATAGTTCTCACAAAGCCATTACCTTGTAGTATCCCAACCACTTTTTATTTGAAAATTACTGTACCTTTAGTACCGTCAGTACAAGATAAAAATCGATTCAGATTTGGGGGAAGAAGCTAGAGTGTGATATAAAAAGAGCGTGCTACGTTAGCTCACTGCTTTCAAGAGATCGCTGAACAAAGTTCCATACTGCGCTTATTAGAATATAGACTTATTTTGTTCGGGTTTGAGTAGAACCTGCGAGGAAACTCATAAAATAGCTAGCACCTGTTGCAGATTACGGAGTTTTCAATAAATGAAGTTGAGAGGTCACGAAGTTTTTACGGCGGTGGTACGGACTGCTGCTGGTTGGTTAGTACAGCTTTGACGTACATGTTAGAAGCCCTTGGTTCGTTTCAGTAGTTCGCATACAGTTGCTGTCGGTTATTGTGTTTAACACTTTTGATCCCAAAATGCTGCGAAATTGGTGTAACGCCTCCACAAACTTATTGGAACAGTTCTTAATGTACGGTTTAAATTTGGAGCAAGCAAAGATTGTTAAATGTGGAAATTATAAGAACTTTTGCAGGCTCGTTAGTGTAGTTTCCACATTGGACGAATTATTTTATCCGTTCTGGATTTGAAGATGTCGCTAAGCTCAGGCACAATATTTCTTGTAAAACAGAAACTAAAGCAATTGGATAACACTTCATGGCGAATGAAATTTTCCCCCAATTCCTATATGCTTCCTGGAAAATCTCGCAGTCTTCATTAAAAGGTAGAAGCGATCATACATGATAGCTGTGTACTCGGTAGAACTTCTTTTTTTTTTCGGAAAGAACGTGCAATTGCGAACTGTTAGTTGTGGAGCTATAAGAATTGTGCAGGCCGATCGGATGGTCTTGAGATAGAAGTCTTCATTTGATATATTTTGGAGTCAGGGATGTGAAAAAATGTATTAATTTTAGCTGCACACTATCCAGAAGAGTCTGGAATATATTATCAAATTCTGGAGCGTTGGAGCAACATTTTATGAGGCGTTTAGAAAAAGTTAATGTATTGTACTCGGAATTTTGGAAAGAACTGATGCCATTGAGAATTACTGGTTGTGGAGTTATAAGAATTATGCCGGTCGATCAAGTGGTTACCAGATAGAAGTCGTCATTTTGTGTATTGAGTCAAAAATGTTAGGAATTTTATTAATTTTAGCTGTGAACTATCTAGAAGAGTCTGGAATCTGTGATAAAATTCTGGGGCGTTGTAGGAACATTTTATGGGGCGAAAAATTGAGTATTCCGAGTAGCATAGTTGCCACAAAGAAAATGTGTGGTGTATTTAATACTTTGCCTTTTTGAAAATATATTTTCCCACAATACACTTCTACGTTGTTTATGAATTTGCTACTTGGACGAAACAAGCTGTGACATATGGATATGCCATAGAACTATCAGAAAATGTGTTCGGTTGAACATTTTCTATTTCCTCTCTACAAACCTCATCGATAATTGCGGTATCTGCGGTTGACACCGACAAACCAGATGAAACAATGCTATCTCGCCGGGTGCCATTCCCGCCTTCTTCCATTGTTATCAGTGAACACATGTCGCGACCACCTCTCGGCCGCTTTTGTTTCAGCACGCCCGTTTTTCCTAAAACGCGTTTCCGTCGTAATTGCGAAGAAACGGCAATTCTTCTATCGAAAACGGCGAACGCTAGTCGCGCGAGTAGCGTACTCTTTGTCGAGTTATTTCGCTCGCAGTAGTCGCTTCTACTTGCTTATTGTTTCCTCCTCCCGGTCGTCCAATCTAATTCGTCGTGTCTGCGAGCTGTAGGTCGTTTTGTTGCCTCGATCGACAAAAGCGCGTTCGGTTTGTTTTTCCCGGTGTTTTGTTTCTGCGAGATCGCAATGTTCGTAGGCATTGAGGATTGTTTTGTTTGTATTGTCGCCGTTCTTCTACGTCGTTTCCGTTCGAATGCGGGTGGATGGGAGCGAGTTTGTTTTCTGTTCAATTATTTTCGTAATAGATTTGTTTGGAGTTTCGTCGGCGACTTCAAATGAAAAAGTCAAGTGAAGCGATTGAAACGGATCGGTGGAATTGTTTATGAAGTTATCGGTAACATAAAGAAGTGGGTTTAGAATTGCATCAATATGGAGATGTTTCCAATTCTACTTTATTGCCTGACTGATTTATTCCATCCATACATTCCACCTTTAACAAGCCCTATATATTCCCAAATGAATACAACGTTAAATACATGAATATTCATGCGACAACGTCGTCTCTTCTTGTCCTTCGTATATAACTACCGCCGACACTTTGCCCTTTGTATCGGCGTGAGAGTTTCCAGAGTAATAATGATCGAATATCCCTCAGTTCGTGAAACTTTCGCGATTATAACCTACTTATTGGGATGATGTCGTAGAGCAATTTTGTTGGACCTTGTAGCTGGGTTTTTACTTTTGACGATTTTAGCTTCAATAAAACGGTTTCTTGCTGGGCACTTTCTTTTATATAATTCAAATATTAAAGCTGTGTAGCGGTTGAAAGTAGAACTCGTGTTGTGTATATAAATATTTTGACAGATGTGTTGTGTTTTTACCTAGCAACTTATAAAAAAACAAACATTAAAAATCATGGCAATAGAAAACGTGAACTTAAAATCTAATGACAATGTTGGGGGTCGGAACAAATTTAATTTTACGTTCTCGTCGATTCGTTAGGCCTCTGGTTAGAAATACGGCGGTTGATTCACGTTTAAGTTATTTTTGAAAGATGAAAGTGAATCACTGAACAAAATTCCTGTCAGGAGTGACTTGTGTATGCTTGCCGCGTGAGCAAGACTTTCGAAAATATGCATTTGGTGGCGGATGATGTAAATAGGTTTAAAATTAAATTTCGGCATGACTTAATCTTGAACATTCTTTCGGATTGTTTCCGATTTAGAACGGTTTCAGTTTCAATTTAGGAAATATACACCGTACTGTTTCGATTGCGAAGACTTCATATTTCTTTTAAATTTCCTTCGGTTTCTTGTAGGGATTTCATGTGTCTGCGGTTAACTGTGTGTCTTCGATCTTCGAGGTTCTAATCAAAAGAGGCGGATCATCGCTTTATTTGATTCCATTCATCTAATGCATTTCACCTTTGAAGTTTCTATTATCCGCTTTAATAATTAACCGTTTCTCCGTCGGTTGGATCGGTGTTTAGTCATTTATGCCCATACGTACGCTCCATTTGACTTCATCGAACACATGTTTTAGTAATGACGACCGCAATCCCAGACGCAAGCGAATTCGAATATCATCGCCGTATTCGCCGTCCATGTGCGGGTGCAACGTAATTATCCTATTATTATCATTCTTGGACGTTTCGTCATCTCGATCAATGACCGCAATTTTCTTTACTGACCGCCTGTTCGCGATCTACATCCGCTCGTTTTATCTTGAAGTACCCAGAATTCCAACGTTATTAACGCTCTTCGGAATCTTTTTACGACAACGAAACAAAGGAAGATTACGATTTACGTTGCCTAGTACTGATTGATGGATAAAGAAGCTAGTCAGTTGGTGTTTTCATAAGGAAATAATGATTCTGTTATGACTGGTTTTGATAAAAATGAGGAAAAATATCACAAGAAGGTAACTAAAACTATTATGGTATGTAAAAATGATAAATTCATCAATAAATAGAAGAAGAGGTGGATGTAATAGATACAAAATACAAGATGAATCTGGCAAAATACGAGGAATCACATGATATAGATATGTAGTTATATACGTATTGTGATAGAGTTCCCCTTACACCGAAAGGTAGAAACGGTAAAAGATTAAGAAGAAGAAGAAGAGTGATAGAGTTCTCGAAATAAGTATAAAGACGATTATTGAAACTGAGAAAATTAAACTAATGTATGTAGGATAAGAGGAAATTGAATAAGGGACTGAAGTGATACAATTAGGAATGCCTGTGGCTCAGAATAAACTTAAATACCCTTATGACACCGACTTTGGAAACTGAAAATACGTATTTCGACAATTACGTTCCTTTCAATGGTAAAAATACAAAGACTGACGCGAATCTAGGAAGTTGACGTCGAATAGAAGTATTGGATGGGAAAAGGCTTGAGATGCTGCAAGGCACATGAAGGCGTGGAAGAACGTCCAATTTCACCATCCTTCTGCCTAAGGTCAGAAAGGTTTAATGTGTAAGTAAAACCTGAAAAGGGCAAGGAAGAGAGTTAAATAATAGGACATGCAAGCAAAAACTATGTTTCAATATACAACCATTCTAATCATAAAGCTATGATAACCCACGATTACATACCCTTCTTGCTCTCTCCCTCACTATCTTCATCATTTTCTGCTGTTAAATATCGCGGGGGTCAATGCAGGAAGCGGAGGTAAATTTTCCTGCAATTGTCATTTGCTCAAGCAGTCAGTTAGGGACTATGGTAATGAGTCTTTCACTTTGCACCTGTACCTCCTAAATGTCTCTTAAATTTCCCACTATAATAATTCAACTGTGTAAGTTGAAATCCAAAGTCTTCGTTATTTTCTTGATTTTCCAGATCCGAAGTAATTTCTTTCTCCAAAATATAAACGTTTGCAGCAATGAGAAAAACTTTTAGTTGGATGATCAGTTCGTGGTTTACACAATATTTGAACATAAACGTTTTGACCCGAGTAATCTAATAACTGCAAATGTTGAGGATGGTATCAGAAAGACCAACAGAAGATATAATGTAATGAGTTAATAAAGGAAACTACTGGAGTGATTAAAGGAAAGATGCAAGAACGAAAGCTTCGAAATGCTGAGATATGATATAGAGCGTCCGGTGGAGTTAATAGAGATATTATGAAGGAATAGAAGAAGATAAAAAGGACTACTGAAGTGATGGAACTTCCAGGAAAAGTGTAACAATGAAGTTTAGAATTACTTGGGCACATCATGAGACAAACATTCTACACTGAGGTTAATGTGGGTTTATAGGAAAATATAAAAAGACTGCTGGAGTTACATGTTTCAGAAAAAGTACAAGATCGAATTTATAGAATGGCTTGCGCATATCGTAAATAGAACCAAAGGAGGGATTCTAACGCGATGGAAGAAGAGAATGAGAATTGTTGAAGCGATATGATCTCGGACAAAGTACCAGAAGAAAACCTTGGAAATAGATTGAACATGTTGTAAGACGAAAACATTGTGATAGAATCGGTGGAGGAACTAGAAACGGATACAAGGGGCATATCTAAAAGAAGTGAAAAGGTAAGAAGGTGACGTGAAGTACTTCACAAGGAGAAATTTCCAGGAAGTGAGGATAAACCTCATGAAGAAGAACAAGAAAAAGAAAAGAAAATAAGAAAACTAAGAAGAAGAGGCAAAGTCTTGTCTAACCTTCTTCTCTGTTCTTTCCCCTTCTTTACTACTTTCTTCCAATAGCGTATTTTTAAGAAGATTCTTACATCCTTACCTGCAGTATTATTTCATCTCCTGCTTTCTCATGCATTTTGATATTTGTCCAACGTTTGGGATCCGTCGTCGTATATAATAATATTTTCTATGTAATACCATGGTTGTTGTTGCATACGTAGCGATCCGCTGATTATGCTGCTAGTTTCATCAGTTTTTAGATTATTTTGAAGAACATTTTGATAGATTCCTTGCAAACATTGTTGATGTATTGAGATAATAGTTATTGCTTACGTTGTCCATATATTGTTGGAACACCAAGAAGATACAATCTTGCAGCGCAATTAGTTCCGGAAATTTGTTTTCGACAACCTAGAGTTGTTAAAGAATTCTGCTTGGTGATCAAATGGCACCTCCATGTTTCGCGTTGTAATCTTGAACAGGACGTTTTATGTTGACTATGTTTTTGGAGATTGGTGGAACTTCACAACTTGAGTATATTTCTATGGGTTGTCGCTCAGAACTGGAAGTGTCTAATGATTATAATAATTTGAGAGCCCCTAAAGAAAAAGGTAGTGTTTCTAGCGATTGTGGCTAAGAACCAAAACCAGGAATTCTTATCACTTAACTTTGAAAAATAAAGTAAGAATTTTCAAATAGAAGTTCGAAAGCATTCCTCATCGAATTAACTTGGTTTCATTCGCAACAGCCACACCTCGTACGATGAACTGAAGATCATCAACTGCAGAAACGCATCGAAACAAAGAAAAGAAAACAATCAGACTCCTAATTGGATAGGAAACGTCTCCATCGTTACGCGAATTTATCTATTTGACATCGAGTGGATGTACGCGAACGAGTGCATTTACGTAATGAATTTAATCCGATGCTCGACCGCTCTTCGTCTATTGCCGCAACTCGAGCCATCGCATCATCTGTACGTGGCGCCCGCAGTCCGGCAAAAACTGCCCGATTTCAATCTGATAAAGTGCATTTTGCCCACGTGGCAATTTTCCGTCCGGCAAAAACCGTCCCTCCTATCGTCTCGTTAATAAATGGATCCATCGGCGAAAATTAATCGAACGTAGAGAACGGCATCGAAATTTTTTCCGCCTTCATTGGTTGCTCTGGGAACGCTGCGTAGATGGTGATAATGATGATGATGCATCAGCTTCGCTTGCAGTTGTGTAATTGATTGGGAATGGATAGTTCTGCGTTGCTAGGTAGGTGTGCGTTAGATCGGAAGAAATGAGTTATTTGTGGTGGTTTAGATCTAAATCTGGATTTGAAATTGATACTTCGAATTTCCTACGGTTGTGATGCCTTCAATAATGTACGATACGTTTGGTACAAGTGTTAAAAGCGTGCATATGACAACTTCAATTATAAGGGCAAGGAGAACAAGAAATTGAAAACTAATTCTGCATTCATGTGCTTTGGGACATGCATGTAATGATGTCCGGTGTCCCATAAAAAGTTATTAGCAGAAATGAAGGACGTCTTTCGTCAAGTTTAGGTACCATTTCCCAAATCACTTACCTTGTTTACTCGACTCCCCTCGCCTCTCTTGAGACCTTAAGCCATTTGGAAAATTGAGACCCATCCTTAAGGAAATAGTTCGAATCTTGGTCGACAGCTGGGACGGTCAAAGTCATTACCTGGTCTTGTTATCATTTTCGCCTTATTTCGTTCTTTATTCTCTAAAACAGGAAGAGTCGTGTCTAAAATTATCCACAGCGTCTTCAACTAGCGGATTTGTGAGGGCATCTAGCGTAAAAGGGAGTCATACTTCGTCAAAATTTAGACACCATTCTCCTCGTAGAATACAGGGAATGTTGTCTACCTGAGCACATTTCATTTTCCGAGAAATTTTGGTTTTATTTTACATATATTATTCTTTGAGACGTTAGGATCTTGAAACAATTCAGTTGTAATTCAGCATGGTGCTGTAAGAAGCTTAGTATCAATTAAGTGCATTCGATGCCCTAACGTAAAAGCGTGAACAGCTGAAGATCTGGCATGCTAGGTATATTTTCGTTTTTGATTTAGGTCACGGAAAGACGCAGAAATTGTTAACAACAGAGGAAAAGCTTGGATATCATGTTTCGGTTTTCTTGCTGTACCTTAGGGCCCCTAGGTTCTGACAAGATTCAATGCTATTTTATTCAGCATTGTTTGAAAGGAGAAAAAGTAATTATGCGATCTTCATATTAACTTTTCCCTATTTTCTGAACCAATCCTTAAAATAGGCGAACATTTTCTCTAATATGATCGACAACTCCATTAGTTGGTGGGATTGCACAAAAATTTCATGGGAGAAAGTAGTCGCACTTTATTAAAAGTTCGGCAATCCTAGTCCTTAGAGTGCTGATCATGAATCTATGCAATCGTTCGTCATTCCAAGGACTGTTAAATTGTGTTAACTTTTTGGGGCATCACAATTTTAAACTAATGGCGTAGTAGTTTAGTATATACCTTATAAGATCAAGGATGAATACCCCTTCTTCCATCATTTTTCTTATTGTTAGATCTTCTCAGATCATTTCAACTTTCTATGGCGTTTAGATTTCGACACCACCTTTCCTTTATACGGAAGCTATGCTACCTATTCACCTTCCCTTCATTCTCTCCAACGCAGATAGGTTAGTTAGTCGCCTGTAATGCACATTAAGAAGGTCAGGATCACGGTTTAACACAACTTCCGGTACATAGGTACCGATTAGAATCAGTTGGCAACGTCAAAATTGCGGTTACGCATGGAGGGCGTACGCTTAAGTCAATTTGAGTGTATTGAAACGTACATAGACGAAGTGTGTAACATTGCCTATCCAACAATCCCTCATCCCCATGAGGCAGTTCACTTAAATGTCTCCTGTGGCCTTTAATTTGAAATGCAATAAAGAGACAGTAGTATTGCTAATGTTTCCTTGTTACATTTAGGATTAAAAACAAAGTTTCTCTGACTTTTCAGCGCTGGCACACAAGCGCTTACAATCAACGTCCTACGTGTGCCCCAGTCTAGGACTATTGTCTTCTGCGATTCATTCATCTGCTACGTGGTTTCTATTACAATTTCCAAGACATTTCAATCAAAGACAGGAAAGCAAAGGAGAGAAGAACAGTAAGTCGTAACGACACCCTGAGATCGGCGTTTCGTCCTAGCTTCTCGCTTGTTTTGTTTTCTTTCAAATTTCTGTTCTAATTCTTTCGGCACATTTCATTGCTATTTTGAACAAAATAATGAAGAGGTTATACGATTATTTGAGAGTTCCTAACATTGCTTTTCCCTTCACAAGATAGGGAAGGAAAAGGATGTTTGATAACTTAGAAGGCCACCACTCTTCATGAAAATTTGGCATTTGGTTTTTACCATCTTCCTTTAATTTCATTTTCTTAGTACATACATACATACAGGTATCCCTTGTTTCTCTTTCTCTGTGATTCTCGGTATAAAAGGGCTTATATGTTTGATAGAAACATTTACCTCTACATCAAATTCTATTTTCTCTGTTATTCAAAAATCTTGCATTAAATTATATCCTCCTTTTTTAACCACCCTTAAAAAAACAAAAGCGGATTTTTCAACGAGAATTCGTCTTTAAAATTTCGTTTTGATATAAAAGCAGAAAAAGCCAGTCCTCTAAAAAACAAAAAAACAAACAGTAACAAGGGAATTCAACCTTTAAATTTCCTTAAAAATTAATGCGAACATGAACGGTCGACGTCGAATAATGAGCATCCATTTCTTCCATGCCGGGAAAAAAAACTCAAGAGCTTGCCATATACGCCTGCCTCGCAATGTCCGCCCCCATCGCGGCGGAAGAAAAACAAACGAAATTAAATTATATAATTTTCGATGGATTACTTTTCGGAACTTTTTCCAACTTTTTCAGAATATGGTCTCGTGCACTCTGCCTCTGCTCTCTCATTCCGCCCTATTTACGCCGCGATGGGCGTTTCGCTTTCTCTTTAGTGGGAAATGGCTTTCTGCGTTTGAAATTTGTCCGGGAAATCTCGAATTAAGTCGAGTTGAACGAGTTAGTGGAGAAAAATTGTTTTGACTTGTTAGCCGACAAGTTGTAGGGTAAATAATAAAAGTAATTTTGGTAAGTTGTGAGTGTCTTTTCTGTTTGGAACGGGAATTGAATTCCATTAAATAATAATCAATCTTATCCTCAATGGTTGGAAGAGTTTGTAAGATAAACACGGCAACGTTGACTTGATTAAGCGATGAATGGATGGATGGTGTTTTGGTCTGTTTATCGAGTAGGTTACAGCAAAATTGTAAGTTTTTAAACTCGAATACAGTGTAGACGAATATATTGGGTGCGCTGATTTATCCATTGAATGAACAGACAAAACCAGTACCACAGAGGTCTAGAAAATTAGAAAAACTCTTCCACTATCAAACTTAAGACGATGTTCTGCTCTTAAGGATGTAGCATTATCACCTTATACTGGCCTATTTTAAAAATTCGTGCTCTTATGTCTTTTGATTTACCCGTTGAAGTGTCTAGCACAAAAGCAGTACCACAGAGCTCTAGAGAATTAAGAAAACTTTTCCAATACCAGACTTAAGAAAGTGTCCTGCTCTTGAGGTTCTAGCATTATCACCTTATTGTGGTTTAGTTTCAAAATTAGTGCCCTTATGTCTTTTTCAAAAGTCCAAACCAAATATCACCTTCTCCAGGACTTCTTATGAAATTATGTAATAGCAGCTTTTAGTGTATTCTTGTTGAGTGTATTCCTCACTTGCCAACTAAATCGGGCTTAATTATGATATGTGACGCATCCGTATAAACAATTACTTGCAAATTCAGGTAGCGTGGGCTTCTCTTTGGCCTTGGCCGAGATTGCTTTGCAACAGCTTTTGAAGTGCTTCGCCTTACCAAATTTCCAGCAAATCAGTTGTCATTGATCATTTCTACTCTTACTGCTGGTTACTGTTTCTCCTTGTCTAGCAATAGAACGACTGCTTTTTAGTTCTTTGGCAAGCTCCCGGAGGGCATCCACAATGTCGTATTGTAATTTGCTACACTTTTTCATTTGTAGCTAAATAGATTCTTTACTGACCTTCGTACTTCAACTTATGAATTAGTCTTGATGGCTGTCAAGCTGCAGAATTACTCCAATATGTCTTCGCAAACGGATAGGAAAGCCAGTAACAGAAGTTGCTTTGCATTGATTTGGAACTCTTTTAGGTCCCCGTTACTGTCCTGAATTCTCCCTTTCGATTTTGTTTGGTAGACTTGTTATAGATGTTTGTTATTATAGGACGTCTCAAAGGTGATGAAAATATCACGTAATTTCATTGCTGGCCTTTTCTATATCTTCTTGTCTACTTCTATTGAGTTGATTAGTTGGTTTATTTCATTGATTTCTATTTGTTGGTTTAATTCCCTTTGAATATGAGTCATTTCCTGCAGTATGGTCATTAAGGTTACCACAAGATCATTAGCAGATCTGGATTCGACATCTACCATTTTGCATCCATCAGGGTGTTCACCTCAGGAGTATTTTGTAGTATCTGTCTAATCAACTGTTATCATATCTTTACAAACTTTGGAGAATCGTCTTGTACTCTATAGAACCCCCACATCATGTTCTAACAACTGATTATATGTGTCAAGGGCTTTTGACTTCTTTCTTTCATTTTTTCATTTTCTGATTTTCCAATAGTTATCACTGTAAGCAGCTAAAAGCAATCAAACGGGACCTACATTACACACGCATAATTACATCTTTGTACTTAAAATAACCTTTTTCCTTTGACAAATAATTTTCTTCTGCTCTAAATTTATTCACTTAATACTTCATGCAAAAATATGCAAACTCATTCAAAAATAATGAACCACCTTTTCCTACCCCTTCTTCTCCATCTTGTCTCATGATCCTGCAATAGCTTTTCTACCCTATTGTGTATTTAAGCCCAAAACAAGTAGATGAAGCTATTTCCTTTATAGGTCGAGCATAATAAATCGATGTATCTTTGCCTGTTCGTTATAAGCACACTCCTACTTCACCGTTTTGCCTCTTCTCTTTACTTTCCCGCAATAATCAATCTATCCACCCCACCTCCACTCTCAACTAGAACGAGCGTTAAAACAAGAGAAAAATGCCACCATCTCCTCTTTAAATTAAGAAAAAGAGAAACGAGAGACTTGCTCGAGAATTTTTCGCGAGTTTCCAACCCCCGAAGTTCGCGCGCGGACTCGACGTAAAATATCGAAGCCATCTAGCGCCGTGTTCTACTATACTACCCCAAGGTACGTATCGCAAGTTCGACGTGCATTCCTCTTCCTCCTTTTCTCTCTCTCTCCTTCTTCCCGTTCGGAGACCAGCCAAATTACCTTCGTAAATAACCTCCCCGCGGAAAACGCGCGTCACATATGAAAATTTAGGATGAACGTCCACGTTGGAAACTGGCTGGCTGGCTGGCCGGGTAGCAGCGGTGGTGGTGGTTGATAGGAAATTCATGCCAGAAACTTCGATCGGAAACAGGTTTAATGAATCTGAGCGTTCGTGAATTTTACGTTTAGGGTTCGATGAATTGCATCGAATTACGTTGGGGAGGTTAGAAATCAATTTTGGGTGTTTACGTAACTGGTGTGGAATGAGAGAAATGTTGACTGTTATTACTAGAGTTCGGAAAGTCATATGGTCTGGTTACCAATGTAGAAATTTCGCTTAATTTAGTTTTTAATGTTCATTTATGGAAAAGTTATTGAAACATGTCACTTTTGAAAACGATTATCGTAGAAATTTTTCAATTACGTTATCGAGATCTTCGTGGAAGTTATGGAAAGATTGTTAATTCTTGCAGTAGCTGGCTTTGCACCTGGAATTTCTTCTATTAAGCACCAAGTCGATAGTTTGAGGATATTTTCCCTCTAGAAATTTGGGTAAAGACGTGGGTTCTTACCAGAGTAACTAGGAGGGGCGTCGGTGATGTTTATTTGAAATTGTCGTTTTAAGGGGTATCAACTGGGGCTTAAAATTTGCTAATTTAACTTATTATTCCATTTCCTCAGAACTTTTCAGAGCGGACTTGATGGTTTAATAGAGTTTACAAACTACCCTTCGTACCACGAGCAACGCTGTTTCCTTTCGTTGTTAAGACGCTTCTTTTATCGAAAATTTGGGAGAAGATTTAAATTCTTATTAGCAAAGTTTCCAAATTTGTTTGATATTGATGTTTTTGTAATGGTGAAAGGTTTCCCATCGAACTGTATCTTCCAATAATCTTTGCTTTGGTATATTTATTATCACACGTCTCCATTCTTTCTATAAACCTCAACATCACCGAGACCCCGATATAATTAGTAGTCAAAGCCAACTGTGTACATAAGAGATGTGGGGTTCGATTTTCTTATCTGTGAGGTCCAGATATTTATGTGTTCGTTTGAATGTTCGTGTTCGTTGAAGGATTGCTTTCCTTGGCCTTCGTTTAATGGGCTTTTATCTTTACTAGACTCATTTTGGAAAACTCTGAAAACGTATTTTGAGAACTAAGTGGTCATCCTCAATCGAGAACATAAGGGAGAGAAGATAATCACTTGGTGGTCGAAATACGTATTTGGCGGTTTTCAATCTTTTGTATAATGAGAGTAAGGAACTAATTTATTTCACTTCTAGGTCACAGGCATTTGTCATCCTTCTTTAAGCAAAATCAGCTGTTTTCTATTTATGACTCTTTGGTTAAATTGCTTCTACTTCTTTATACTTTAAATACTAAAAAGTTATGCGATTGCTTCACCCTGTATTTTTAAGAAGTTTTAGGGCAAATAAAGACGACTGTTAACGTGAATTCTGACTTTAACTTACAAATTTTTCTTGAAAAGAAACAATTTTCTGTGATACCTGATTAAATTTCCTCGTGGCATTACGGTAATCCGTAAGAATGGACAGTATTTCAGATTACAATTTCATACAGAAAACTTCGAGCTTTCTATTGGCAAAGTTAGGAAATTTATGTGTTATATTTTTTTCTGTTGGATTTTACTTTAAAATATCGTTGTCCTGCACAATTATTTGCATTTGTATAAGTGCGAAGATTCCTTGACTTTTGAATGACAGTCTTTTTGTTGGTTCAAGATTTTAATAGTACAAGCACTCAGTATGGACAAAATCTTCAGGTTTTTAGGTTACGTAAGAGCGTTGCAAGCGCAATTTCTCAGAAGATAATTTATGAAAATCAGAAAAATTGGTAAATTCAGATGTTAATCTTGCGGAACCCCAAATGCAACCAGGGACTCGAAAGCTCATCGAACTTATTTCAAACTTTTTTCCTAAACTTATTATAATTATAATTGCAACAAGACTAATTGTGTTTCTTTCCCCCATCGTGTCCCCTTTAACCCAGGGAAGACAAAGACTATACCTACATCAGGTGTATATAACAAAAGGACGAGGTCAAATATTCATAGCTTCAACGTATATGGCACATCCCCCAGCTAGTATTTATTTCTTCTTTGTCTCGTTTTCCTCATCCACTTCATACGGAAGATAACAAAGCTTTACGGAATTATGCATAATACGGGATGGCATCGGAACAATGTGCTACATGCAGACACAGGGAATTTCTAAGTATAGCCGTTATGTATATGGTAAGGCTATACACCGGTATAATATAAGATTGCTTCTGAAATTCCAACGAAACTGAGTGGTAGCTGACGTTCGCCCGTTCCTTTGTATACGCCACGGATGATATCACTCGCTTTTGGAAAACGCGAGATCTTCCCATTTTTATTATTATTTTTGGCCATCTTCCTGTGAAGTCCTCAAAGTAAAGTTTTGGTTTACAATGGATGGATTTTACAAGAAATAGAAGCGAAATACTAGTATCCAAGCTGGTTCCTAACCTGATTTTCCATCGACATCATCAGGAGACCACCCTTCGGAATTAGCGAAAGGAAAGAGAAGCGCAGAATTATAATCACAAAATGGAGAATTTCCCGTTTTGGAGCGGGGGCACGTATATATTCAGAGACGGTGCCATCCAGCGGCGTTGCAAAGTACTTTATTATTAAAGAAACGTAGGCGCCTTTCATTAGGAATGCATTAGGAGTAACGGCACGCACTCTTTTCTTTCGTTTGAACTCCGTTCGTTACTCGGGTGATGTTGCCGGTAGTTTGCCACGCGGAATATGATCAGGAATTGGCGTTCATCATCCAGGATCGGATTTTGAATGGAATAATCGATTATTAAGGAAATTTCTGTGCGTGAATGAGTCTTTGTTCATATATTCCTCTTCCATTAGTCATGCGCTCTAAGATTAGCTGCAGATTCTACGCTTTTATGCGTACGTTGATAATGTTTTGCGTATTTCTTCCGGCTCTAATGTTGTGAGCCCAATAGTGGAGTGCCTTAGCCATTTTTTAAATAGATCGGAATAAAGATAGTTGAGCTGGCTTCTCTGATGTTAGAATACGCTTCCAACGAATGCCCATGATTTTTATATTTCTTAGGAATCTTTTTGCGCTCCAATTGCAAAAAAGTTCATCAATATATCTAGGGAGTTCGTCTCTCATTCTGCTCTCCTTCCTTTTCTCCTCCTCCATCTCCTCATTATTCTTTCTATTTCCCGTCTTCCTTCTCTTTTATCTGCTTGCTATTTTGCTTCTTCTTCTTCTTCTCCTACTACTACCACTTCTAGCACCACTATGACATCTTCGTTGGTTTCCTCTTTTTATTCTTTTTCTTCATATGTATCATTTTTAAGTATCGTATAAATGGACGACAACCATAGTTTCTTATCCCGCTCCTAAGAATGAGAAATCCAGAATTCCAATTTATTCCTCGCCTCCAACGCATAATAACCTATTACATATGCTAAGAGACCGTCGTTATGTCGCATTGCAGGCGCAATTTCGTCCACTGACGCCGTGTCACTGCTCCGTAGCTAACCCAATTTTAAAATAGCATCACCGAAACACACACGTAGACATTAACTCACTGGGATTGCTGTCGCTGTTGGACGAGTACGCTATTCGCCATTACGGAGATCGCGATTGTTTTTCACTCTTTTATTTCCCTCCGGTCGGCGACGCTCAAACACGAATTTTGTGATTTTCGTTTCGGGCCGTTTGCAACTTTGTAGATTTTATATGCAGTAGACCGCTATGTGCTTCCCTACATAGAGTGTTTCGAAAGGTTGGAAACTAATGGTGGAAAACTTAGTCCTTAAAGCTTACAAATGAACAAACTAAAACAGGTGGTGACCAGGGTGGAAGTGGTTCTGTAAGATCTGTTGCCACACAGAAATAATCCGGCAAGTGCAACCTGTGTGCCAAAGGCTAACTTCCCCAGAAATGTGTACAACGATGCTAATGGATCGTGAAATAAGAATGGCCGTCATCGATTCAGCACATAATAAGAATAATCAGTTTATGAAATGACGGTTCGTCAAACAGAAGGGGTACCCCACAGGTGCCCCGCTAGACTGTTAGAGAATGATTGTGCCCAAGAAACATCCAAATAATATTTAACAAGCTCGTGGTTTTTTGAATAAGTGAATTAAAACCAAAAGATACTTGAAAGACCCAATATTACCAATGAATAAAAACTTGAACATCTACATAACTCTCCAATGAACGATCTGTTACTGAGGTTCGTTTCCTAGCCAACTCTCACAGAAAGCTGCACAATAGCTGTAGTGCAGGAAAGAAGAAAATAGTATCCGTTTACAAATAATTAAAAGAAAAATGAAGGAAAGTAAATAATGATGTTATTTAAATGAATGTAATACATTTACTCATTCTTCAATGTAGTCGCCGTCGTTGTTGGGACATTTGTTGTATCTTGAAACCAGTTTGTGTTTCTTTTCCGTGTAAACCTCTACCGGTTAAGTCATCATCACTTTGGAAACGTTCTCCTGACAAGAAATCTTTGAGTTTACTGAACAAATGATAATCACTTGGAGCCAAGTCGGGACTATACGCAGGGTGGTCAGAACCCTCCCAGTTGAACCTCCGAAGAAAGTCAGTGACCATTGTCAGCAGAAGAACAATGCCACTTATAGGCATTCCCCGCCTCATATTTTGGATGGCTATACGCAGCTTCTGAAGTAATGGTCGTCTCTTGGGGTATGAAATTAACTAACAACAGACCTTGTTGGTCCAAGGATACTGAGACCATAACCTTCTTCGTGGAAAACGACTGCTTAAACTTGCGTGGCGTTGTTGGAAATCATAGACGGTTCCACTGCATGGACTTGCGTTTTGTCTCAGGTGTGAAATGATACACCCAGGTTTCATCGCTAATAACAATTTGGTTAAGGAATGCATCGCCCCGTTGCTTGTAAGGAGTCAAAAACATTAAAGCTTCACCCATGCGGTTGGTCTTGTGCTAGTCGGTAAGCATTTTGGGCACCTTTCTTGCGTAAAACTTTTTTGTAATTTAGATGGTCCGTCGCGACTCCATGGAGCAATGATTGTGACATTTTAGGCATTTGGTTACACATTTTTTCAGTTCAGTGTCGATTTGCGCAGATGAAATCATCGATACGTTTCTTCAGATCGTCGGTGATAAGGGACGGGCGACGTGACCACTCTTCATCATGCACATTATCTCTTTCTTCCTTGAAAATTCTAACCCACCGCCTTACAGATAACTTATCCATTCCGTACCATACACCTCAGTAATCCTGCGATGAATTTTGCATGGACGGATGTTTTCTGCATCCAAAAAACGGATTACGGATCCCATTCCGTATTTCGCGGAATTTTCTATCTTATGCGCCATTGTAAATAGTCATGAAACTGACACCACGCACCGGAAGAACTTCAACTCTTTTTTCCGCAAAGTTACGATGTTATTGTTGACATCTGAGCCACTTTGCTTTTAATTGGATAAATAGCGTCATTTGTATGACTAAACGCATACTACTTTCTGGAATGCCCTCGTTTATGCCTAACACACGGACTTCAGTGATAGGTCGTTCATTGGAGAATTACCTATGTAGATTTGTAGATGTTTTATTTTCTTTATTCAGTTGAAATTAAAATGTAACTGACACATGAAACAGTTAATCAAAACACATGAATCGCATAGGAACGTGAAATGCATTTAGACTTCTTTGCGCATATTTTACCTTTCAACAATTATTCATGGATTTCTTTTCTAGTATCTTGATATATTCTTTTGTTAATTTTTGTGGTATGGTACCTTCCTAGGACACTTCATTTGCATCGCTTGGAACTGTTTTCCCGTCAAATGCCAAAAGTAGAAATGACATGTAAGCATCGACAAAAGGAAAATAGAAAAGATATGAAGACCATTTTGTTGGTGTGAAGCATGATAAAGATGAACCAACATCGAAAATCTTTCGACCCTACTTAGAACAAAATCGGATCTGATTTACCTCCTATTCCCCCATTGTTACCAATGAACAAGATCCGAATTATTCTCATTTCATTTGTCTTTCACCTGATAATGGTACTTAACCGCGGACGCGTCTTGCATCGCGTATTAAAAAGGCGACCGGATAACCAATTCTCACGTCGCCGCCACCGACATTACGAGATGTAATAATAATCTTACGGGAAATCCGACCCGCGCCCTCGGCGGAGCGGTGCGGCGCAGGTGTAATTCGGCGCGACTCGGAAACAATGCCCGGATTCCGGAATTCAAGGCGCGCCTACTTCACTCCGGGCGACGGCCTTTTTACGATTCCGCCGACCGCGGAGCAGAAATATGCAAAGTATTCTCGTTTCTCAGAAACAGTTTCATTAGGGCCGTTATGAAGCTCGCGGGATCTTTGCAAATGTCGCGATTGTCCTCGTGTTTAGGTTGGGGTATCGTTGAAACTATGTCGCGTGGATCTCCTTTATGACGATGGAGAAATTCGAAAAGTTGTGAACGAAGGAATGTAGAGAATGTACGTTCAGAGAATTAAGATCTTGATGAAATGATATTTTGCTAAAATATAGGTATACGAAAGACGACCTTAGAATCTGCAATGTTGGAATTGCCAGTTTTTAATGTACCAAAATCATCTTTACTTCCTTTAATTGCTTCTAAGGTATTCGTCGTCTTAAATCAAAATTCTATTACTTTCGTTTTCTTTTAATTTGCCCATCACATTTTAAAGCGATATGGACATCGAGGGTAGTTCTAGTTTCTAAATTGTAATTATCACGCTTAGTATTTAATTTTCTTACGCTCGTTTCTATCGCATTAGTATGAGCTAACAACTATGTTAGTTGCGTTTTCGCCCGAAACAAACAAGAAGGATATATGTATGGATGTAGTTTTGGGAAGTGGGAGTTTAATGAAATGAAGTTGGCGCGTACAAAGTTTAATTAATTTTCAGCTACCAATTCAGCTAGCAGCAGTTTAAGAAAGTTATTAATTCCTGATAAATTTATCGGGAAACTTATTGTGATGAAATAGAAGTTTTCATCCGACGGAGACCGATCTCGTCACGAAGAATTGGCACGAAAAAATTTACTTTGCTCTGATTGTAACATAGCTTGCTTTATCCAAGATGCTTCTAAATCCACACAACGTAATATGTACATTACCGCTCATATTAGTCCGGACACTTCAGTAAATTTACAAATTGATAGAATATTGACATTAAATTAAACTAAGAAATGAAATTTATATAATAATATTATTGTTATTAACAGATATTTATAATATACGATAAAAAAATAATTCTCAACATACAATATTAAATTTATTAATGTTCTTTTCGTTGAAAAAAACCTCCTTTTGCACGAAGGATGGCACTAACCATTGTAGGCATCTGTTCCACCAATTTTTCAAGCAATGTATATGGGATATTGGTCCACTGGTCCTGTATAATGTTCCATAAACGTGTCGTGGAGGTAGAACACACCTTTCGAATTCTTCTGTCGAGTTCATCCTACAACAGATCAATCCGATTGATGTCAGGACTTCGCGGTGGCCACGTCATTCTTTCAAAAATATTATTTTGTTGTTGGTTTTTTAAGTAATTTCTGCATTAAAATGCTGTATGTTTGGGGTCGTTGTCATTCATGAATATAAAATTATTATCAATTAAACGCAACCCCGAGGGTATTACATTTTGTTGTAATTTTTTAAAACAATTTTCTTTTTCATAATGCCTTCAATTCGTCTCAGGCCGCCTGTCCCAGCGTACGAAAAGCAACCACGAACGAAAACACGCCTCGTTTATCCAAATTCTTGAAACTTCGATTCATCAGTCCATAAAACTCGTTTGAAGTCTTCGACTGTCCAGTTTCTATGAGTTACAGCCCACTGCAGCCGTTTTTGTTTGCTACTCCAGGGTAGCAGAAGATTTTCCACAGCCAAGCGACCATGAAGATTTGCAGCTTTTAATCGTCGCTTTGTTGTGGCGACAGAAATTGGTCTTTCACAGTCGCGATTCATTTCTGCAGCAATTTCGGGTGGTGTCAGTCTTCTATCTTGTTTGCTGAACAAGTTTATGTGTTCATCGTCTGTTCTTGATATTGCCTAAGGATATCACTTACTGTTTATTTGTTCACATGCCTCCTTTCCGAAATCTGGCGCAATGAATTGCCTTCCCGCTGGAAAGCAATTATAACAGCACGTTTTTCTTGGTCTGTTGGTTTTCTTCTCGCTATTTCAGGAACTCTTAATAAAACTATTTGCTTTAATACACACTTACTATCTATACATGCACAAGGACATTTGTCGAGTAGCTAAAATATAAATTACAAAATGCAGCTCTGTTATGACCGAGTAATGTAAACTTCTTAAGCTTATTTATTAGTCATACTTCTACTTCTACCTCGAAGATAAATATAATAGATTTGTTCGACAAATGCCATTAAAATGTAGATTTGAATTATTATTTGATCATGTTATTACCTAGAAATTCTATTTGTCCTTTTTGAACTAGAAACTTCATAAATAGTTTAATATCATAATATAATCTACATTTTAAAGTAATAGTAGAGTCATTAAGAATACTTTACGAAAATCCTAACTAATATGGACGGTCGTGTACATACTTGTTTTCTGTTGAGTAACTTACATGATAGTGATCAAATCGAAACTTAGATGTGAGCAACTAATTTTTTGGAAAGCAAAGAACTATATTCTTTATTACACAAAATTCTAGGTCGGCGTCTATTACACCAACTTGGATACCTCCGAGTACGTATTTACGAACTTTAACAAACGCTTTTAAACCAGCGTACGTCACCACCCCCAAGTTCTTTAACAATGGCCGTTTTAACTGAAGTACGCAAAACACTCTTCCTTCCCTTTGTGTTTCCTTCATTAAAGATGATACTTTAATAACTTACTTGTCGCAATAGCTATTTCAACGTATCCAAATCGTTGTGGTAAGGACAATATTTATTTGTGGTAGCATTCAATTTATTCTATGCCCACATTCCATTACTGTTCTCCTGGTATTTAGAGGTTAATTCAAGAAGTACTTGAAAAGCTTAAAATGGCACGTAGATCTTCGTTGCCAATTTCATTTTCGCCTCTTTCGACTTAAGTTATGTGCTTATTAACTCACATCAGTGAAATCTACGTTCCATTCTCGAGAACGAAAGATAATAATATTATGTTTTGCACCTACAAAAAGACAAATCACACAATGTTACGCTCCGATCTATTCCTCCTAGTATCTCGGAGCAAGAACTGGTCAATCTCCAGAATTACTGGATTATAAGAAACATCCACATAATGAAATCAGCAACGGACACACTAATGTCCTTGACACTTCTCTCTCTACCCTAAGAAACATTAAGAGACTAGAAATAAACTTCGTTCTCAATCTTGATGGGATTACCAGAAAGATGTTGATATTTTGTCGCCCTGCATGCCACAAGGTGTCGAAGATACCAATCAAACACATTCCTGCGGTTCATAACCAAGCTACAGTCACCACATTACTCAAGAATGGACAAAATGTTCGACAACTAAATAAATGTAGGCTCATCAATTAGATTTTTAAGCTTGACAAATTTGCAAAGGAATACTACAATCCCCAGTTAAGGAAATTGTAGGTGTTCAGAATTTAATTCCTTCTCATGAGCTAGGGTTTATATCTAGACAGAGCACCATATGTTAGCTGTATAGGTACATCTCCGAACTAACTCGAGAAATAACAAAAAAGAGCCATACGCCTATTGTTTATCTCGATATGAACAAAGTTTTCAATAAAGTTTGACATACTGGCATTATCTTCAAAGTTCTCAAATGCGAATCATATGGCTACAAAATCAAGTACTCAAGAAGCTTCGTAATCAGATAAAAGGGGACTAAGGACTGACGTATGCAAGTTAACGCCAAGAAAAGCCTTGCGCTAATATGCACGAGAAGAAAATGTTTTGAACAAATACCTGGGACATGCCTTGGCTACAAAGCTCAAATTGAGACAATACGTATTGACACCAGTAAAGTTGTATCTCTTGCTTAATAGCCGCAGTGCTATCTGTATTACAAGGAAGGTCACAAATTGGTTATCAAGGTCATACCTTGCAAAATGGTGGTCAAGATTACAATAAATGAAATAGTTGTTAGACCCATAATTATTTACAACTATCCAACAAGAAATTAGAACCCATTTGCTCTTGGAACTTTGAAAGGACTTTTGACCTCTACCTATTACGTTTTCCTGTTCAGTACATATGGACAGATGATTAAGTTCTAAACCATAGTGTTCTTCAACTATTCTTGAACCCACAGAATATAAAAAAATTGGTCGTTGTAATTTTTCTGGTAAAACATTACCAAGAAAAACATTTTCCTTGAAATTCAACGCTTTACGAAGGTCTAAATCTCTTGAGAAGCTAAAGATCTAAATTCCCTTCTTTAATTTTATTTATTCCCCAAAAACGAACCGTAACGTTCGCCTATCTAAGGTCGATAACCTTAACCCAGTTTTCTCGGAAAACCGGTAAAACATCCAATATAAGGTATTCCTCATAATGTATCTTATTAATAAAAAAGGGTTCGGAGGTCAAATTCGTCAAAAGGGACGGTTTGATTGGATTTTATGAGAGATTCGTTTTATAGTAGCGACGGCATTCTAACGATAACTCAATTATTTTCCGCTGCGTTTAAATGAAATTCCAAATTTCTGAATATCGCCGTAATAGCGATGGAGCTCTACTATTTATAGAATGCATCCTTATGAAGATCCTTATGAACAAAACATGGCAGTCTAGAGGAATTACTTTTCGTTTATGAAAGCCATTGCAAAAATGATACATTTTATGTCATGTAGTAACACGAAAGTTTCAGTTGAAATGGGAATTTAAAGTGTAGTAAGGAAGATTTATGTAATTAAGTATGATAGATGTACGTTGTACATCTATGTTTCGACTTACAAAATCTGATTGCATTGAATGCATTCAGATTGTGATATCTTTGAATTTGAAAAGATTTAAATGTACGTTACTCTTATTCTTTCTATTTACACACTTCTTGATTGGCGGTTATTCTCGCTGAGTTCTGAATCAGCCTCAACTTCTATTCCTTTTGACTTTTAACCAGTGATTTTGTGAGGCATCCAATCAATTAGATTTTTACTCTACGAACTACTCATATTCTGCAATCAGCTTATCAAGACTTAGATCTAATGTTTGATTCTTCTTCTTCTCTCTTCTTAATTCCTTGTGTATATTCTGATATTGTCTTTTTATTAGGTTATGTTATATATAACTTCACCTGTAATTTTACTTTGATGCATTATCCTGCTTCTTTATTTAGTACATGCCTCCGTTCACAAAGGACTAATTAAAATTATCATCATCATTATCAAGCCTTTCAGGCCGGTGGGCTATGGCTAACGTCTTATGACGTTTTTGAAGTTCCTTTGGTGAGGTGAACTACTCCTCTTGCTCCCTGTGTTTTAAAGCTTGCTATGAATCCTGGCGGCCTGTGTTATTTTCCTCTATTCTTTCCTGTATCTTGCTTTTGATCTCCAATCGGTTATCTTCATCACCTTTACATCTTCCTCCACGGCATTCCTCCATCTCTTCCTTGGTCGTCCCTTACCTCTGGGCCATATCGGAATCCACTGGGTTATTTTTCTTATCATATCCGTTGGTTTCCTTCTCATGATGTGGCCTGCCTATTGGAGCCGTTGAGCTTTAGTGTATCTTATAATATTTCATCCCCCAAGTTGATCCTCTATTTCTTTGTTAGTTTTCGGTCTTATTACTTCCTGTTCTATGACGTGCGGTCCTAATATTGCTCTTAAAACTTTTCTTTCTGCTATCTTTAGGTCCTCTTGTTCTTTTTAGTGATTGTTGTAGTCTCCATTGCATACGCGATGACCGGCCTTATTAAAGCCTTGTAAATCTTGATCTTGGTTTTCTTCGTTAGTGTTTTGTTCTTCAGTAGTAACCTTTTTCGTCCAAACGCTTGTAGTCCTTTTAATGTTCTTTGTCTCACCCTCTCTTTCCCATTCCTGTCCATTATTACACCTAAGTAGTTGAACGATGAAACTTCCTCAAATTTGTGGTTCTGTGTTCTCAGGTAGCCTCGCGTATTGGTTTCAGTTCTTCCTATCTTCATATATTTTGTTTTAGCTTCATTGATTTCCATACCCAGTTTTCGTGCTTCCCTCTCCAGACGTTCCAGGCCTAGTGTCAATCCTGTTCTGGTGCTACCAATTATTGTGACATCGTCTGCATACGCTATTATTTGCAATCCATCAACCATTATATTCTTTTTGCCTAATTCAGCTTTTCTAATGGCACTCTCTAAAACTAAATTGAATATTGTTGGAGATAGCGGGTCTCCTTGTTTTACTCCTTTGTTTACTTCGAACGAGTCTGTCGTTGTTCGCATGTATCTCACTTTAGCTTTTGTATTTCTAAGACTCATTCTTACCAGCGCCCTCAATTTTTCTGATATTCCCATTGATTTCAATGCCTCTATCATTTCATTCCTGTTGACGGTGTCGAAGGCTCCCTTAAAATCAATAAAGACAAGATATATTTCTCTGCCATGCTCCCATGTCTTCTGGATTATTTGCTCTACCGTGTGTATAGCATTTATGGTCGATCGATTGGGTCTGAACCCATTTTGATAATCACCAAGGATTTTCTCTGCCTGTTCTTTCAATCGTGTATTCACCAGATTGGCCAGTATTTTGTAAGTGACGTTTAGCAACGTTATTGGTCTGTAGTTCCTGCAATTTTCTCCATCTCCTTTTTTATAGATAGGCACTATTACTCCGGTGCACCATTCTTCGGGCATGCTGTTTTGCTTCCAAATTTCCTTAATCAGATCGCTTATTTGTGTTTGTAGTTTATGTCCTCCGCACTTGATTAATTCCAATTCTATTCTATTTCATTTTCACCGGGTGCTTTGTTGTTTCTTAGCCTGCTGATTTCCTGCAGTATCTCCTTCTCGTTAGGGGTTCTTCTTTCTCATCTTGATTTTCAGTTATTTGTTCATCATCCTCTTGTGTACTTTCTTTTCCTTCCGTATACATGGCCTCTTTGTAGTATTCTCTCCATATGTTTCCTATTTTGTCTGGATCCTATTCTGCTTTACCGTTTATATCTTTCACGCTTCTTGTTCTTACTGCTTTATTATTTAGTTGTTTCATATTTCTATAGAATTGTCTTGTGTTATGGCATCGGCTTGAGTGTTCTATCTCTTCCAATTTCGAATTTATCCATTCGTTCTTTTTGCTTTTATATATCATGTTTGCTTTGTTTCTCTCCGTCTCATATGTCTTCCTGTCCTCCTGCTTTTTCGTGTTAATCCAATCCATTCTGGCTACATTCTTTCGTTTTCTTGCGTTCTCACATTCTCCATCAAACGACTCCTTCGTCTCTGCCTTGTTTCTTCGTTGTTTTGAGTGTTTCTTCAGCTGCTTTGGTTATACTTTTCTTCAGCCTCTGCCATGCTTGCTCTATTTCCTGTATGCATATTGTTGCACTTTGTAGACTGTTTGTAATTGTTTCTTCTAATTTTCGCCTTGTTTTTTCGTTTTCTAATAAATCTACCTCCCATTTCTTTGTGTTCTTATTTCCCCAGCGTTGGTGCTTCTTGTTCATGCCTTGTATTATTGCCACCACTAGATAATGGTCTGTTTCTGCTTGTGGTCCCCTAAATGTTCTCGTGTCTGTTGTTTTGTTTCTTACTCCCTTTGTTGCTATTATGTGGTGTATTTGATTTTCCGTTGCTCCTGATGGATGTCTCCATGTGACCTTGTGCTTTCTTGGATGTTCGAATTTGGTTGATAGAAAAGTCATGTCATTCCCGCTAGCTGACTCAGTCTGTGCCCGTTGTCATTAGTGTGTTCATGAATTGTTCCTTTTCCCTTTCCTGCCACTTCTTTCAAATATGATTCTCGTCCTATCTGGGCATTAGCGTCCCCTAATATTATAATTTCATCATTTTTCGATACTTCTTCACATACCCTGCTTAGATTATCATAGAAGCCGTCTTTTTCAGTTTCTTCTGCGACTTCCGTGGGTACGTATACATTAACAATTGAGATGTTATTAATCTGCATTCTCAGCCTCAGAACTGCCAATCTTCCATTAAAATACCAAACGATAAAAATAGATCTTGAACATTTCGAAAACATGAATTTACGCGAGGAGTTCTAATACGCTGTCAGATATTTGATTAAATAAGCTTATAATCCAAATCTTTCCTTCGTTAATTGGAAAATCCGCATCATTGGCGATTTCACTTGTTTACAAGATGGCGATAGATGTCACCAAACTGGAGGATAGGATATCTTATTTCGTGGTGAAATAATAAGAGAAATCCAATAAAACACGTTCCTAGAGATAATTAACGTCTTTGGGTGGGTGGTTGTTATTTTTCATCGATTCTTCGGTTCGTTCGGTAAACAAAATCGTTTTAGTTGGAAAAGGTTTTTCCTCGTACTCCTGCCTGCCTCGAAACGCAAACTGACGAACTTTGATTCAACGAGACGAAGAATTTGGTAAAAGGAATGAATTTGTTTCTTTTTTTAGTAAAGAGCTTTTTTAACAGGATTTCCGACGAATCATTTCTATCCACTATACTGGAAAAGATGAGTCTCTTTGTTTTCGTTTAAAAATTCGTTAGATGCGGGCGCGGCAGGCTTCGATAATCACCAAGGGTGCAAAAAATGGTAGCCAAATTAACAATATTGAAATTAATTTCGAAACGGTGACAAAAATACAAAAGATTCCAAATTCGTTAACTTTAAGTTTTGAAGCCACAACATGGTGTCTGAAGATCCTTACCAGGTTTCGCCTTGTGACGTTTTAACGTTCTAATCCTATTGATATTATCGATGTCTTTGCTAAATACTTTTCTGATGTTTTGAATTTTAGTGGTTTGGATTAGCACAATCTTAATTTCAATTTCAACCTACTCATTTCTATTTTTGTTATGTTAATCAATACGTTATCTTGTCAAATAAACCAAGTAAACTTCTTGCTTGGTACCTATTTTTGTCAATAATTGCCGTTCAAATTGGTTAAAATCAGTATCTATTGTAATTAACTAAGCAGTAGATATTGCAACATTTTGTGATCATTGGAGGCCTCTAGAAGTTTTCCCTGTTTACAAGAAAGGTGACACTTTCATTTTCAACTAGCCTCCTAATTATATCCTCTTTAGTTTTGTGTTGTTCAGTTGTTATTAATTGTGTTAATATTTTACAAGGTAAGTATAACAGTATGTATATGTAGAATTTAGATAATTCTCATTTGATCGAAGTTATCTATATCGATTCTCTTATGCTTAAATCAACAACAACTTTTAAAAAAGTTTTGTTCTTTTTCTTTCTGCCAAGAATTTCTTGTGTCGCGTATTGAAGCTAAAAACCATGAGACCTTTAGGTTAAGTCCTTTAGGCAACAAACACCGTGCTGTAACAAGGGTTGCTGTAACCATTAATGAATTATTTTAATTTTATTCGTATGATTGTTGTGGTACTTGGCACTCTGTTGAGTGATAAAAGTTTATCATAATTATTGTCTTTATTTATGCCTTAGAAGTGTTTCTTTAGGTCCTCGATCAGTATTCTATAAACTTTCCTGTTCCTAATGTTCTTTTTCTTTTTTGGCCGTCTTCGAATTTCATTTTTCCATTAGGTTCTGGAATTTCAATAACGTCTTGCCTTCATAACTCTGGAATTTCAATGTTATCTCCCTAAAAATTAACATCTATCCATTTTATTTTGTTGGGTTGACACCCTTAAAAGTTTCTATATTAATTTTCTTATCTTTTCTTGTTATACCATACAGCTGACACAAATATCACATCGGTAAACTCCTCACCACACAATTGTTTATAATAAAATCGGTGACACGTGTTTCGCTAGCTCAAGGCAAGCATCTTCAACAACCTTCTTCGAGCTAGCGAAACACGTGTCACCGATTTTATTATAAACAATTGTGTGGTGAGGAGTTTACCGATGTGATATTTGTGTCAGTAAATTACACCACAGTCCTTGCAATCACCTTTATACCATACAGATGCTAATTTTTTATTCTTACGTTGAAAATTTTCATGCAATATTGCTGATATTCTAACTGATTTAGGAACTGGAGTTAGAAATGTGTGAGATATAACTGTAAATAAATTTAAAATGCAACAGTTTGCATCAACTTCTGGCAGCGGCGTAAAATCTTAACCAGAAAACTGCATTCAATATTACCCTTTTGAACCCTAACCTCTTCATCTTTCTAGTACCGTAACCATGGATTCCTGAGCAATATATAACAATTTTTTCAAAATAATTTCTTTCAGTTATTCGTTGTATATATTTATAAATAACAGAGAACTAGATAGCTAGGAAAATATATATATTTCTAAACATAGAGAGAGAATTATGAATGCAGATGGAGGATTTATTCCAAATTCCGAATTGTACGAGCTATTGAATTAAATTTTAGTGTAGCATCATACAACCGTTTCGACACGCTCCATGTAGCACGAAGTTTAGGTTTAGAATTAGTATAAATACACACTCTTTATAATGGGAGATCAGTGTGAACAGTGTTTTGGTGTGTTTCGCGCGTTCAGTGTGTGATGTTCAGCGTGCTGTGCTTTAGTGTTCTACAGTGTTTGTATTTAGGCGGCGTTAGCCGGACTCGCTAGTGGTCCTAAATCCCCCAGTTTTCCACTGAGGATGGCAATTTAGTATCTGGATTGTTTCCTGAAAGGTGTGGTAAGAGTAATTTTATTTGTTTTATATATTTTTTTAGCCACAGCCTCCTTATTCTTATTTGCTATTCATTGCATAAAAAGTAATATATGATGGCGTACAGAACACGCCGTATACATACAGGGGCCAATGTACCATAGCCGCCCGCATATGTATAAGGTACTGATATATGTAATAATAATTGGGTATATGTGTTGCTTCTTCAAACCGATAGTAGCCGCTGGGGCTCCAATGGTTAAACGACCTAAACTGTGATGATCAATCTAACAAAAAGTTTGACGGGGCTCCAGCTTCCGGCCCTATGTGCATCCAATAACCGCGAATATTTCAAGAACGTTGGGATTAGAAAGTTCAGCGCTTTTCAGGATGACTTTCGAACTTTCAGCAGAGGCATGTAATCCGTTAAGTGACTATTTACAGTTAAGAACTCTGTTGCAAAAGAATTTTCTATTTTTATCGAAATGTGTTCTATGATCAGATTTACGACACAATTTGTTATAAGCTTCAGTTTTCCCGTTTCTTCTCTTTGTTGTGTTAATTGTCTGACCTTATTTCTCCATTAGGTTCTACCATTTTATGAACATCTTCGAAAGGCATTTTATTACCCTCAGGGCTTCACTTTTGTAATGAATTTTTCTGGAACTTCGTCAACATTGTTTTTGCAAAATCTATTAAAAGCTTTTAGTATATTTCTTATATTTCTTCGTTACATCGCGTTTGTTGGCTTTCATAATGTTTGTACAACATCGGTAGTATCATAGAAAGTGGCTGTCGATTCTTCTTCTCACTCTTTGCTCTTTATGCGTTAAAACGTAAGCATTTTTCCGGCGTCTATGTTGTTTGCAATTTCATAAAACTGTAAAAGACTGAAGCGGCAAGATTTTCGATAAAATTTTGGTCCGATTCCCGAAGGCTCCTACGTCACCTTAAATTGATTGTTAGGGGAAAAATAGTTTCAAATGTATTGCTGAGTGAAATCTGAATTTGTTAATAAAACATTCAATCAATGCTTGTCGCTATATCTTCCTATCCTCTTTTCTACGAAATATCCGTTGATCCCACTGCAACTTATCCAACAATTGAGCCCATAATTCAATAAAACTAAGCTCAGAGGAATAGTTGTAAATCAAAATCCCCGCAGCTCACAAACCCCGGATTCAATTTCTCGGGAAATACACATACACCCCTTCCGAGCCTCATCTCCTGCGAACGTAACGCGGTTATCCACGCAAGACGACTTTCCTCCTCAAAAATCGTGACGGTTGCGCTTCAATTACAACTGGATAAATCGCCCTATTTCGGCCGTAAATTCCGCGTTACCCGCATCCCTCGCAATTCGAACGCGTATCCACCGATAATACCTACGAAGCCCCTTAATTAACTCAGATTACCGACTCTGGATGGTGTTTTTGCGTGATCCCCTTTCGTTACAAGTTAGCGCGTATGTATTACGAGGGTCGTTTTCAAGGGGAATTTTTAATTTCGCCGCTAACTTTCGTGCATGACTGATACATCTTCTAACGATGGGATCGAGTTACGAGTCGTTACGACGGGCGACTAGAAACCGCGGTGGCGCCCTAATCTCGAGTGAAATTCGGCTTGGGCGACGGTAATTAATCACGCTCCTTTCTGAAGATGATAAATGCGATTTTGTCGAAACGCGTCTGCTTCTCTCGGTACGGCGAGACGCGTCGTCTCGTAAAAGCTCGGTCGAGCGGAAATTCTACGTTATTTCCTTCGAAAATCACATATTTCGGTCGCCGTAAGGTACGGGCACCCGATAAAGTTCCGTTCCATTTTTTCGTTCTCAGTCAGCGTTTCGTTTTATTATTTCGATTATTGCGAAATGAATCGCTCGAAGGACTTTGAGGTGGCGATGATGTTCGAATGGTGTCGATTTGTTCTAGATGGTTTAGTTACTTGAAATGAAGTTACGAGGGTTTGAACGGAATCACTGGATCTTCGGAGTTCAATTCCGAAATAAATTACTAAAATAATTGGATGATCATATAACTTTGTCCTATTGGCAATTTTCTGGTATGTCCAAATAGGCCTTTTATAACTGCTGTCCATTTTAAGGTATTCTTTAGGGCGTGGTAAAAATATACCCAGACCATAAAGAGAACGCTTTGATTTCATCCATTGGGGAACTAATCATTTTTCTGCAAGAGGATGGTGCGACTTATTAGTAAAAATTAGAACAACGTTTTACGAATCCCATATTTATTATCCTTTAAACTTAACTACATACACATTCCAACAAACTCTTTTTGCTGATCGCTTTTTCCAATGTATTTGACTGGTATTCTTCAAAGATGTTCTTGGAGACCTATCGTAAGTTTTAAGTACAGCTTAATGAGACATGCCTGGAGCCCAACAAAAACAGTGGAAAAGTCTTTTTCTATAATGGCGCCGAAATATATTAAAAAATTATATATCTTCAACTAATTCGTGAGCTAGACGCAGCAATATTATAGAAATTCCGAGTTCACAATCCTATATTATTATTAACTGTTCGACCGGCGTTCCTCGCGGACGTTCTAGGAGGATTTTGCTAGAAATTTAATAATTAAATTGGAACAAGGATCTTCCGACCACACAACCTTACTCCAGAATAGACGCAGTTAAAGAAAAAGTCCTTCAAATAAAGAAATATCCGTCCTCTTGTCTAACTTTGGCATGTGATGGACTTACCTTTACTAGAAAATGTAACTCTTACCTACCTCTCCGTTGGCGAAACTCCAACGTAGTATTACTCACGTCTGTAAAATTGTGGTCAGGGACGCCTTGTCCGCACGAGTCATATCTATTGTTTCGTTCGCAAACAAAATCGAATCGCCGCCTGGTCGTTTGCCAAAAATCTCCCGATTTAAGGCGACTGCGAAAATTTTACCGAGTTACCGCAAAAAATAGGACCATTAATCATAAATATCTATCGCAGACAACTGGCAGCAAATTTAGTAAAGGTGGAGTAAAGTATTAAGAGCTTATCTCCATTCTTCGCAGAGGAAAACTAGTTTTTGTTTGTTTCTATTTCGCGAATGTGAAGTTAAAATTAGCTGAGATATAGCAGTGAATCTGAACCAGTGAAAAAGGATGTTTCTTCCACAAACTTATAATTTTATTTGCGTGGTTGAGGGATAATTAAGCAATTGCTGTTGGATTGTTTAAATCTGGTGAAAATAAAATTGTAGAAATGCCAAAGTCTAACAATAAAATTAAGAAAGTATATATAGAATACCGAATTTATGATCTAATAGGCCTTCGTTTATATCTTGCGTTTCAGACACAATTAAGATAACTTACGATAATTATAGAGCCCTAAAATTTTGATTTTCCTACTAGTACTAGAAATTGATAGCATATACGAAAAATTGTGGCCGATCATCAATAAGTTGTCCTAAAAGTTGTATAAAAGAGCATAAACCAAATACTACATTAGAATCGTAACATTTTGGTATTTAGTGTGGAAAATCTTGGTTTCGATATTCGGGACAATTCTAATAATCTTGAATCCTGGTTTGTTTCAGATAGAAATATATCTTTCTTCAGATCAATAATGTAAATCCACAAGATAAGCTGCTCAAGGTCATAAGTGGCCAAACTTGAAAGATGCTGTTGTCTCAGCGGTTGACAATATATGCTATTAATAATAATATAGGGTGCCTCAACAAGAATTTGAATTTTAAATAAATGAAATAATATTTTTAATGAATTTCTTATAAACTCGTATTAATATATGTATATATAGAGTACTTATTTACATTAAACATTAAATACCTCTGTGGGTACCTATGTACCCTCTTAACGAAATTTCGGAATATGTTTTTGAGTAAGGACCACTGGATGTCACAAATTCTGCGTTCAATATCTTCTTTGAGTTCCTGAAATGTATCAGAGTGGCTCGCATAGAGATTTATTTTTAAAAAACTCCAGAGGAAAAAATTCAAACAGGTTAAATCGCAACTTCGTAGTGGGTAGTTTTGTCTCGAAAACGAAAAATGACAACTTGGGACTTCGTTTGTAATAACGTTATTGTTTCACACGCGGTGTGGCAATTAACACAATTCTGTTGAAATCACGTACAAGTTACGTCCATTTCATCCACTTCTTGCCAAAAAGTTTGTCAGCATGCTGCAGTAGTGATCGTCATTGATGTCGCGGAGGTATCTCTATTATTTTTAAAAAGAAGGTTGGTCCGATAATGATCCTACACACCTGCATGCCAAAACTATTACATTTTGAGGATGCATCTTTCTTGCAATGCATGTGGATTTTCCGCTCTCAGCCTCGTCACTAGAAATGATTTCCTTATGGAATGCTTTGCCAACTTGCCGTTATTCTAAGTTTCAGTTGGTAAAGTTTCACCACTGCCTATGTTTAGTAGACTGCAGTCAGCTGAATCTTGTAAGCATGAAAATGCAAATCTTTTGCCAAAATTTGTTTGCTCTTAGTATTAATAAACATTTTTCCAAGCAGTAACGCAGCATTTTTTGTAAATGTTGATATTTCAATTTAAAAAAGAAACCAAATGTGGCCGAATCAAACGAATTACGGAAGTTCTTGTTGAAAGAGCTGGTGGTAACTACATATTTGGTGAGAGAAACCTCTCGTTGTACCTACTTTAAGTAGATCAGGTCAGGCTATATTTTCTGTAATAATGAAATTTGGCTTCGACTGTAGGAAGATATGTTTACTTCTCCTCCCTGAACTAAAATTAGACATTTCTTTTGATTGCACGGATATTTTGACGTCGGCTCCTTCTGATTTGCGCCATTCTTGCAACTAATGATGACAGGATTGAAGTAAGGTATGCATGTTTCATCAGTAATTATTATTCGTTGCTAAAATTAGTGACTATAACGTTCTAAAGGTTTTTAAAGCTCTTCTAGTGACGTTCTCCTAGCTTTGAAATGATCGACCCGTCGATAGACTATACTTTTTTTTACAAGACTCTCCCAATACACCTTGCAGAGGTTCAACAATTTGTGAAGGTTTCACACCATCTTTAAATAAAAAGAAAGTGATAGCACTTTGTAATTTAGTCGCGCCAGGATTGCATAATCAGCGGTACCGAAATAGATTGTATCAGTCAATTACCTGAAATATACTAAAGAATATTGCACAATAGTGTGACCTATAAGAACACTCCTAGTATAATATATCCAACTGTATCTGAACGATGAGTTTATGGCCACAGAGTCCTGATTTTCCAAAGCCGTATTGTAACAACCATCGATGAAACATCCTGTTGCTAATGTGTATATCTCAGTTCTATCCCTTAAGTCCTATTGTTTCATTACAATTCATCTGTTTTATATATGTACCAAATACAATTTTAAGGACTTTTGAGGAGAATCAAATTTAGTTGTAAGCGTATGAAAAACGTTCAGAGCATAATATTACTGGAGAATGTGATTGTAAACGTGACGATGTTCTGACTTCAAAGGTTAATAAAATAAAATTTGGGGGACTCTCTATATAACGACCTAATGAATTGGGTGCGTTAACGCAGCTATCAAGTAACTGCGCAAAATCACAAGCACAATTTGCATATGTCAATAATCCGTGAGGAGAATTAAGCTTTGTCAATCGCAGACCGCAACTGTAGACTAATTAGTGTTGTCCTAGTTAGGACTCCTCAGTACAGTATATCGGTCCGCGATTAACGATAACTTTCCAGGTAATACGTCGGTGACTCTTAGGGATCAATATAGTCACAGTTAAGACCCCATCTCCCGAGCAGGAGAAGTGTTGGTATACCCGGACTTTATTTTATTAAGATTTTGGCTCTCAAAAATAGTTTACGATTTCAAAGGTTAAGACAAGAAGTACTACTTACTGTACTTTGGGATAGTTTAGAGGGAAATACAGAATATTTTTCGATTTCCGTAGTTTTATATATTAAGGATAAGTAAAAAGAATCAGAAAACTTCCAGCGCCAGGAGAATGTTTCTGGAACCTTTCTGGGTCAGCATAGATGTATGTCGACATTTTCTTTTCGAATCTTTTTCCTGCAGAATCTTGGTTTGACAGTTTATTCTTGAAGTAAATATTTAACGTATCACCTGTTATTTGGTAGTTGACCCGCACTTCCCTAAATTTAAGAAGAACGGAACAGATATTTTTGAGCTTGGTTTTCTGGGATACAAAAGTGCATTGACTCTAATACTTTGAAGACTTATACCTACATAAATGTGTTTTGTCAATATATTGTGTATTACCTTACTACGCTCCACGGAAAGAGAATAACCCTCGTAGATACGGAGCATACGTTAAATAATAGAAGTGCAATAATATCCTAGAAATTTGCAAATTCCTGATGGTATTGGGACGATACCATATCGTAGGTTGCCGTATTATCCAATCTCTATTATGATGTTGGAACGGAATCGTATGTAACAACCGCGCTGTACTAATTAGCTATATCGGGATGGAAGATGACGTTTATGGTCTGCATCGATGTAAATTCTATAATCCTCATAACACCTGGAAAGTCGTTCGAAACAATTTGCAACAAATACCATATCAAATACCATATCAAATTCTTAACAGTTCGGTTTTAACGCAGAAGTTGCTGCATTCAGGATTCGATCGAGACAGATAGGGTGATCAAGGGATTCCCTTAAAATAGTATGCATGACTTTAGCCTTAGACCCTTATATACTATTCCACCTTTACAAACAAAAAGCAAACAAAAACCGGGAGAAATTAATTTATCCTTTAGGTGCTAAATAACGACAATAAAAGGGCTCCAATATAAAATAAAATATAAAAGGAGGAAGGCGGAGATTCTCCAGACGCGGAGCAAATAAATGCATAATCCCCCTCATTACACGTGAGCTAACACAAACGGCCTCTCGCGAATATCTATTTTCTCTATCTTTCATCTGCCCTACGTAGGCCCTTCACGGATGTGTACATTTGCCTTCGTCTGCTTCGTGCGAGGTGCCGTTTTTACGTGTGCTCCTTTAGAGCTTTAATATTGTTTCGGTTTACTATGCAAATTAACGGCGCAGCACGAAGTCGGCGAAAGAGTGTGGGAATTGTGTAGTTTTAATTAATGGTCGTTTGCTGCGCTCGCGATACTCCATTCAAATATAAATTTTTGTAAGCAACGACGATGCAAGGAGGAAGAAGGGAAATGCATAGAATTAAAAGATAGATCAGATATGAAGTGGGAATTGCCTTTGGAGTTACATCTCTAAGGGGAAATTGAAATTCAGCAAGCCCATTTGATCTAAAAGTTTTGAGTATTTCAATTTCCTTATTTAGCCTCTTGTAATCAGGACGAAAGAAATCGAATTTAAAGAAAACTCATTAACGGAGTAATGGAAGGCAGGAGAGCACAGGGAAAGTGTATAAGGATATAAAGATACATTTGATGCAAGAGAACAGATCAGAACTGAACCAATTTTGGGCAAATTTCAGTCCCCTCAACCATGCTTGAGTTACAAAAATCTTTACTTCAACTCGTGGTAACTCTAGTCGGATGTCACATTAATCGGACATTAACATTATTACACCACCGAACCGACCCGACAGCTTGCTTGTCGTGATTTCTATTACTGCGGGCTCTCTATCTAATGCAATGCGACTGGATTGTAAAAATAACTTCCCGTCCACTCCGACGCGGACGAGCCCACGCAATTCGATGCCGATCTAGAAGCGTTATTTCCAATTACGGCTCGTTTTATTGTCCCTCACGTCTAGTAACGGCTGTCCAATATGGCGGTACTCTACACGATTCTTATCTTATTATCGGGGAGGCTAGAGGGGACGTTATTGTGTTATTAAATTTAATGCGAAAGCTGCGATCGACTATCGACATGCTGGGGATTTCGATATGTTATACAGTAATAAAGGTAATTGTTTTCTGTGATAAATGGCATAGAAATAGTGCTTGTAGGCACGAGTTCTTTTCCGGGGATATTACGCGACGGTTTGATTTAGAAAATGAGTGGATTTGCATTTAATAAGTTGGTTGACTTCAAGCTGTTCTGGACAGTTGTGATATCACATTAAGTAACCGCTCTTGAAGTTCTGCAAGAACAAAATACTAAAGTTTGTAATCCATCTTCTCTGCTTCGCCCAGAATTAGTCGCCCATCATCATCTACAAGACTGTCTGAAGTTCCTTAGCGACGGACGAAGCGGTGTTCGAGCTTCGTATAACCACTGCGTTCATACAAACGCAAAATTAACTCTCTCCCTAGAAGAACTACAACTTTTTAGGATACCGTCCCTGTGATTCTCTCGATTTAATGGCGTAAGTCCATACAATCACTACGAATTTATCATCATTGTCTGATGTGATGATTTACCTAACTATTAGAGGTAAGTGTTAGTTATCATTGTCACTGGCACGCTCAGTGATACTTTTTCTCCTTTTCAGTTGGAGATGAAATATTTATGGAAATCACCGCTTAAATCTATGAAGTGATATCGTTGGGCACTGGCTACCCTACTAAAACACCTACAATCACGATAACTCCAAAGGGCCGGAAATTCCTGGGTTAGGCGCATCAGTACTTAGAATTGCTACCTTCCCATCCTTACCTTGCTTTAGTCGCCACAATTCCACTTATGAAGCTCTGACTTTTATTTCATGCATCTTCGATACTTACATAGTATAGACTAGGTTGGCTGTCCCTATCTGCTATCCTACACTACCACCTGTGCGTTCTGGCGTGTTTTCTAGTCCGCAGTAAAAGCGTTCATTACTTGTTGATACTTTCATCCTCTGTGTGCCGAAACTTCCATGCCCTGGTAAGATTTGTGGAAAGTGGTAATTGGTCTTTCGGTGTTTGAACTCTACCCAGGGCCCTATGGTTTTATTAACAACTTTATCCACTGTCCAGCTGTCATTTGGTCACTCTCAGTGATACTAGTGAAGCAAATCATTAATTAGTGTTCTAGTCGCAGTGGAGGGAATCTCTTCAGGGGGCAAGGACAAACATGGCCAATTAGGTAGCGAGAGTAAATCTCTGCTTCGTTATGGTGTCGCTTGTTTCGATGTGCACCAGTATCAGTAATGACTGTATTAGTGTTGATTTTATTACTTTTATACATGATACTAAGTGACAATATCAGTAAGGAGCTCCTCTCGGAGTATTTTAACAAAAGAGCAGAAACGAAGGGATTTTGTTAATGTGAGTTGGTATCAGTATTAGTGTTAGTGATTGTAACAATTTGATTACTCCCACTAATACTAATCGATAGCATCACAAAAGAAGATTTTGTTTTGGTGTATTCTAACAGCAAATAGAAGCAAGGATTGATACTCGTCTTATGAAAAGAGAAACACTATTTTGTTACACCATCACTTCATTATTTAAAAATGTGACTGCAGTTTCGTAAAAACTGTTACATTGTCAAACTAGAAGTATCCTATAACTATGCTTAAACAAGTATTTATATGCTGGATTCTCTCTACAAAGATACTTAGAATAAGTGAAACTTTGAGGACGTTATTAGGTATAATTGATCAGTAAGTAAGATTAACTATAGTGTCTATGGATTTCAACTAATTATATGATATTATATGGTCTATTTGGTAGTAGAGGAGGGTTATCTCTCTATCCTTGTGTTTGTAAATTTCTATTGATTCTAATACATTGAGTATGCGTGTGTATTATTTTTGTTATTAACTTCGGGAAACCTGGGTGTGGTTTCTAGCAAATGATTAGCAAAATTGGAATTTTGTTGCTTTAGGTGGTATGACGATTTGTGTTCTTTAAAACGTGTAATAAAACTTCTTCCTGTCTGGCCTACGTAACAGCTATTACATTCTTCATATTTTAACTTATAAACTCCTGATTTGTGATATGGCGGTATATTGTCTTTGGTATTAAATAAAAGAGTAGAAAGTTTTTGATGTGGTTTGAAGGCTACGTGGAGATTATTTTTGCATAGGATGTATGACAATTTATCTGAAATTGGTCTAAAGTATGTTAGGGTGGCGTATTTCTTCTCTGCTTTTTCTATTTTCGGGTAGATTAGTTGAATTGCCAGTTGTTCTTATTACAAAATTTGTGATTTCATCATTTTCACTAATACTAATTCACCATTTTAATGCATAAGTAACATCTTCCGAGGTGCATTATCAAAAATAGAAATATACGGAAATAATCATGTAGATAGCTTAATATAAATGCAGTGTACAAATTATACAAGTTCTATTGATCTAGCAGGCAATATCACTTCCTTTGGAGCACACTAACAAGCAGACAATTACGCTGCAGGCACAAGTGGATAAAAAGGCGTCAACTTTCCGAAATATTGAAACCTAAAGAACTTTCCAGCATGGCGCTCTTGTAACACATCCAATTGAATTGTAACATTACTCATCACCATTCTTTGGACGTGAACCTTGCTTTATTTACTTTGACGAGAAAGTTTAACATGAAATCCTCCATCATCGCAAATGAAACAGTTTCCATTTGTTTCACGGCACTCAGTTTAATATTTAATCTCTCCGCAGCGGCCCGGCATTAAATAATAATTTCGTCCAAAAATTTAGACTGGCCCATTTAAAAATTTTACGCACCGTCATAATTTCCACGTTAAATAATCCACTGACGCGAACTGCTTCCGGGAGAACGTTTCGGCTCGCCCCGGATTAAAAAACCGGAGGAGATAAAATTAAATTCTCGTCTCTACATCTGCAGCGCCGGGTCGTTAACGTGTGCGGAGGAAAATGCGTGGAAGCTTCTACGATTTTCAAGGTTCGAAAAATGGTAGAAAGGAAAATTTTTCTCGTAGAAAATGATGGGAGCGGGAATCTATACAAAACTCAAAGCTGTAGATCATCGACCGTTTTATCTCTCAGCTAGAAAATGTAGCAATTAAACAAATAAGATTGTAGTAATTATACGAATAGTTGGAGGTGGTTAAGATTGTTTGTACTGATGCACCTAGTTTGTGGTTGAGATATGGTTTAATATTTAGATGGACGAGATAAACAGTGGAGGAACCTAGAATCGTTTGTTAAAGTGGACGTCTCTGTAAGAAATTTTAAAATGGAGTGTGCATAAGATACATGACTGAAAAATGAATACCAACGTTGGGAAAATGAAGAGCAATGGGTGGAATTAAGATAGAAGTTTAGCAGTTGTTCTAAACTAAAGACAATCTATTTTATCTGAAAAGCTTCCTTCCAATGATGATCTGTAAGTTTTTACAGCTTGACCGTATATAGTGTTGGCGTAGTTCTAAAGTCAAGTAAGAGTTGTTTGGTCCAGTAGTTATATAGGCAACAATCACTACTACGGCTCCGTGATCCTACTTCATATAACACTTAATGATGCAACAGATGAATAAAAAGAAGAAAGAAATAACTGAAGGTGGGTTCCAAAGGATTCTACATATGTTCTCTTGAATCGTATAGTTGGAACCCTTAAGGGGTTAGAGCGGTGTAAAATTTTAAAAAAACCGAAAAAAATTTTGCTTTAAAAAATAGTTTGAACCCTGTAGAATATGGATCTAAAGGTTCCAAGTATAAATTCTAATTAGTTTCTGAGTTACAGAGCCTACAACAGACTCGCACTCGCGCGTCGGCCGCTCGAGATTGGCCGTGCGCCCAAGACAAGTCTGTTGTGGGCCTGAGTGAGCATTTATTACAGACTTGATTAGGATACATAAAAATTCAATAGAAGAAATGAAAACTGTAATATGGGCAACGTTACAGCACAAATCGTTAACTGACGTTAAACCCCAACATACAATCTGTCTGCCCGGGCCAAGTTCTTGGTCCTGGCAAGTAGCAAAGTCGACAAATAAATGAAGTGAACACACTCAATCTGCTCCTCATCCTAATGTTATAGAGGAAATTACTCCTATAAACAAGGAACTTAGCAACAATGATCTGTTAGGGCGCTGTTTAGGTGCTTACACTCAAATTCGAACGAGAGTCTGAACGTGTTAATTTGGACCTTAGTTCCAAAATAACATTTAGTAGTGTCACATGCGTTAAAACTGCTGTCATATTATAATATTGCCAGCAGTATATTGAATAATTATTATTCAAGCATTCTTTTAATGATACCATGAATATAGTCATTGGGCCGGTTACAGTAAGCATTTGCGAAGTCTTGGACGAAGCACGAATTTAGATCGCTGAGGCATCTACGTTCAAGGCATCTAAAGAAGGTCGTATTTTAAGGCGGTAGAGCAAAGCAGGAAATGATGATGAGGGAGATGACTATTACGAAGTTGGCACGGCAGATTAACCATAGAAACAAAATAGTTTGCACTATATAATAAAAAATGTATCGTAAATCTTTAAATGCGTTTTTCTCGAAACTACGTTTTTCAAATTGGTGTCGAAGGTTTCTCGGGATCTACTCAACGGATTAACTTGAAGTTTGGTTTTTTATTATTCTCATAGTTTTTTCTAAGCATTGACCGAGGATTTTTACAATATCGTTGTTATTTTCCAAAATATTAACAAATTAATTCCCAATAATACAGCCGAAAATCAAATCAAAAGTTCAAACATTTTTTTTTTTCAGTCAAATTAAATCTTGAAAAAGCTTGGTCAATGCTTAGGGAATGCAGCATATTTAAGCAATATATTTTCTGTTTTGGGCTCAGACGTTCCACTACGGCGGAATTATCGACACCAATAAACGCTGCGAACAAAATTACTTTTCCTAACATGGTAATAAATGGTATTAAAATTATTATGTTTCTTTTGATTTTATAGATTTTATTTTGTCATAGTGTACTTAACTAAACTACCAAATTGCAAGTATACAGCTTTCTTATTTCTTTGGCAATCCACACTTGAAAATTACCTACTTTCTCGGCCGGTCACACCGGTCTAACCCCTTAATACTAGTTAAAAAATGAAGGCAAGTGTTTCGATTAAAAAATTTAAACGGGTTTTGTTCCCTTAATCCCCAGGCGGAATTCGGCTAAGCTTTTATACCCGTTCCAAACGAGACTGGGACCCAGGATTTTCCTTAGCAAGGATCTACATCTTTTGATGTAACTTTCTTTATTTGGAAGAAAAGACCGAGTCAATGGTTTTAAAGGGTTCAATACCATTCCTCGTGAGTCCAACGATAGCCTTCGTTAAGTTTGTTTTAGATGGGGGTGTACCGGAGTGCCCAAAGTAGCTGGTTAGCGTTCTTCAAAGTTTAACAACAGTTGCCCCGAACAACACTCACCACTACGACTTTCTACATCCACTTCGCCCAACATTAGGATATCAGAGGATAAAAGGGAAAAACAGAAAGTTTGTTTCAACATGATGTCAATTCGTGTTAATTTAAAACTCTAAAGGTTTCGAAATACTGCAATTTCCTTCATTCTGGCAGAAATTATCTGTTGTTTTGTCATTCTTTAGGCTCTTGTATGGAGGTTCAAGCGTGGGGATTTATTTAATTCAATGTATTACTTTGAGAACTTAAAGTATTGATAACCTTGCACTAACACCTGAAGTTTCTAATTGTATCGTATTTTTCGCAACTTATGCATCAAATTAAAACAGAGGAAAGATCAAACAAAAGAAAACAAAACTTGTAAATTCCTACTATCATCGGAAGACCGCGATGAAGGAGCGAAAGAAGTTGTTGGAACACGTATTTGGAGGTATCCAAATTTGTGTGTTTATAGTTGGAACTACGTCATTCCCGTTTTAAACCACAGGCATAAGAATGAAATGACTAGAAGAAAGATAAGAATCTTTCTTCTAGTCCTTTAGACAGATTACTTTTTCCAATTGTAGTGCTTCCAATCCTAATGTTCAGTTTACTTTATGAGATTGCAGTTATTAGCAAAATTCTTTGCGTTTTGAAATGCAAATTACGTACGAACCACTCAGATGTCAGAATAGACCTAAAATGGGGAACGCAACATTCTGTGGTAGGAGTCCTTCTAGTCCCAATTTGACTTCTATCTCTCTTCGATGGCGTGACTGGCCATCTCGATATTTGGCTTCTCCAATCTATTCCAAATTCTGACCCCTATTAGGTCTTTTTCGTTCAGCGCAACACCCAGGACCAGTAGGGGATGACCCGGAGAACTCCACATTTACCGTCATGATTTATGTAGTAGACCTTCGCAGGGTCTCTTTTAAAATGAGGACTGGTTTGACCCCAAGTACAAGGTCTTTTTCTGATCAGGTATGGCGACCACAACTTGGTAAACCCATAGGGATATGATCCACACAGGCTTTACATAAGTTAGAGTGAGTCCTGCAGTAGGTTCTTATTATCTGCTTGTCCTCGAAACTATAGTTTGGCATGGACCAGATCCTACCATCTCCTTAATTTCGGAATGATATTAGATGAGTGATTCTAAAGCGTTGATGACGTTGGTGACGTTAGTTCCTCTTTAACGCTAAATTGTAAGCCTTCTGCACGCTTTCTTGTGAGTCATGTAATAGCTCCTTTTAAGATTATTTCAAATTTTAGGCGGTGCATTTTGATTCCAAATTGTAAGAGTTTATTAACCAGATATCGCAATCTCTTTTATTGAAAGAATAGTCAGAAAGAATTGAATGATTGAATTCTATGGAGATGGTCCCTAAGAGCTTTACGTGATTGCTCGTAAATCGTGCAGATATAATTGCCTTGTTAATGGTAATTTATAACCTTCATAACTACGAGCATATACAACGTATATTGGATTAATATCCAAGATGCTGGATTCTATAAAATCGGCCCATACTGAAGATGTATTTCCTTTAGAAATTTTCATCTTGCTAAATAGTTTCTAAACACACATCGCATTTACATTTCAAACTAACTTTCTGGTTGTCCTATTTCCATCTCCCCGCGCGTACGTACCGCATCACCGAATTAAATTCCATTTTCGCCCCTGTCTCCCCTTGTAAAAAAAAAGACGGTCGCTGGCGGTCGTAATGGGGTTGAGTGACAGGACAATACGAATGCGAATTTGCGATACGTCCGGAACAATTGCGGCGTGGTTACCGTTGCTGCGGCGGTCGGCGAGTCAGCGGTGCGTTATCGAAACTTCAACTTTAAATTAGCTAATTTCAATAGCTCGTTACGACTTTGGCAAGCTGTAATTAACGTATGTATGTATATATTATCAGACGTACGCACAACAAAGAAAAATCGATGTGATAGAAATAATTATAGCGCTATAATACAAACAAGAATAATAAGGCGATGCGGAAAGTAGAATTTGGGAAATGTAAAAGTTAAGTTCGTGCAATATTAGAAAAAAAAAAGTCTTACTAGGACTGTGTTAAATCATAAATTAATGACACATCCACATAGGGAGAAGAGGCGGCCGTGTTTGGAAGGTGATTGTACTTAAAGTTTCGATTTTCTTCTCGTGCGAAATTCCATATCGAAGAATTGGCAACGACTCTACTTCTCTTTTTAAAAACACGCGAAGATAAAGGAAGAAAACGAACCGCCCGCTCCTAGATTCCTCTCTTTTCCATTTCCGAACGAATAAAACGTGTCAGATCTTAAGTGCTAAGAGCGCTATCGTACAACATCTGAAGTGTTTCTGCTTTTGGTTTCCTTCTTTTTTACTTCACTTATGATTTGCAGCGCGTTAGGACATAAGAACAACTTGCATAGATTGCCAACGAGTAAGTGTATGCAAAGACTAATAGGTACAGGAATAAACTTGATATGGGCGATTGTATTTTTGACAGTGTAATCAACACCAGCATGGGAAGATCGATGGTGATGATGATCTATGCATGCAAGCTCTAACGAAAATGCTTGTTGGACAAACCTACATGGTTTGGACGTCATGTCCTCGATCACAGTACGCTCCAGCTAGCCCTAATGACGTATTGACGTCTGACACGGCAGGGAACGTTTCAATCAAACATACTACCTTCGAGGGCGGCTGTAGACCACTTAATCTGCTCGATCGTCAGAGGCAGGGTCTCTTGCGTTATGTGATTAGAGGTATATGACGTAGTAATTTAAGAGGATTAGAATAATTTCGTCACACTGAAACGAATCTTTAGCTTATCTATTAAATCACATAACATAGTCTTCAGAAATTCAACAAAGGATATTTTATTTTAGCTCCATAAACCGCTCGCTTGGAAGTCGAAGTGAAACGTTTATGTGTAAGAAGATCACGGCGAACGATAAGGAAATCCAAAAGGAGGAGACAAGTTCATACTTATAGCATAAAGAAGTTCACCATTATCGTATATTTTCAATTACCGTCGGCAATATGGTGGTATTATATACTTTCGAGCCAATCTTGCATACGGCACCATCTAGTCACTTCTTCCCAACGCAATTACCATCTTGAATGCTGCTCGCGACTTTCCTAGCGGCCCGGCGTGAGCAACCCCATCCGTTGTGCTCGCTTTCCGCCTCCTTCCACCGTCACTGCCACCACCACCGGCACTACTCGCACCACTACATTGTACGTTATAAATGGAAATTAGATTTTGATAACGCTCGTACGCCTCTCTCCCTCGCTCGATTCCGCATTCGGATGCAGGTGGCGGAGGAGAACATAAACATTCCGGGAAATATCCAATTTTTGCACCTATTACTTCGATGCATGGATGAATCGGAAGAAGAGGCGGGGCCTTTTGTTAAAGTCGGGTTTGTGACGAATACCGAATACCGTCATTATAGCAGGGAAATACGATTCATTTGGATATTCTTGGGGGAAATTTCAAGTTGGTAATCGGATTCGTTAAGATTATGCGAGGAGTTTTCAATTTAGTCCTTCAAGTGTCAGTTTACCTTTTAAGTTTTTATCTGGAAAATACAAAGACACTCCTAGAGTTCTCGAGATTCTTGGTGGCTAGATGACAGGATTGGGTTTCTCTCGTATTATTAGATGACTAAAGTTTCATCTTGACTTTAGTAACGTCCTCCACACACTTTAAGCAGTACCTGACTGTACACTTTCCACCTTAAGTTTTACTTCGTCGTGTCCGGAACCATTTATAGTCTTTTAGCCCAATACCGAGCCAGGTCTAGATCTTCGCACTTGTTTGACCAAAAGTTGTTGAACCTGCAACTTTAGAAAATTGCTTTTCACTTGTGTGCGCCTATTTTTTAAAGATTAAGTGTCTTTCACGTTTCCAATCCAATTAGTTGCTGTACCAATGGGTATTCCTTTGGTGGTTCGTCCAGGTCACCTTTCAAGGACCTATTTAGAAATTTATTGCTACCTCGTGAACTGGCCCCGAAGACGTGATGATGTTCATCAAGATGTTTGCGTTAACTTTTAGTTGTATTCATGTGTTGATCGGCGAGACCAAGGGTTTGCGCAATCCATAGATTATGCAAATTTTTTTGCATTGGACTCTCATGTCATGGGAGTTAAAACGTCGTTTCCAAATTTTGGTGTTAAACGATGGTAAGAATTTCGAAAGATGTATCAGAAGCAATTGGTTAGATTCTGCTCACGTCTCGAGTAAGGTGACCGTTGTGGTCTGCAATTTACCATTATAGTTTCATGAAGCGCCGTGACAGACGAAGTTGTTGAAAACACGCCGGGCTTTATGTTTATGGGAGTTTCTTTTAGCAAGATATTTAAAGGGCATTCCTGGTGGTTTATATATGGGTGCCATTGTATAATTTCCACTCGATGGTGATGTGATTATCAAATCATGTTTCGTGAAGGAAGCGCTGACATATGCATGTATTTTGAGCCAAGTGCTTTTATAGCTAGCCGTATCCCGAATATCTCCTGTACACAGAGCAGGCTTTGCAAATATTCGATATAATAGCTTATTTCTTACACCTTCGAGGTTCATGCTCGTAATTGATAGTCTTGGTTCTGAGAAATGTGTGTTAATAGTGTGTCTAGATGGAATGAGCCATCCTTGTAAGAGAATATATAACATTTTGGGTTGAGTTTTTCAAATAGAATTTGGAAACGCGATCTATTGATGTCGTTGCCTCATGGTAGTCAATCCCGTAGTATACAACTGACAAGTTTTGAAATTACGAAGCTTTTAGAAGAGATTTAAGAAGACATACAGAAATCGAGTGGAAGATGGGTAAATAATAAGTGAGAGGTTGTGAGTCCTTGCTGTTATATCACCTATTTCCTCCTTGATTCATTTGTTTCCTCATCTCTCCACCACATACCCATCTTCGTTTTTGTATGTTTGACTAGCCTTGTCGAAATTCTATACTAACTAACTACGCAGAAACAAGAGGTAACATGGTGCGCTTTCTCGAGATTACCTTGGAACACTGTATAAGAATGTCTCACGTTTGCTGTTTTATCAACAGTTTGGTTTTTCTAATGAACACCCTGGGACGGTAATGTGCAGGTTAAGGTGAAGTCTCCTCTAATTGCGGTGAGAATCCTGAAAGACAATGCTGACATCTTCACCTGTGAACCAGAGGAACTGTAACCAGCAAGATCAACATCGGCCCGAGAATGGCACCTCCATGAGAACGTAGCCTCACTACGTTTTACTAGACTTGTGGAAAGTATTACTTATCCAGAGCCTCTTGTGTCAAATCCAAACAGGAAGGACACTGACCAGCCTTCAACCGGCAGTGACTGAAATGTGAAAACAGTAGTCAAACGAAAATGTGAAGAGTCATCGCAAACTACCGCTACTGCCACATCAAGGCGAAAGTGTGCATTGTACCCATTGATTAGACATGCGCGGGTAACCTGAGGAAAGCAAACGGCAATGTTGAGTGTAATTTGGGCATGAAATTGGAGTTAATGATTGGTTTATACCGATTTTTCACTATTATAGGTTTTTATATTTTTGGCACATAAAAAGAAATTATAAGCCCAAACCTTGTTTCTTTGTGTTTTTAAAGTGTATATAATAGAATAATAAGATATCAGTATCTCAAAATTTGTTTTGTTGACTCCGTCCGCCATTTTACTATGAAGGGTCACATACATATCTGTCCTTTATCTTTGTTACTCTTTCATTTTCAATGCGTATTTTTCCCTCAGCGAAACTTTCAATATACATATTTGGTACTCTAATAAATCATAAATGAACTTAGAAGAATGCCTACTTTGACATTAACACTACATTCGCCAGTGTAGCTTGGCCGAATGCAAGTATTCTATTCTCTGGAACAAGAAGAGTATCTCTTAATATTGATTAAAATTTTTGCGCTCACTTGCTATAGGACTGTTGTACCAGGTCTAAGTGTGGAATGTCTTGTATCGCATCAAATACCATCGATGTAGATTTCAAATATAATAGAAATTTTAGAATTTCTAGCCTTGTAGATACGGTTGTGAACTTTCCACCGTCACTGTATCTTTTGTACTTTTCTATACATAGGAGGTTGTCCCGCTTTACGTCTGGTGATATGTTTATGGTCGACCAGAGACAGCTCTATAATCCAGCGCGATAAGGATATATGTCCGTGTATTGTCGAGCTCTGCGGATCCCTAGAAACCGCAGCGGCGGCCGACCAACAAGTGCGCAAAAAGCAGAAGAAAAAAGGAACCGAGGAAAAAGCGTCCTCTCCGTTGAGACGAGAAAAATAACAGCTTAACAACGCGCGACAGGAAATCAATTAGGATTACAGCCGTGCAGCAACGCGGATATCGGACTGGTTTTGGGTAGAAAATTATAAAAATGGAAACGGGTAGCAATATATAGCACAAAGGCTTTTTTCCAGATTTCACTACGACCTCCGGAAACGGTAATCTGCTTTATTAGGTAGTATAACGTTCGCATTACGCCCTTTCCTCGAACGCGCGTTAAATTTCCTAATTAAAACCGACGGTAAAACGTTGTAGGGTTTCGTCCTTTCGTAAACCGTACCGAACCTCGTCACTTTTCGTTCCCGCACCTCCACCACTTCGAGGAGAATTACAATCCGACGAGATTTCGTTGACGTTTCCAGCCAGATTCTCTCTCTATCCCTCTCTAGCCTCTACGTAAGCTAGTCGACAACAATCAGTCCGGAGTTAAGCTAATGATAAAGTTAGAACGGATTGTACGCGTTTGTATGTATGTTCGTTCGTTCATTCGTCTCCTGGCGTGTTTGATTTTAAAGTTTCGAGCTGTGCCAATCAAGTTTCGTCATTACTTAGTTACGTGTCCGTTCTGTTAGATCAATAGCGTAAGATTTCTCGTCGGAATCGAAAGTTTAGGGGCGGAATGAGGACGATTTGTATTGCTAATGATAAGGTTAGATGACGAAAATATGTAGAAATGTCGGTGATAACTCTAACAATCTGAGTATGTGTAGTTTAACTCAAATAAAATAGTTTGGACCACGTCGATTTGGATAGGTGTAAATACGTATTTCGACCACTAAGTTGTCATTCTCAGTGGAAAGAGCACAAAAGAGAATAAGCGTCTTTCATAAATGTTGGGTAATATTTGCCTCAAGAAGCACAACTCAATATCCCACGGTAGGTACCGTAAGGTTTATCCTTGGGCGGGGAGTGGCTGTAATAGCTGTGGGCTCATCATCCGTCTAAAATCCTTCAGCACCTAGCCTGTTCTATATTTTCTGATATTGACCATCTTGCATCCAGTTAGTCGCGATCATCTTCAGGTCATATGGTCATAGTGCCAACTTCTCTTTGTAAACTATTTTTGAAGATCTTCAACGAGTTCGAAAATCTGCTCATCAGTTGGCAGTGCCCTTACACTAGATGTGAGAACGCGTAGTTTTTGCCTTCTCTTGTACTCTGTTCTTTTCCACAGATTTTTAATAGACTGTTGGGGATCGATAGTTCATACCTGACCTGATTATATTATATTAATCGCGTCCCTTTAATAGATAGAACCTCTGCTGAAGCTTTAGAAAAGTGACTACTTGTTAACTTCCTTATTGGTTATGTAAAGGAAAGCTTTTAAAACTAATTAGACTCTAAGATACAAATGTCTTCCCTTTCGGTTGAGGTTTCATAGCATCAGTGAGCGGTAATCGAAATTATTTGAGGCTCTTATCAGTACGTCAAAATTAGAAGCAAAATCATTGTAAAATAGACTTTTACACATTTGTTTACACACAGAGACATGAACAAATAACACCGTGTTGAGATCCAAAGACTGAAAAACTGATTTCCAAAATCCAAGTGGAATCTGTTCTGAATAATGAGGTATAGGTGACTATGATTTTCTGCTTCATAATAAACTCTCTTCAGTAGGAATAATTGGGAGACTGTGGTTTCGGTAAATATATGAAATAAATTGGATCTATTGGAATATACATATTTCTATAACTAAGTTGTCATCTTCATTGAAAATCGTACATGATACTAGCCAATCCGCCACGAACAACCGTGTAACTTGGATGTCAATAGTAATTTGGTCATCAATATTAAGTTAGTGTTGATTTGGTGATGCTCGAGGCCGTGACTTTTCACAGACTCTAAGTGTGATTTCTTCTCCATGGGCAGATGTAGATGATTGTTATTTGGTTCCTTTAAATCTTCTAAACGCAATGTAAATGCATGTAGAGAACCGAGGAAGAACAAGAATATTGTTCTTAATGCTAACACCAGAAAAAACTATTAACATTTCGCAAATTTTAAGAGCAGTTTTCTTTGAATCGTAAAATGTAAGAATCTATGATTGAATGCCTCTTAATCACCCCGACGGGACGGTGTTTAAATCGAGAAAGAGAATCAGACAAGGACGACAATACCATTTTCCAGGCCCAAAAGAAAGATATCTGGTTTCAAATTCTAAGTGTGGTTTCTCCCAGATTCTGAGCAATAGATGATGGTATACTACTATTGCCTTTAGTAAGCTTTAGGGAATCTATGTAGATATATATATATATATATATATATATATATATAGAATGAAATAAGAATGGGAGTGGTATTTTCCGCACTAGGGTCCAGAATTAGGAAAGTCCTTCAGACTCTTATCGGTGATTTAATCCGAATAATGAGATGTAGCATGTTGAAAACTGAATCTATAACCAGATTATAATTAATTTTAACCTTACTACTCAAAGCGAGTGAAAATAATAATTGATATACAATTGTAAATAATATAGAAGTAAGGTCGGATGCTTGAGGCACCCCAACACTGGAGATCTCCGATCTGATCGATTAATCATGACTATCTATCGCCTATTCCTGTAGTTAGGATCCAAATGGGTATAGAGGTACCCCACGATTATCATTGTTTAACCTGCAGTCTCAAGAAGTGACTTTATCAATCCTGTCGCCGTTGTTTCTTCCCGGATGATCATACTTTAAGCTAAATTGGGCAATATAAATTAGACTAACGTCAAAACCATTGAAAATAGCACACTATTTTCCAGAGCCAAAATCAATTACATTTATGATTTAAATGATATCCAAATTATCTGAAAGTAAATTCAGCTTTTTGACGATTTCATTAATAGGGGTATTATAACCATATAAGGTTCTATGAAAACCTAGAAAAAGCAAATTAACGCATCTTGTATCCATATTACGTACCCTAAACGAAATTAAATTTAGCAATGTTTGATTTCAAATTTAAGAGTGGTAATTCTACGTCGAGTAAACAAAGAAACCCTAGTAGGTTCAAACGTTCAACATAATTATATAAGTTTTTGTAAATTTTAAGTTTAATAGTAATAATTCATGGAGGGAATTATGCTATGTCATCGACCGCACCCGCAAACTAATTAGCTTCGTCGTTATTGGGACTCGTCAGTACGGTATAGTTGGTCCGCAATTGTAATTTTAGTCATCCCGTTTTTATTTTATTACTTAAAATTAGGTTAAAATTACCATTAACATTACTTCTTTGGTAGGTTACTACAATCCTTTTTTATCTTTTATTAGCCGTCCCTGTAGGGGTGTAGAATCAAATTAAGAAACAGGTTACTGTATTTCGTTCTTGTTTCTTTATGTAAATCCCAACAATAAAAGCACTCCTCATCAAATCCATCCAATTTCTTCTATACCTCCCTGCCATCAAATCGGAATCTAATTTCATTTTCATCGTCTGGCATACAACAAAGGCTTCTAATCGAAATATTTTTTAATATCTGCAAAGTACCATCCACCCCATCTTCGGCAGACACCCCTATTGTGTGATCTTTTAATAAAACACCCTACACCGAACAATACCCATCTACTCCGTCATCAATGGGGCCAGAAAACAAGGCACTAGTAATAAGAGTGTAAACGATCTCCTAACCAAAAAGGACGAAAGAAGAACGCAAGCGAGATGATGACGAAAGAGGGATAAAATTTGATGGAACCGCGTCGCGATACTCGCCCGGCGTAAATGAAACGGAGACGCCGGCCGCGTCCTCCCCGAAAGATGTGAAAGAAAGCGTGAAAAAGGAACTTAAGGGCTTCTCTCCTTCTATTTCGACAGGAAATGAAACATGTCATGTATATGATATCGGTTGACAGTTTGCGAGCTTGATGAATAAGCTATTTTGCGATCCTCCGATGGCGGTTTTCGATTCAATATGACGTACGATAAAGCGAAAAGGGCGAGCGACGAGTTCGTGTTCTCTGAATTTCGATTCGTTATATCGGACCAAATCAAGGGCGCATATGAAATTTGCAAGGTTTTCCTTAATAATTGACCTTATATGATAGATCTCTTACCACTAATAGGTCAATAAACAAGGCTGGTTTGAACGATAGTTATATTTTCAGAACGTTTACAAACGTTTTCGGAAAACGTTTGTAAACGTTCTGAAAATATAACTATCGTTCAAACCAGCCTTGTTTTATTGACCTATTAGTGGTAGAGATCTATCATATAAGATAAGTATAAAAAGGTCACGAAATATATATATATATATATACACTTAATAATTGAGAAAGTTGGGAGGAATCTTGAGTTCGTCTAGGTTTCTAACGAAAAGTTGATAAATGTTGGAAATTGTGATGGGATGAGACAGCTAGTAGCATTCTTTGTGGTCTACAAATTAAGTTTAGGTTTAAAGAAGTCGTGCTTTTCAAGTTCGAAGACTAGACTAGGTGTTTACAGTTTTACGTATGTTGCTCATCCCGTACTTGTTCTGGGATTTATCGGCTAGAACGCAATTTCAGATCTCTTGCATTTAATCTATTCCGAGTGTCGTCCCTAGTTCTCTAACTATTTGCTTCAATTGTAGAATTTCTTGGGGCTAAGAGCGATACCCGGTTGTTGTATTAGAATCGTTCGAACCGAAACGCATTAATATCCGCAATAACCGTTTCCAGTTACAAGTTGGAATAACCCTAAATCACCCGAAGTGTTTTACGCGCGCTTCCTGCTCCATAATCGTCCGACGAGCTTAAAACCGACGCAATACATCTTCGAAACGACCGTTTCTCTGTGTATCGCGACGTCCTACGCCTGTAAAAAGTGACAAATTCATTAAATCGGCGACGAGTCGCAACGGCGAGACTAGCGTGCCCGCAGCAGTAAATAGTTGTATGTACAACTTACATACATACATACATACGTAGCCCTGTCGAGACCTTCGCAGACCGATTGTCTAGTTACTGTGACAGTAGTTTTAGCAGCAGACTGTTCTATGTTCGTGCAGCGCGCGATCTTTTTGTTCAAGATACCCGTCGCTATATACAACTTTGTAATTAAATTGTCGATGCTGCTCGAAACATGAGTTTTTCTTGCCTATCTCTAGAATTTAATCAGTTAGAAAGGTCGAATCAATCAAACCCTGTGATATGTTTTGCGAATTGGAATAGTCGATTCGATCGATGATCCTATTTTGATTTTAATATGTAGAAGAATATTGTCAATATGTTGGCGACAGGGTTTACCCTTGGAGCAGAAAAAAGTAGTAATGGACGAAATGGATTTTCAATTTAATGGACGAAATGGTGGTTGTTAAGCTAACACTTTGACTTGGTAAAGTTTCTGCTTCTAAATCTGTGACCATGAAATCATAAGTTTTAGTCCAAACACCTCATCTTACCACTTTAAAAAATGTATTGGTTACATATCTTGGACAGCACTTGCACCTTCCCTAAGGTGTAGGTTGGCTTTAACAAATTTTCAAACCAGAAAAGTTTCTCCAGAAATGATTATAGATACCTCGAGCGCGCAAACGATACTAAAAAGTTCAAGTAATAGAAATAGATCTGTATCGCCTTGGAAATGACTTACAGTCCCCCTTTTCACAGAACCTCTAACTGTAACTGTAAAATATGACGAAAGAAATCTAAAATATTATTAATTAATTTGTATGTATAGATATTTTAATAATAAAAATCCAGCACTGGAAAGCTTGAAGTTTTATGGCTTAAGTTTCTTTTCGAACCAGTTTCACTGCCCCCTATCCATGGGGATTTTCTAACCTTTCACTGCCATCCTACTCAGGTCCTCGTCCACTGCCTGTAACCACTTTCTCTATGATTTTTCCTTTTTCTTCCATGTCCCTTCACCTCCTAACAGTACCTTTCTTGCCTGAATATTCTGTTGTGGCGTTCTGTATACTTGTCCCAGCCAATTTATTCTTTGTTTTCTAGTTCGACAATTAATTCAAAAGTATTGACGTAATAAGGTTTATAGAAATTTCGTCCAAATTTTTGATTATCGTAAATACCCAAAATCTAAGCGAATTGAAATGGGACGGTTTGTGATTATCAGACTAATCTCAGGTTCAAATTTGGTAAGTGTGGAAGTCAATTTACTCTTTGTTTTCTAATATAACTTGTTATGCTAGGATAACCATACATATCAGCCACAAAGTTACACCGCTTTCTGCATAGTCTCTGTTCGCATTTGTTCTTGTTTTCGTCCAAAATTCTTCTCAACGCTTTGCTCTCCCAAATATCTAACTTCATTATCGTACTTTTCTTATTCATCAAAGTTCCGCTACCACCCAAACCTCTTAACTGTTTTATAGATTTAGATTCTTATTTTCGTTCTTTTCGATATATGTTTGGATTTTAACATTCTTGAAAACATTCAACAACTGAATGCAAGAAACCTAAGCAGTTCTATTTATTACGAACAAATATCTTCAATCTGCAGATTGAAGGTCAGTTCCCTATCTAAAATAACATAAAAGCATCACACCAGTCCAAAAATATTTAAGCAATCATATAGACAACAACGACAATAATTTCTTCATTTGAAAAGCTCATCATTTTACATATATGTCAGTCAAGTTAAATAAGTCTGAAGATTTACTGAATAAATCTAAAAAGTTTCAGAAGTCGACAGATAAAGCAATGAATGAGAGCTTAACAACTTAATTATCAGACTCAAACTCTGTTAGTGTTGGTCTACACCCTAAATTATTACGATGGCTCTAAGTTTGGCGGAAGATCGTAGTTAGATTCTTTTGGGACTGATGACAGGAAAGTAATTTAGATGGTTATGGATATAAGACGAAAATTGGCAAAGTGAAACAGATTAATTATAGAAGCTTGTAGTGTACTTACTTATGAAGCTCATATTTGGACATTTATTAAGAGGCAAGAAGCAAAATGGTTAGATTCGAAATCAGACTGGAGCCATGGATGTAATAGCACATGCAGTCAAAAATCAAATGTGAATGGGTAAGACAGTGGGCAGAGAGTGGAAGACCGGATAAATTCAAGTTTAAAGAAGAAGGAGGAAATTGTTAATGTATCAGCTTAACCAGAGATCGAAGGAGCAATGTGGTAAAGGAAGACTACCAGAGAGATGGGCTGCGAGTTGGCAGTCCTCATTAACGACAACAGTTAGAACAGTTTGTGACTAAAGCAAGAGCCAAAAGAAGAAAAATAGTTTACTACACCAGTTTTTGTTAGGTGAAATACCATTAAAGATGCTTCGTCTTCTTGCCAACAAAACACTCTCCGAATTAATAATTCCAGTGAACAATGCATTGATGATGATTCAAATTAATCTTAGATATTAAAATCGTCCACACTTCTTTCCTCGCCCTTTACCTTCGACTGACATAGGGCAAGATATCCCCTGAGTCTTCGGAAATGATTTCGAAATTCGAAATTGCTGATAGAATGGTAGTTATCAGTAATGTATACCTCTAGGTGTATCTCTCTTGTTTTGACCAAATCCAAGCACCCAACAGTTGTACGGAGTTTCGAGAGTTTTAACATTAAAATCATCCATACAATTTGCTTTTGTCTCGAAATGAGAATTTTCTTATCGTCTCGTCTAATTTTCCGTAGAAAGCTTCAATGTCTTAATTGTTGTGACTGATGATAGGAGCGTAAATTTATATGTATTATACTTACGTTGATGACTTATTTTTATGCCTATCACTAGTGATTCTATTTCTTGAGGAATAAGCTGTGTATACGTTTCTACTTATAAAATAGTCTTAGCATTCCTAATGGGTTTCAACAGTGCCTGCCATTGTTAGCTCACGTCTCTCCTCTTTAATAGTTCTTTGCTTTTCACGATGGAGTAGTCTAGGCATACTTCATGCAACCACCAAGTTTGGTGGTATCCCATTGTTTTTCGTCATTCCAGCAGCCCATGCTATATGTGATGCTTGGGTTTTACCCTCAACTAAGGTATTTCAAATTCGATTTTTTCACCAACCCAATCACAACATAACTGCTTTCACCTCTCTTGTATTTTACATTTTCTAAACTATAAAATTACACAGAACGATGATACCTACGTCTCTTGTTAGATCTCTGCATTTTTTATCAATTCGAAACGAAGAACAATTCCACGTACTATATAAGGAGCGATCATCAAAGCCGTTTAGGTACTGATAGCCGCCATTAATAAGAGTCGGCGCTAACGAGAACGGAAGAAATAAGGTGGAAGAACAGAAGGAAGCCATTATTTTGCGATGGTGCGCCCGGAATGGGAAACCGACGGCGTATAATTTCTCAAGGCGGATTTATCGCCAGATTTAAGAAGTGTAGAAACGTATTTCCGATTCTCGACGCATATTCGCCGAAAGTATAGGGGGTGGAGAAGATCATATTAAATTTTATTGGAGGCTACTAACTTATTGGCCTATGCGCGGTGAATAAATAAGGAAAATAAGTGTACTGTTACAGAAAAAATACGATCTTGCGATAGGGAGTTAAGATTATATATTGTCGCTCTATATTTCTCTACTGCCATCAGATGTCATAATTTTATATGTTCGCCAATTTTAATAGAAATAGTTCGAAGACTTCGACGGCACAAGTCGTTAACGAAATTCCTTCCAAGTTTAAACCGTGTTATATACATGAAGTTCTCAATATAGCATGCTTGATTAATGTGAATAGATTTTTATGAGTTGAGAAGGTCTCTGTGTTCTCTCATCATATTCCCCACCTTTCGCCACCTAGCTTCTATATCATCAGAGTCTCAATAGATCTCGAATGGTGCACTCAAATTTTAGTTTAGTTTGGATCAAAGGGTCAGTATTTGTGTTTACTGCAGAAAAACCATCTTCTCAGATCTAAATTTTGCCAATCTGGATAAGTGGTAAGTACGCAACCGCCGGAAATAAAGACAATTAGTTCGATACTTATTGACGTAGTAGGGTGTATAGAATCTAGGTCCAGATTTTCTTTTTATCATAAGTACGTAAAATCGAAGCAAATTGAAATGTGTGGATATATATAAGTTAGAGATGGATTTTCATAAGATAAAATAAGTAAAATGTAATATTGAAAAATACGTATTACCTGACAGTACTCTATCAACGGTGACTATATTTTTATTTGTTATAATATTACAACTACTTAGTACAGATGATGCTATTGAAATGCAGGTTTCATTAAGATATTTGTAACACTTCCACCGATTTGAATATTTAACAAAACAAACAAAAATCTGCGTACGTTAAAGGTTAAAACAATTCCCCATATTTATTGCACACCAATAGTGCTTCTTTTTGGTTAGAGTCCGCAACCATATCTTCAGATGCAATTTTCTTGATAGTGATTCGGCCAACTAGTACTGCTTCTCGAGTGAGGTATTGTACGTCTATGTGTTGGCTTATTCCAATTCTTTCTTCAAGTTGTTTTGACAATTTACGTAACCAAATCGCCTCTTTCGTAGCTGACGCAAGAGCTATATATTCTGCTTCGACTGTGGAAGATTTTGCCAACTGATTGTGCCATTTGCAAGTAGGAATACGAATCCGGTGGTCGATTTTCCATCAGTTGGACATCCTGCAAAATTCGAGTCACAATATCCGTAAATTTCGGAATTTCCATTCTTAACTCAGTATCTTTTGTGACTCGCAAGTATCACATAACTCGCTTGGTTACTGTCCAATGAATCTTCTTTGGTTTGGAGTAAAACTGACAGAATATGCCAATGGCTTAAGCTACATCTTAACAAGTCGTGCGGGCTACATAGAGGACAGTTTCTATTGCGGATTGATATAGTCTTGCATCAGCAAGTCCATCTTCAGTAACTGTGAATCAGCGTTAGACTCGTGCATATTATACTGGTGCAAAATATTTTCAATAAAGATTTTCTAATTTAAACCTATAATACCCTATTGCCTATCCCGTTTTATTTTGATTCCCAAACAAAAATTATGTAATTCTCCTAAATGTTTCATTTCACATTCCCTTAACCTTCCTATACTCACGTCAAAATGAAAGACGTATACTATACTATATAAATCGGTCTCACAGACCGTATGCGTGAGTATAGGAAGGTTAACAATGCGCAACCATCAAAAGTAGAACAAGTAAGGCCAATATTTTTGGGAAATTTGTCTAATTTTAAATACTAATTGTTTTAATCCATTTCCTCTTTCTTTGGAGACTTCAAGACGTTCTGGACATTCCATATATATTTCATTATCTATAGAACCTTGAATGAAAGCTACATATGCATCTAAGTAATCTATTTCACACGTATTAACTGTCAGTAATCTACAACGGTGACTACTTAGTACAGATGGTGCCATAGAAACGCCGTTTTCATTAATATATTTACAACAAAATGGGACGACTTGTGTTTATGAGAGAAAAGAATGCTCTCAGATCCAAATTTGGTAAGTGTAGAAGAATTGAAATGTCTAACTTATTTCCTTGTTATGAACAAAACTATCTTGAAAAAATGCAGATCAGAAAAGCTTGTTACTTATTAATGCTAAATTCTCAGTAAAAATTTACATTCCCCGAATGGAAAGAGTAGGAAACGACACATTAGTTTAGGATCATCCAGAAATAGTAGATACTTTTCCAATAGAACAGGTTCAAACGGTTCCCATCCAAAATTCATAAGAAACGGTTAAGATTTCCAACAGGCAGAGAAACCAGGTAGCACGTTCCAAAATCCCAATGAGAAATCAAATTCCGAAACGTAATTTATTCAACACGGTCGACTCCGCAATCTAAGAATGATAGACATTTTACGTAATATACGTAATATAATCGATACCTTTCAAACACAATAGACTAATCGAAATTATAAAAACTTCCCTTGAACCCTCGTAACACAATTGCTGCGAAATAATCTACCCCTAGCTAGCATGGCATTCCCAAAAATAGTCGATATTTCCCGAGTATAAAATTTTCCTGAGATTGTCGCCTTGATCCAATACCTCCAAGATGCACTAAACTCCAATGATTCCACCACTTTCATCTAAAATCTTTGAGAAATGATGGAATTTGCAAAGCACACCGTTTTTCTCAAATTGACGACCTCCGGCCCAAAATGAAAGAAATCCAACTTGCAAACCAACTTGCAGTGGTATGGAGATAATGGATTCTTGACGATCTAACTTATAATATGATTTCTTGAGGACGACTAATTGTAAGTCTACCGAAGTGGAACGAATTCATATTTGATGAATCACAATTTTCGTGGATCAGAAGATCTAAATGTTCGATATCAAACATATAGTCTGCAATCTCAACATGATCACATTTCGCATAGTTGTGTCTCACATGCTCTCTGCACTAATACATACATGTACCTCACTCTGCACGTCTGATTGACTCATGCAGCCGGAATTATAACGTACTTATGCGGGTACGTGTACACGATGTGTCGTCTACCTTAAACCTACATGCAGTAGGTGTACTTACACCAACTTACACGTGGTCGATAGTTCGAGGCGGCGGTTTGTTTGACGATCCCCGAGCGATACACAAACGTGCCCGACCAGACCTGAGTTGCACGCAGACGTATGTGACATATATACAGTCGCATAATACATCTACTGGCGGTGCTTATGAATAATAATCGCGAGAACGACCGCGCGTCGTCCCTGCGTCGCTCGCATTTGCATAAATATGATATTTGCTCGTACGTTATGTTAATGTCGCGGGTAATAGTGTTGAAACATGTGTATGTAGATTGCGAGGTGATTAGTTCTTGATTTAAAAGCTCGCATCTCTTAATTTGATGATGGATTAGTTTCTGTAAGCGTACGGATATCAAAGCGACAAAACGGAAGAAATTAAATCTATTTTGCTATATGCTTTAATATGCATTAGGGGCAACAGGTCTTTCTTTGAATGTACGCATTGGGAGATACCTGGTCAGAGTCACAGTAACCCCACTGCAGCATTGTGTTCTTGCTTGTGCCACACTTGCAAGATGCCCTCAATGTAAAGAAATTCAATATTTTCCGACAAGTGACCTGTTTACCTCTAATAGTTGTCAATAGCCTTTAAACTTTTGGTAAAAATGATAATACTATGATAAAAAGTCGGAACCGTGACCGATACGGAAATTCCACGATACTGTTCGAATTACCTACTTAGATGAGGATAAAGATGGAGATCCAACCCGTGCTAGCGTAATGGATACGGCGTAGGTTTAAAATGGATAATTTATTAACAAGGCGCCACTCTCCATTTATAGAACTCAATCACATTTAAGTGTCTGGAGTCAGAGAGATCCTCCAGCTCTTTAGTAAGTGAAGCGAGGTTATCCGAACCGTCTACGTTCTGGATCTTTTAGTTGGTCGTGAAGCGACCAGCCAAATTACTTGAAAACTGTATTTGCAAATAACAAACAAAATAACAATTAACTTGAGGCGAGAGAATGACGTTAGACAGCACTTTATTTGTCACTTGAGGTGTATCGATTAATTTAAATCCCATTTAGCTTCTTACCTAATATTGACAACACTTTCGGTAATAGTTGGACTTCCAACGGTCTTACATCCACCTTACAGCTTTACCAGAACGTAATTAAAACAAGAATATATTAAATTATTATTATCAAATATATTATTAAATTAGAAAACCAATCTACCCCCTCGCCCATCCCTTAAAATACTAAAAGCATTAAATGCCAAAGGTAAAAATATTTTTCTACTCGAACACAAATCCCCTGATTTACTAACTTTAAATTAACTAAGCGATTCTAGGAAATTTTCCCCAAAACTCAACGAGTCAAAAATGAAATACAATAAAGGCGGGATGTATATTCGATTGTTAACTTCGTACGACGTGGTAATCGGTATCGGGATGGAAGGTGTCCAAGATGGCGAGTTTTCTTGCACTTGATGTAAACATGTCAGGAAACCATTCGAACACAGCAAACTGAAGTCCTTCCAACTTCTACGTTAATTCTTAGATGCTCTTAAATAATCTTAGCTCAACTCGCACTCTATTAGCTTACACTATTTAGTTTATACTAGGATCCTACAACAACCTGAAAGAGAAAATAACGACATCGTAAATAACAGAAGGAAAACTCACATCCAATAGGGGGAAAGCAAACGTACAACGGCCGATAGTTCGAACAGCAAAATTGGGGAAACGACCTCCCAGATTCACACTATGATAATATTAACTTCTCAGAGTCGAATTTCCGTATATATTCTCGCCTCGGAATAACTTATTCACGGAAAACGACCTGTTCAGCTGAACGGCACGAGCAGAATGAATCACGCGTGCATCCGAAAAGGCGATTTGTATCAAGAAACCTACATTTAGGTCAGTTTATGCCCAACTAAAGACCGCCCTGAAAATAATCATATGTAACATCCGTACTGGAACAAAGTGCTGCAAGGCATCCAACAAGGAAACCTCTTCTTAATATGTGAAAAATTGAACGCTTCTCGCACATCAATAAAACCCTTCAGCTTCACCTATCCATGGGAACAGGGCCTTGCCTACTCAGTCACGGAACAAATATGAAACATTTTGCCATTAGCCAATCTATTCCGAAAGTAATAAACTATTTCTGAGCGCAAAATTTTCGGATTATTGGCATATGCAAATTGTGCTTACTTTGTTTTAGCCACGAAAATTCGTCCGCGATTCCAATTTTTATAACTCTAAATTATGGCGGCGCCATTGTTTAAAGATTTACCCAACTGTGCTATTGTTGAATATATCCGCAAACTATATCGCCGTGTTGAAACGAACTTTTAGCAAAAATTAATGTGTAATTCTGATTTGGATAATTCCATAATTTCGGTTGACGTTTTCATTTGTGTTTTAGTCACGAAAATTCGTCCGTCATACTAATGCACATAATCCATTACATGGTTATATAGATAGTCCTCTAGATTTTATTTTGTTATTCCAAAAGTATTGGATCAACATAAAAATGAATTCATACCAAAATTGCTCACAAGGCTTGGAGAATTGTTAATCGGAAACGACACAATTTCAAATATACGACAAAGCGTAGAATTGCCACCTTTGAAAATGTTGTTCACGCTTGTTTCAAGCTTTGATATTTTTCCACACGTCAGAAGGAAGCCGCAACCATTACGTTACGAAAGTGTTCAAATTCTTACATTTCTGAAAAACTACAGACTAATTAGTATGTTACCCAACACCAACCACGGAGAAACTAGTGGAGTTTGGTTGTAGGTCGATTTTAACTGCCAACCGAGGAAGATAATATGCTTTCTCTAGAATAATTTGGCCTTACATCTGGACACTTCATTACCGATCAATTACTACTTTCAATCACTACGGGAACGTTCTGTTTAGGATTAGTCCTGTTTGACCATCCAAGAATTTTGGAAACATATGGCAATGAGGACTATCTCGTTGGTACTAGAAAAATTTCCAATCATGCTTCAAGAAGAGATGTGCGCCTAAATTGACGGCTGCTGTTCCATAAAGCTTCTATATTCACTAAAATTTGAAGGAAAGGCCACGTCCATCAAAGTAGAGCTGTAACCTATAATGGCAGTTCTGGTAATATGGTTCACGAAATAAAACTTCAACAGTGATTCCGAATAAAAACAGGTTCGTCCATATGTACGAATGTTATTCTAAACGTTTGTAAAAGTATTACTATAGAAGTAAAATATCTTGCAGTGATATTCAATTCTTAGGTTATTTTTTAAAGTTCGGATGAAGGCCATGCTACAGTTGCTATTGCTTCCCTCTATTCAACGGGAACAGCAAACACCTTTTCCAAGTAGTATAAAATTTAGTAGCTGGAAAATTTTTAACGCCTCATGGTTTGTAAACAGCGACAAACTGCACGCAAATCTCCAAATGTTTTAAATGGACGTATATCTACCCACCATGGTAGAGAAGTAGTTTGTCGAAGTCGAATCCATACAGAACTGTCACTCATACAACAGTGTTAAACCGAATAAAATTAGACTTAGGGCCTGGTTAGAAACTTTTCAATTTTTTTCCTGTCAAAAGCATTAAGTTTTCTGTTGTTCAGGTTGAATTTTTCTTTCCCAGTATTATCGACAATTTACTTTCAGCTCCTTTACTTCTCGTTGTCATGGTTTCCCTTGCTAATCGACCATTCTCCTTTCTTCAAGTCTTAGTCATCTGATTCTTTGTGATATTAGTTGCTTTTGACAACATTTTACCCATAACTTTTCTGCTTACTATTCAATTTTAGTCAGGTATTTCTTTGTTGCTTTTTATGACCACGTATTCGGTTTTTCTTTGTTCACTGCTTGTCATTGTTTCTTCATTCACTCTTCATTCTTGTAATTAATAGTAGTTCATCGGTTTATGCTTGAATGACAGACCGGAAAGATTAAGGTTAACAAATAACAGGACCAATACTTAAATTTCCTCCCAATTAAACATAGATAACTAACATGTTCAAACAAGTCCTTAATCTAAATTTACAACCTTCCACACCCATTCCTCTTCGGTAATACGACCAGGTTGCTTTCGAAGCTACCTTAATAGGAACCTATCCGACTAATTCAACGGGACGAGGCCAGCGACCCCGAGCACTAATTCCCTCCCTCGCAATAACCGAAAAGAAATAAATAAAAGAGACCCTCGGAAAAACTCCGGGGCGATTCGAGCCCGCGCGCTGTGCCGTAATTACCGATTTTCAGGTGGGTTTATCCGCGGGGGCTCTAACGATATTAACTTCGTACGTGTGACGGTCCTATCGCCCTTCATCCCCGCTTCACCCCTAGCGATGCCGCTCGGTAACCGCGGAAACTGCGTAAAACGAAAGAGGATAATAAAAAAGTTACTGCGGCCAAATTGACCGTTCCAGATCAGCGACTAGTGTCTGTTGTCCACCTGCGTCTTTCCCTCTTTTCGTATAGTAATTGATGGTAGTGGTGGAGGAGGGTACTGTCCGGGGCTTTAGTTAAATCGGCGTGAAAGCTCTTGATGTATGTACATATGTGTAGGGTTCTTTGCACCGTATAACCAGAGATCAAGGAGTTAAAGTGGCAATGTTGGAAAGACTGGTGTGCAGGATGAGTCTAGGAAAAACCTTACCGAAGTTTTCCGAGAAGTGAAATCGCTGGAGTTATGAAATTGTAGTGATGGAGTAAAGTGGGAAATCTATTGATGATATTTGGCACTAACTGTTTTCATAAAAAAATTTGTACATAAAAAATTAGTGCTCCCCAATGAAAAACACAGAAAGATACTAACATTCTTAATTTCATGCAAGACCCTGCCACACCCTCCACGTAATCCAGTTTTCACTTCTTTTCTCAATTTCTTTTCTTCAGACGATATCCTCGCACGCGTAACCTTCTTCTCCTGCACTTCCACCCTTCGTCTACAAATCGTCGGGGTCGTCGTGGGTGTCGTTACGCCCAGCGCGTCAGCCAGTCCAACATAAAATTCCCGGCGTCACTGTTTGCCGGATAGTTTAGAAAATTCTTCGAGATTCCTCCGTCATGACAACGAGGCGCAGCTGACGGGGTGAAGTCGAAAGTTTGTCGAAGTAATTTCGGACGGCGAGGGCGGTTTTAGGACGAAGGAAGCACGCGGAGGAAAGGGGCCTTCCTTCCACGAAGAAAGCGTTTCGGTGAAAGTGGCGAAGTAGAGTTTTAAGCGGGACCGAGATGATTTAGTAATCACGTTTTCGTTTTTCTTTTGAGTTTTTCGACTGTTACTTTAAAATGTTGCGATCGAAGTATAAACTGAAAAAGTGCCTCGTCAAATTAAGTTTGGCAAATGTGTTTTTTAGGTAGTAGTATATGCTGAAATGAAGCATATAACTTCCATGGAAAGGACGATATAGAAACAAGAGGAAACAAGGATGTCTACTACTTTGCCAGAAAAATAGGCAATTTTACGTATTACGGTTCCTTCGGGGTAATAAAAGCCTTGTGGGTGGGACCGACGCGATGACTGTTGAATTTTAATAACTAATTTGTTCGCTGGCCGACGCCGCTGTCTCTTTCCCATTCCACGACAATTTTATGATGTCGGGCTTAACGGCCGGCTGACATATCGCCCGAAACGTTGCAACACGCGCTTATTTTGTGCTGTACGTTATTGCTTATAGGTATCTCTAATTAATTTTTTCATTTGACGGTTTCCTTTTTTTTATTTTCTTTGTGTCATATAGCTTTTACTGTCATTCTATAGGAACATAAAATTGTACAGCAACAAAGTGGTACAATAACACCGGAAATAAAGGGCCTAAATTCTTAATAAATGCGTATTCATGCCTTTGCCTTTCTTTGGAAAAGTTCATCCACCTGCTTTCAATAGGCCACCCAGCAATAATTGTTATTTAATCTCTATAACTTGAAGAGAACTTTTGAAATCTTTATAAAAGTCCAACATACTTGGACTTCAACAAGATCTACATATAATCCTAAACGTATTCTCCTGCTGTAAACTCAATAGTAAACTAGTGGCTTACTACTTACAACTTCATCTTCAACTTCATTTCTTTCTATATATTTATCTTCTTCTCTCTTCCTTGACGCTCTCCCCAACGACACTACAATCTAAGAAAGACGCTGGCTTCCTACAGTTTTCGTCTTCAAGTACTTCTAGGTTGCTTTCCTTGACCAATTATGCACCTACAGTATCTGTCTGGCATCACTGCTTACCTCTTCTAACCATCTATTTCTAAGTTCCATCTGAAGTTTCACGTAAATGTGGAATTTCAACTGTAACCTATGGTTCATCTGAAGGACATTGAATTCCTTTATCGTTCAGGAGAAACTTCAGAAGCAAATATAAACATCTTTCAAAACGTTATTTATACACCAGTCGTCTTTTTATTTCGGAATTTAAAGTTTTGATGATTATTCAAAGCATGAGCGCTGCTGTCAATCCCTTTTCTTAATGTTTTACAAGAATCTCTATGCCCAAACCATTCAAAATCTATGCATTACATACCAACAAGAAAGGCAGCAATTTGCAGAGCCGCACCTCCAGCCTTTGCAGGTTTGTTTCGCCCTAAAATGGAAATGAGCTTGTTGCAGGCAGCAGAAGTTCGGTTTGCGTCTCTCTGCTCTTCTTCCACAATAAATTCGGATCGAAGCACACTCACTAAATAATTTTCCGTCAGGACTTCACGAGACTGTCATGCTGCCCAGGTAGAAGTTTTCACTAGGAGGGCGCCGTTTTCTAGTAATTGCTAGGTTTTCCTACTAATTCCATTAAATACCCTTTTCCGAAGGGATCTATCAATTACTTTGGGCTTGCATATGCGCTTCTATATTTATTACGGTGGGTATATGCGTTATATATTTGTACGCTTTCATCATCATTATCATCGTGTGCAACATGGATTTTTAATTTTGGATGTATGCCTCCTCTATGCAGATGTCTTGACATCTTTTGATCGCTATAACGCTTTGCTGACCCGACGTGTTGGCAATTGGTTAGGATCTGGGAATAAGTAAGTAGATTTGCGGAAAAAAGGTAATAACATGACTTCTCCCAGTCAGTAAGGCTTCGGTAAGAAGTAAAGCTCACGTTGGCGGAATCACATTCCAGTAGTTCATCTATCTTTCACCATTCTCTAGGTTTAGCCAGTATCAACGTGAAGCTAGATAGTTCTTAAATAGTTGAGCTCCATGATTTTGCTTTTCGTCTATGTACGAGACACGTGAATATTTTGAAGCTCGTGTGAAGCAGGAATATCACTTTGTAGTTTATTAAAGTTAAGCTTGTCTCCCTACATCAGGCATATATTTTTTCTCCTATCACCCTTGATTTCTGCTATATTTCATCTCTCATCTGTTATTAGTTTATATGTTCTATCTGCATCTGGATGTCCTCCAGCTATCTTGTTGTTCTCTGGCACTTTATGTATCTTCAGTGCTTTGATAGTTGTTATCCCTCCTTTTTTTGTAGGTGATTGTGTCCCTTCGTTTTTCTGGATTCAATTTCTTGTTAGTTCTTCCATTTCAGTATGATGAATATTTATGGAAGCATCCTGCATTTTGGAAAAACTAATCCGGGTGATAGTGGCATCATTACTTATAATTGGTCCTTAGCTATTCCTACATTAGTTGCTGCGTGGTTTGAATCTTTATCTAAGGCGTTTGAGACATTTATATGCTTATTTGCTGTTGTTCGTGATACACTGTTTCTTATACCAGGTCCTCAAACTTGTGCAATTTCTTCTCTAATGTTGCTTCTATTTGTTTTTTATTTAATTCTTCCTGTATACGATTTTCTATTTCGAGGTTTTCCAAATCGGTTTGATTCCACAAATTTGAGCTCCTTCAGCGCGAACTACAGAGAGAAAACTGTCTAAAGAAATGAAAAGTAATTTTAAGAATTATTTACAAACAATGCGAATTATCTAGTTTTAAACAACACCAACGGAGAAAGACGTACAATCAAAAATATATAGACGGACGAGTCAGATAGCTATTCTACTGCGGATAGTAATCCACTAAATTGAAACATGATTTCAGTAAATAAGATGGCCGAAAGCAGGATGACAACAACGTCTCATAAGATTTCAAAAACAAGGAATGTACGGTAAAGCCCAAAAGTAGTTTTCCGGCGGGAATCAGAGAAAATGATGTAAGCCAAAATAGTACGGAAGGAAGTATAATGAAGAAACCAAAACTAAAAAAAAAGAAAAAGGAAGAAATCAAGGGACGATGAAATGTTAAGAGATGATGTCAGCATAAATGGCTCATAAGTTTATGTTTCAAATTTTTAAGGGAATACTTGGCACTTTAATAATAAATAGTTAAATATTTACCGCGTTTAGGCTTCTCCATCTTGCTTCTTTCTATCCACTAGGTCAACGAAATGTATTACTATATATATTACCAGTTTAGAACGCCTTTTGGCGCTGGCCGATGCTTATCATCCATTCTTTCCTGTTGCTCCGCTGTCCATCTTACATATACTTTGTTTTCATTGATGTTGCAATTCATTGACTCCAGCTTTCCTTAGGTCTTCATGTTTCCTTTCGTTTTCCGGGAAACCATTCAATTCTGTTTTCAGAAAGTCTGTTCTCATTCATTCGTTGGTTATCATCAGATTAAATTATCTGTAATAATTTCTTGGATTCCAAAATATTGTTTAATGACCTTATTTCTGATCTTATCCATTCGCCATATTTGTGCAGCTCTCATAACGGCATTAATTTTAACTTTTTCTCATGTATTCCTCTTTCGTTCTGTTATTCGCCATGTTTTTAATCCTTATACTAAAGCGCTTTTTATCATAATATCACATATTGTACTTAATAATGCTGCGTATTTCTTTCTCCCAAAAATCGCATTCAGGTACCTACTTTCGACTTATTGTGCATTCTGCTTCTTTTCAAGCATTAGCGTGGGTATCTCCAATGATCTTCGATGATTCATTGTATTACATATTTTAGGTGCTGATAAAACGTTTCTTTCTCTTCTAGGTTCTTGTTCTCTATAAGGTAATGTACATTTATTAATGTTGTATTAAGAAATTGAATTTATTTATATTGAAGAGCTTTGTCTATAGCTTAGACATTTTCCACTTATTGACTGAAAGTCGATATATTAAATTTCATTTCCTTCTTAGGTATGACTGTCATTTTTAGTTGCCGTCGGTTAGTTTGTTGTAAGGTAATAGGAATTTTAGCATCCCCAACTCTGATCTTTACCTATTTAGTTGTGTTAAAAGGTTTCTCTGTGCATCCGCCTTATTCAAAGTTCTGATGTTCTCTAATCCATTTTCAAATTTCGAACTAAACTGTTCAGTCATTCGTAGCGAGTATTTATTTTTCTTCCAAGAGGAGCTAGCAAAGATTTATATAACAAAAGATCGGCGGGTCTCCAGAGGTGTAAACTTGGTAAATTGAGTGGGGGTGGGGAATGATTCGCTAAGCTCTCAGTTTATCTTCTCTTCATGAAATCGAACTATAATAACTATTGATATTCAAACCATCTCGATCAGAACCTCTTATCACCTACGTGCGTTCCTATAGTCATAAACAACTTTGAACGTTAATCTAATTGACCGCAACATGTGCATCGTCCTCTCTTCATATTCCTCTCCCTCTTCGTACTTGATTATCTTTCTCCGTTCTACCATAAAAATAACATTTTCTAAATAGATCGACGAACGAAATGCCAGAACGTAACAAATGATTCTGAGACCGCATAGACTACCTTCGAGCGACTAGGCACCGTTTCCTTCTCGACTTCGACGTGAATTATCACGGCTCCGTCGTCGAGTCATTTCAATAGAAAGCTTTCGCTCGACGACAAGTACACCTGATTTTAGCGCGGGCCGCTGGCGTGTATGTACGGTTAACCCGACGCTATTAATCGTGTTGCGAATATTCATGAAGTCTGGGAACCGGTTCAGATGCATCTAGTGCAGAAGTGTGCTCGAGGAGTTAAGGAGAGAGGCAAGAACCTCCGCGCGGCGAATAATTGGAAATACGTTTGTTTTCGAATCGGAGTCGACTTAATGGATTTCGAGTGCCAGACGGAAAGACTGAATGACATGATTAATAAATAGTGCATATGTGAAAGCTCAGTCTCATTGCACAAAATGGTAAAAATTTAATTTATCAAGTTGCAATCTATACACCATCCTTCTTTTCTTTTTAACACATTTTCTGGTAAAAGAATTAGTGCACACTTTCACGTTCTATGTGAATCTGTACTAACAATAACTAGGCTTTCTCAACAGATTTCAATCTAATGTGTGGATCACCTCCCTTTTGTTTTTTCAATGATCCAATATTTAGTCAAAGTATGTAATGGGCGAAACCCTCCCTTTACGTAAGAGATATACAAATCAAACAACAACCTCCCGTACAATATTGAACTGTTCTTCAAGTCATTTTATGAGCTAGATACAGATCATATGCCAATGAGAGCCAAAATTAAATACTGAAGACCTCCCAGAGAAGAGGAAACAAGGGAAATAAAAATAGATACTCCATGGAAAAGCTAAAAGGAAATAATATCAAAAGTGAATTTCAGAGAAAAGTAGATATGACTTTACGAGAAAGTGCATATGAGAATGTAGAGGTAGAGAAAATTTGAAGACATAATGACCGGAGGGGCATAAGTATTAAAAGGAAGACAAAGAAAAATCAACAAAATAAAACGGTCCTCTGTAAAAAAAAAAGGAAAACTGGTGGGAAGCACAGAAGACAGTTTAAATAGATGGACAGAACTTTTCCAAAATATGTATGGGGCAGAGGAAAAAGAAGAAGAAGAAGAACAAGAGACGGGTGTGTTGTCTGTTGGAACAAATCAACTCAATAGTGATAGAAGATGAAGAACCACCAAGAAGTGAAGAGATTGCCGAAATAATAAAATCGTTCAAGAATAATAAATCACCCGGAGGCAATGGGATAACTGCAAAAATGTTAAAAGCAGGGAGAGAAAACGTTGAAGAGTATATCCATGTGATGATTCAAAAGATTTGGCAGGAAGAAACAGTGTCAAGCAGATGGAAAGAATCATTGATATACCCAATTCACAAAAAAAAGGAGACAGACCCTGTGTGAAAATTACAGAGGCATAGTTGTCTACAAAACAATAGTAAGGGCAAGAAAAATAAAGTAAACGAAGTGGCAGAGAAGAAAATAGGCCAGTACCAATGCGGATCCGAAAGAAATGGATCAGCAAATATTTGTACTGAAACAGATTATGGACAATAGCAAAGAGCAAGTTTACGCAAGTCTACAATAAGATCAAAAGAGAGAAAGTATTTGAAGTCATGAAGGACATTGGTATAAACGATAAGCTCGTAAGATTGGTCAGAATGTCACTTACAGACACCAAATACAAAATCATGATAAATGGAAATGCGTTTAGAAAATTGGAACAGTCGGCCAAGGGTAAGAGATTGTAGATTAACAATAGTAAAACAAAGGTGATGGGAATAGGGACGACAATGGGCACTCAACAAAACAGTAAAATGACACTAAGAATGGAAGATGCAGTCTATGAATTGGTAGAGGTAACAAAATATAACTATCTGGAAATCGGAATAACAAACACTGGCGGGGAGGAGAATCAAATTCAGTGAAGAATTAATAAGGGAAATAGATGCATGGCCAGCTCAATGCATGTAATAACGTCAAGGAATATTTCAAAGAATACAAAAAGAAAGAATTTACAGAATAATAATAAGACCCGTGGTTACATATGGATCCGAAACATGGAAAATGAATAAAAAAGATAGAGTTGCGTCGGAAACTTTTGAAAGGAAAGTGCTGCGAAGAATATATGGTGGGAAGAAAGTCGAGAGTTTCTGGAAGAGAAGAACAAACGAAGATCCATCAGATGGCTAGGGCATATGGCGAGGATGGAGAAGGAGAGGGTAGCGAAGCAGGTGTTGACAAGGGGACTATCGGGGAAAAGGAGAAGAGGAAGACCACGAATTAGGTGGCTGCAGGCGGTGGAGAGGGACTTCAGAGAGATAGGGATAAGTGACTGGCGAAGGAAAGCAATGGATAAACAAAAATAAAAAGGAACCAAGCCATGTGCCTTCTTGGCTCGCAGTGCTGACTATATATATATATACAAGTCATTCTCTGGCACGGGGCTGTTAACACTACTTCCTGCATGAAGGTTGGGTTTTGTACGAGAAGTCATTGTGTGTTAGGCGTTAAAACAAATCCACCAAGTAACCATGTCCCGTACAAAATTCAATTTTTTTTCGACCAGTTCTTTTGGTGGGCGACTATTGGGGCCGAATTTGGCGAATTTAAGTAAGGATTATCTCAATAGATAGAAAAGGACAGTGACCAACCTAATTCATTTTAGTAGAAATGCCAGTTTAGGGTTTGGATTTTGGGCAAACCCCTTAGCCATTTTGAAATCTAGTAACTTCCGGAAAGTTCGTGACAAATTACTGGTAAAATCTTAATCTACACTTACGATCGCTATTATTAGATGCACATACCTGTATTATACAGTTACGTACTAATAGTTGCAAAATTGTCAACAGAAACTAGAATAGTTCAATTAACAGGAATTGCAAAAAATTTCGGCCAACAATTTCTTAATCCGGTATTTAATGTAAAAGTCCATCACAAAAGCAAATGAAATTGTCTTCACATGGAGAAGATAGATCAACAAAGCAACTACTGTCCTAACAAAGGCTAACCTTTGTTCCTGTAGTTTCTTGTTGGGCGTTTGTCGTAATAGTTTTTGTACGATAGATGTATTTATCACAAGAAATAATTATGTGAGAGGTTCAGATCTCTTCGTATAGAGAAGATGTATCTACAAAACAACTAGCTTCCTAACAAAATTTAACTTCTGTCCCGGTAATTTTCTGCGAGGCGATTATTATTATTATTTTACGGGAAAAGGTTCAAATCTATAGTTTTCTCCTAAGCGACCATTATAATAGTATTGATTCTGATATAATAGTTATGTGCGTATATTTCTAATGGAACATGGTTATGTGATAATTGCACCTCTTTTCATACGCAAAACATAGATGTACAAAACAACCGCTTTCCCTCTAAAATACACTTTTAACAAAATTTAACAGGTAACTATTATATAAAATAAGTAAAGTCACCCTTACCACACCTTTCTGAAAAGTCCAGATACGTATTTCGGCAACTAAGTTGCCATCCTCAGTGGAAAACGGAAATTCAGTATCACTAGCGGATCCGGCTAATTCCCAAGACGAACACCACACAACGAACACTGTACAACACCAAAACACTGCACAATGAACATCACACAATGAACGCGCGAAACACACCAAAACACTGTTGACATTGTATTATTTATCGTACGACAATTCATCTTTTTTTCTTTATGGGAAATATGTGAGTATCTGATGCCCAATGTACGTAGAAGATAATTCGAACGAATAAGTACTTCCTGTACAAAATGAAACTCCTATATTAGCAGTGCCTTAATAGACTGAATCCATTTAAACTCAAGTTTTAACGAGATGCGACTATTACCTTAAACACGTACTCACCAACCCCCATTTCTTTCCTTCTCTTTTTCTATTCACAATTCTGTTATATCTGCACCCTCAAACTTTTAAATTTTAATCATATATAACGAGATGCGACTATTACCTTAAACACGTACTCACCAACCTCCATTTCTTTCCTTCTCTTTTTCTATTCAAAAATCTGTTACATCTGCACCGTCAAACTTTTAAATTTTAATCATAATTTTTGCCACATCTTGTACCAACCTTCCGATCTTAAAATAGGTAACAGATCCGGCATCGCCCGCCAGGCGCTCCCACCTCCACCGCATACGGATTTCCAGTCACGAGTTTCCCTTCGCCCAACTTCTTACATTTGCAAATATCGAACTTTAGAATATTGCGGAAACTTTCGCAATATAAGAGTGAAGATAATAAATATTTGCTGTCAATATTAAAAAGTTACGCGCACGACGGCGGCCGCTTTTCGCATCGACACTTCCTACCTCCCGAGCATCCGGCCCCAAAACGAAAAAGATGGAGAAAAACCGTTCTTCGCTTTGTTCTTTGCTCAATTTTCGTTGGGGGTTTCGGCGGTTTTCGTTTTGTATACACGTTCAGGATTAGGCGTTGAGCGCCCGCAAGCGAAAAGAAAATGTTGAGGGAAAGGGGAACGCGTCAGGTCTTCTCGTTTTCGGAATTTAAAACGGTTCATCTTTTATTTCCTTGCGTTAGGAATATCGAAGTTGAAGTTTTGAACTACTTTTCGTGTTTGATCTCATTTTCTGTGTTTACACGAGCTTCGCATAATCGAAGTATACGGGACACTGGGAAAGTTTTATAGTATGGCGCAATCTTGTTTCTTGGGGAAGGCAATTTGAGGCTTCCGGTTGTGGCGAGCGTGCTGGTCGCATAGTCCACAGCTGAAGTTAATGTGAAAAGCGATATAAATCATATATTAATATTTTGAATACTAATTTATGTATATTCAAAGAAATGTTTTAGATATATTGTAAGCCACTTCAAGGCTCCAAGAAACAGATTCAGATCAAATAAGAAGAATTGATGGTGATTGCAAGGACTCTGGTGTAGTTTTACTGACATTATCGCATCGGTAAAGGAAGAAGAAGATAATTTGATGTTAAACAACACGAACACAATCGCATGGGGGAAAGTTACTCACAAACTGTGTATGCTCTGTATCTATACTTCCATAATAAACAACGTTTGTTCTAGGAAGGGTATCTTCTTTAGCTCTCTATATGCTCAGGAGACTTTATTTCGAAGGTCGACTACCTTGACACGTGGATTTTCTATTATTTCCGTCGATGACACCACCGAATTTCCCGCGTGCATTTGGACATAATTGAAATACAATTCGTTTATCTGTAGGAAAGTCATATTTGATATATCCATCCCCTAAATCGTCATCGATTTTAGATATTCAACCAGACTATCGAAACTAGTTCATCGCAACTATACAAGTGGAAACTGTTTATACACGAGCCGTCCATTACATCAATCCCACATTTTCATTAAAACACAATCAAAAAGTCATTAGGGGATTTCAGAACTGCCATAATTAGTTTCTTCATACACTTCGGTGCTACGGAGTTGGTAAAGTGAGGGACGTGCATGTGACGTAATTAGTGATTTACTTCCTGACAGGTCCGGCGATCGTGGTAGTAGCTCCTTCCCTTAGATATAGAAGTTTTTGTCGTTTGTCCGCGCTGAGGTTTATTAAAACGGAAGCCCTTTGTTGTTTTTGTGTGCATGGAACTATTCCCGCAAGGAATTTAATTTAAAACGTTATATAAGTAATTTTTCTTGTTGGGTACTTGGTTATCGTTTGCAGTTGCGGTCGTGTCTGCTTAGCAGGAATGAATGGATGTGTGGTAGTTGTTTCTAGATTGAGGAAAATGACGATACAATCCATTACGGGAAGAAATAGAAGTAGAATAAGAAATGATTAAACTAATTAATTAAAACAGAAAACGTGATGGGTCTGCAATGACGGTGTTGAAGCGCATCTACTTCCCAAAAGTTTTCTCCAGTTTAGGAAGAAAACAAAGACCTCTTGGATATCCCACAATCATGTTGAAATGTTCCCTTTCTTTGATTTTACAAGAATTTAGAGAGTGGAGGCATGCGTATTTTTAAGGTTATTTGATATCAAATGTTTTTGAGTTACTACGACATGCATATATGATTTTATTTTTTGATAATGTATCGCCTTACCTAACGATATGTTCAGAATACTTACACCTTCAACTAAATCCATAAGTTTTCAAAAAGACATGCTCCGTTGGGTTTGATTATTTCTGACTAATATCTTTTTATCGTTAATGTTTAATACCTACATGAATATACAGGGTCTTAGACTCACATATTTGTGTATATCACAAACTTTTTGATCAGAAAACTATACAACTATTTTTATACAAATTATTTCGATATGTAAAAGCTATATATATTACGTTTGATGGAATACTATGATTTACTATAGTTCAGTTAACCATCTCCCAAAACCCTTAAACATACTTTGGTAATGCAGTATATTAATATTCACATGGTTAATTGCCACGAAATAATATATCATTAATTACAATTCAATATATTAAAATTCACAGTAAATGTTGGGGCTCTGGATGTTCATATTCAAATGACAATTGATTTAGTTTTCGGTTCTATTTATACTTTTTCGATACCACGCACGGCACCTTTTAAGCATGGGTGTTAGCTTCTTTTTTAAGCTCAGGTAGAGACGTTTAACGGGGGCAAAAATTTTACTAGAAATTATCAATTATTATAAAATGCATCGAATAAAAGATAGAAAGCAATGTAACCACTTAAACGCACACATTCAACACTTTCACATAACAAGAATTCCTAGTAACCACTGGATATAAAAAACCAAGAATACCTGGTCATCAACAATATAGATCTCTATAACAACGTCACACCGTGATGAAGTGTTTTCCATGGTAAATAATAAACAACTAGTTATTTGGACAACGGAAAAATAATGTAGTGTAGTACTGGTTTCCCAAAAAAAAAAATGAGGGCATGTTTGGTTGACGACCGAGAAATGACAAGACAAAAAAGTCATTAAAAAGCACCATTTTACTTTTATTTTTGATTATTTACTTTTACTGCGTTGAAGGTGGATTGAAGTTGAAGTTTTAACTATATTTGGACCAAAGGGGTTTTAAAGGAAGTAACCATTAAATAAAAGAGCTTCAACACACCGAAGAAGAAAGAATTTAAGAGAGGAAATCCGTAGAAAATAGACCTGCACCGAAGAAAGAATTTAAGAGGGGATCCAATTACATACTGACACACACACAACACAAGGGGTAATTATTTTCAATTTATGTCAAATATTTCTAAAATCTTGTAAATACAATTTGTTACAATTCAGACTTTTTATGATACCGTTAATTAAGGGATAAGCCGGTGCAATCTTGTTAATATAATTATCTAAATTCTTGTATAAAAAAATGCCACAATTGTGTGACGTTACCCTGTTCAAGACGGAGAAACCGACCGGACTTTGCTAAATATTACCTTTAATAATCCTCATTCCTCTTGTTTCTCTTACGTATTCCTTAAGTCTCTGATAAGAACGTTCCTCAACTTCCAAAATTAGTTTTATGGAGGGCCCCCGACTTATGAAAAAGGTTAGAATCTGTTCGTTTTCCAAAGTTTTCCGGCACATCAACCCCCCTCCCATATGCTACAAATCGGCTTTTGCTTCCTAGGCCAGCTGTTAACTATGTAGATTTGGTTTACCTCCGAAATCGACAACTCTGGTAGCTTTATTTGTGCAGGCGATCTGTAGGATGCCCGCGTCAAATTTATTTACACAGAACTCAGAGGATATCTTCCTTACATGGTTACTATCCAGCTCAGCCAACAGTTTGTTTTGATTATATACTGCTTCGTCCTCAGTCACCACAGTGTTATGCTGATTTTAGTGTTTATCCTAATACCCTCGTCACTTCTTTGGGAGATTTTCACAGTTACCTTCAGCTGTTGGTCTTTTGTTCCTTAGTTTTTCCAAGATACAATTCCCTGCAATCACCTTCTATTGTTTCCTTAGCGTTTCCTTTTTGCTAGCTCCCAGGTATTTCTTGGTATGCATTTCCATCTTGGCGATGTTTGCAACCAATTTTCCAGTCACTTATGTACCACAGTCGATTTCTCCACTACTGCGCCTGTGTCTGAGAACGCAGATCCTAGCAAGTCCGTATCTGAAGATACCTTCTGCTCATCTGGTATTCCAAATAACGTTGGGTTAATAGTTTCATCATTTCTTTCCATGCTGATCTGATGAGTATTGGAGAAATAAGAAGTCGACGCTGGCAGAGCTCATACTTTAGGGTTAGGTTTGAGTTGGTTTCCATCTCCTATTTTCCCTCTGGGTTTCTCCGACATGAGTATCTATTTCGTTCTAGCTTCAGACTTCATCGACACCAGACCTACCTCATCTATGTGTTAGCTCTAGAGAAGACTTTGGACTCTCAGAGACACTAAGATGGTAAAGATAAAAATTTAAACTAAAAAGTACTTATTGATGTATGCACGTAAAGTGAAACAATAAAATCTTGTTTTACCCAAGCCTTTCTTTCCAGGACCTCCATTACATTCCCATTAAAAGAAAATAAATTACGCATTTTTTAAAGGAAACTTTCCCTTCGACGTACTTATAAATAGAAGCGGCGTTTCCCGACGAGATTATCATTAGTGAAAAGCTACGTATTCGCGTATTGAATCCGCGTCTCATTGGTCGTTGTGCGGAGCAGAAACACACAACCCAATTAAAGTTAACGAGGATGCCTCGTTTTCAAACGCTCTCCCGCTCTTCCGTTGTGCATAAATACTGAAAAAGAAAGAAAAAATGGAGCGACTAGCATCTGCTGGGCAACAGTACCCCTATCTTTCGGCCGGATGAAGCAAACGAGATGAAAAATCGAAATTATTTAACAAGTTTTCCAATTATTTTTACCGGCAGAACTCGAAATGTTAATTAAAGCAGACGTTCCGTTTATGCCACGTACCCCATATACTCATTTTCGTTTCCGTGTTACTATTCTAGTGTAGTTTTGGATGGATATGTTTATTTTCCGCGAAATAGTTAATCAAAAAGTTTATTTTATTAAAATCAGCCCGCGGATGGGCCGTCGACATTGTTTATCAACCGCTAATTAAAACGGACCGGCGGTCTCGCGAAAGATGTAATTGAATTAGCGAATTCCGAGCAACGCCTCGCTCCGTAAGTGACCTACCGCATAATTGGCACATTATGCACTCGCCGACTCACCAATTTTAAATCATCAACAGATGTTCGCCTCAGTATGTGAATATGCATACAGATATTGCGGCGAAGAATGCTAATCCGGTTTACGAACGAGCCGCACTGCCAATTATAACTTTTACGGCTGTTTATGGAAAATTCATTAATTTCGTTCCGAGCTTTCGTCCGTGTTTCTGACTTCACTCGCGTCTCTGCCCGTCCAATTGGATTTAAACTATAGAACTTACTCCGATTTTCGGTTTATGGGATTCCACGATCAAATTTAATGAGGGAATAAGTCCCGAGGCAGCTTTCCAGAAGTACGATACATAAAATCGGATTTTAAAAGAGAAAGAGATAATAATTTTTGAGCAAAATGCAGGAACATGGTAAATAGCAGTACTAAGAAAAGAGAACAGTGAAAACATAGGGGAAGGGGAAGGCGAAAACGAAAGAGTAAAAGAAGATGAAGGGAAGTAAGAAGAAGCATCAGAAGTAATTGAGAAAGGAAAAGAAGGTGGAAGGAAATTACAAACAAACTGCGAAATTACTTTGGGAGACGAACTGTCATAATTATATAGTTTTGGAAATCAGTAATGACTTATCCAAACTCGAATTCCCTTAAGGACAAACCCTCATGAGAATACAGAATTAACTATGTACATTGGGCAAACAGGAGGAACTATGAAGGAAAGAGTTGAAGAATAAAGCACCTGAAAAGAATACCGTAGTCAAAACAATACTTCACAACCTGATTAATTTTGCAGATATGAACTTCAAACTGGAAAAAGTCATAGGAAAATTGTTACTTAAAGCATTTCGAAATATTCGCCATCCTAGTGTATAAGGGATTTCTTCAGAAGCAATGCGCGGCAACTATCACAAACTGTATTATATCTACATTTAAAGATCCACAATTCGAATAATTTTGAAGATATCAAGTTTGAAAGGACTCAGCCGGAAGCAATAGGTGATAACTCTTAATCCCAGTAATTGTATTACATCTATATTCAAAGTTATGGTGTGTGGTTGGTTAATGATATTTCCAGTAGCCGAACCTTTTCTAGTGATTTTCTCGTGTTCAGACAGAATAGAAGCTTCAATTTGATGGATGCAACTAAAAATTGTGGTACTTTGTTAGAAAAATATGCATACATACATATAGATAGGCAGGCTAGGCAACTGGATCTTTTTGAAGTTTTGAAAATGGTTCCAATTATTATTGGGGTAAAATAATTTGAGCTTCGGAAATCACTTCTTTCTATTTACTTTATAAGGTTTCTACATCTGAATAGTCTAAGATAAGATCAGTTTTAGCTATCAGTATCAGTGTAACCAGTTCTGATGAACATTTGATGAAGGTCTACTTGAAAATGGAAATATGTGGCTCTCTATCAAATGTTCGATAGAATTGGCTACCAAACAACAATCAAAGACGGTTTAAAAAGACTAAGTGCAGATATTTTAAAACAGAAATTTTATTGTATTCTGAACAATGCTTTTTCGGGTTAGTACCATTTAAAGAATACAGATCCTGGTATCATAATTTGTTCAGTCAGTATCGTTTAAAAATAAAAAGAATAGTTGATATATTCATCATAACTACAGCATTAATATTGAAGATTCTTTGTGTAGTAATCCGTAAAAATTCTGAGGCAACATCCAATTGAGCAAGCGAGGTATCAAAATATCAGATATTTTGAAGAGTTTTTACAAATTAAGTAATTTCGTAAAATGTACATTGAACACCACCAATATCTTCAAAGGAAAGTAGAAATAAAAAAATTGCTCTGGATTTGACGATGTTTCAAATTTCTTACTTAAGGGCTGCAGAGTTGCTTCTGTTGAACTTTTTTAGAGATTGAACATTACTAAATAAGTTTTCTTAATTAAAATAGTTCTTACCCTTACCACATCAATTATTAAACAAAATCTCACTTTTTGCTTGTTTCTTTTATCAAATAGAGTCACTCTTATAGTATTTTCCCCACTGAGTCTGAATGTACTTTCCAAAATTTGTGTGTCAGACATAGTTTGACTAATACGCGTTTAGAATTTCGAAAAACTTTCTTATTTTTCGTATTTGCTTAAACTAACTTAAAATAGCTTAAATTTATATATTAGTGGCAGTTCCATAGGTTTTTACATGATTTTCTTCTTTTTTTCAATGTACAATAGTAACTGTCCAGCATATTTGAGCCCAACTTGCCTTGATAATAAAATTCCATGATGGATATGTCCTAATGGAATCGTTAAACTACCGTTGACCTAAGTTTTCCGGGAAGAAATATAAATATGAATGGAGAAAATGTATATTTAGTGACATATTGCACTAAGAGTTTTATAATCCTACACTAATTCATCCGAAAGGTCCTTATAGTTGTTCGTCTTGTTATTTACAAGAAATTGCTGGACTACTATCTTGAATGACTTCCATGTTGGTGTTTCTTGTTCATTTAGGGTAGTATAGAACTCAGGATCGTTCATTAATGCTCGAAATTGGGAGCCAACGAATATGCCTACCTTGATTTTGGCCTCACTAACCCGTGGATAATTGTTTTTGAAAGCTAAACCCGTCGCCCTTTCTATCCAGTCCTTCAACAATTTTTTTATCAATCTAGGTTCAATATGTTCAGATGACTTCCTGGGAATCCGCCAGGGACTGACTGACGTTATTTTTTATTAACGAAATGAGCTGCCTTCATGGTGGCCATTGTCTTTTTTACATAATGGTTTTGTCGCAATTGCGAAAAACTGGTGCCCGATGGATTTCTAACGACAGATCAAAATCAGCATATAACAGTATACAGTACATAAGAAACAATACTCAGCGACCAAGTAGCAAAAACATTGTTTCTCAGTGCTATTTGGAAACAGCAAATACGTATTTCGACCATAATATGATCATTTTCAGTTGAGAAGTGCAAAGAAAAGGATGCATTGAAGTGTCGATTGTGGGACGCTGATGTGTGTCCTTGCAGAGCAGTTTTCTTTCATAGTACTTTTCCACCGCGGATGACTACATTGTCCTTGATATGCGTATTTAGAGTTTGCAAACAATCGCTGTGGTAAGAACTGTTTTAATTAAGTGCAAAACAACAGGCAATCATATTTTGATACTCTTCATTACTATTACCATTAGGATTAGTTATAAAAGAAATCTAAAATACTTAAAACTTACCTCACTTGATTTTAAAGATATTGATTTCCAACTCTCCATCCTAGAAAAGATTGTGTTGAAAATAATGCACAATATCCCCAAGCCGTCGTAACTGCATCGCCCCTACATTCAGAGACTCTCAAGGAAACTCGCTTAATTTTAAAAATAAAAAGCTCGAATTTAGAGCGGTTATATCAGAAACGTTAATCCACTTGGCGTATTTTGGGGATTTCCTATTCTAAAACGAATTCTCATATGAAAATTGCACAGGCTTAACCCGCCTATTTTGAAGCAATAATCAGTAGGACAGAACAATTTTTTTTTTAATTCCAACTGCCCTCCTGAACGCAGAACTTCCAAATAAAAGCAGAGATTTGAAAAGGTGAATGAAATTTGCCCGCCAGATATATTCGAAAAGTGAACCCAGAACATTTGAACGACCGTCGACATCCCCAACGGGCATCACACACAGGTTCGCAAAACTGCACGTTTCACGGCTCGAGGTATTCGAAGCGTATTTACACGCACGGCAATTAAATACAGCAGCGTCGGAACAGTAGGGTGATTACCGTTGCAATTGTCGGAAAGCACAAAGGTAACCGGGGGTAACTGCATATAACGTCAATTCACAGAACGATGTGTGCGTCATTCAAGAGCTTGAATGTTAAAATCGGTAACCATACAAGGACAGTTGGCGCCAAGTGAGACTAATGTCAGAGGATGGGCAATACTATTCCGGGCTGATTTCGATTTTCGCTGCTCAGTGCTCACTTGTTGTTGGATACGCTTTTTGAGGGTTAATGTGAGGCATCATTCAAATTTAATGCCCTTCAAGTGTTGAATTAGATTTCGGTATTGGGGAAGGGATTGAAAAGAATTTTTTGTTCTTCTATTACAAAAATACTACACTGGTTCCACTGTGACAACAATGATTTGTCCTGAAGTCCACAGTTTTTCTGGGCTGCTTTAACTCCCAATCGACTAAAGTTATTATAAATCATTTCTGTCGAAATTCGAAGACATCAAAACTTAATATATATTGTATATCCACACCAAAATGAAGGAAGGGTTCGAACCCAAAGCAGCTCCCACGACTACATTTATGCAAATTCGTCAACTAAACCTCCGTTTCTACAAGAGATAAATTTTTAGACTGTTGCTTGCTTGCCATTACATCATCTGTACTAAATAGTTGTAATGTTAAACAAATAAAAATATAGTCACCGTTGATACATTACTGTCAGATAATAGGTATCTGTGTTCCAGTATTACATTTTACTTATTTTATCTTATGCAAAATCCACCTCAAGTTATCTATGTCAACAGGTTATGGGCCTCATTACTGATTAATAAAGTTATAGAGATTGTATTTCCAATTTATTCATATCGAATTTTGGAAAAACGAATTCTGTGAAAACCTTGTTCTGAAAGCGGCTGTAGTACTTCCGAATGCTGTACCATCTAATCTTGAAAAATTGACTGGACGTTCGAAGTACGATACATGGAAGGTGGCCATCTGTTACCATTTAGAAGACCGTGATAGTTATGCCGCTTGCTCAAACAATATCGAAAATGCCGAAGGGGATCGTAAAGCTCGCAACAAGTATCGTAATCAAGGAGATTCAATCATGTGAAACCACCTAAGAGACATGGGAAAATGAAAACCATCGGAATGAAAATGAAAAAATTCTTCCTAAGTATCCTGACCAAGCAATTGCAGCCAATATACTAACGAACTTACTATCACATTATCGTCCACCGGTTATGGCTCTCGAAAATAGCGTAACTGATCTTACAACAAACTTACTTTGTGAACGACTCTTAACGGAATATGAAAAGACGGATCTACCGGCTCAGAAGGCTCTTGCAGCTAAGTACAATTGTACTAATACTAGTCACAATAATGACAAAAAGTTCTTTAAAGGTAACTGTAATCGATGTGGGAAATATGATCATAAAATTACTGACTTGAGAGTTAACTTAAAATCGCAAGGGAACAATAATTTGAGAAAATATTCTTCTAAATACAACAAATCAGAGCAGTCTGCTGTTAGTAATAATAGTAAATATAATAAGGTTAAAGAAGCTTTCATTTCTAGTAAACAAAGTAGTATATCTAATAAAATTCCAGTTGGAGTTTGGACTATAGATATTGGAACAACTAGACATATGACTCCTTATCGTGAATTGTTTAGTAAGTTTGAACCTATAAACAACCCTTGTTCAACTAAAACAGGTAGTAGAATGCTTGAAAGTACAGGGACTGTTCCAATTGTATTAAATATTAATAGAATGCATGAAACTATAAAATTCACTATTAATTACATTCTAGATGTTCCAGGTTTTACAGCTAATTTGCTCTATGTTCGTTATTTAACAAGTTATCCTGATAAAGTTGAATTTGATAACAATGTTTCTACATTTATTCGCAAAACAACAGGCAAAACTGCTGCAACTGGTAGTGCTTTAGGCTTTCATGATTTATATGTTCTTGATGTTGTTAATGATTTAACACCCTTAGCTTCAGAATTACCATACTTTAAAACGGTTTGAAGGTATGGTTCGTGGTTCAAAAATTTCTAGTAATCCTACTAATGATTGTGTATCACGTATTAATGGGCATGCACATCGTAACCCATTCACAAAAACTAAAGTTAGTAAAGTAAAGTACTTATGATGTTCTGGAATGAATAGATTCCGATTTGTGCGAGCCACTGCATTAATCCTCTTTTACTGGTAGCCTATATCTCCTTACCGTTTTATATATAACAAAACTCGAATGACATTTGTATGTTTAAAAAAAAACTGAAGTTCTGGACAAATTCAAAGAATTTAAAGTTTACATCGAAAATCAAACTGGTGAAAAGTATTAAAATATTATGCACTGATCGTGGCACAGAATATGTGAATAAATATCTCTCTGAAAAAGGAATAGATCATCAGTTGACTATTGCTAACACTCCTGAACAAAATGAAGTAGCCGAAAGGTGCAATCGCATTTTAATTGAGGAAGCGCCCTCAACATTACGGCAGAAGCCGTTTACACCGCTAATTATTGCAAAAATCGCTTCCCTATAATCGCAGTTAATGGTATTATACCGTTTGAGGCTTGGACTGACAAAAAGGCAGATGTTAGTCATATGCGCGTTTCTTGGCTCTCGTGCATTTTCTCGTATTCCCAAAAAGTAATCTCAAAAAATTGGATAACAAAACTAATGAGCTTATATTCGTTGATTATAGGACTAATAGTAAAGGCTATCGCCTTCTTAACCCTATCAATAATTGTAATGTTGAAAATCGTGATCACTTCATTGAAACCGAAATGTTAATGACTAAATTTAAGGAAACTCCACATATTCCGCCTGAAAATGCTTATTTATTACTCGAAACAAATCTAATTCCTACTGTAGCTGATGAACTTCCTAAAAGTCTTGGTCTACGTAGTCCCCAAGTTCATATTCAAATTGATGAGCAGTGTCCACGCCGGACATATGGAGCTCTGGCATATCTGCAAGATTATGATACAACTGATATGCCTCACATACATCGATGCCATTTTGCAGCTCTTGTTTCCTCTTCTGAATGTCCTGATGTAGATGTACCTCAGTTCAATGTATGAAGCGTTACAGTCGCCCAATGCAAAATACAAATTCATTAGATATTAGTTTTCTTGGCCAAGAATTTAACAAAATTACTCTAAAAAGTATCCTGGTCTTCTAACAATAGTGGGAGTGAATGCTCATCTTCAGAATTAGAGTTACGAAAACTTTGGGAAAGAACCAAAAGCATTTGGGAGTTCCTAATATATGTTTTGCAAAGAGGAGCTGGAAGTAGATAACAAACAAAGTCAGGAAACCAGCAAATAATGTCTATTGCTAAAGTTTCTAAACTTTGGAAAAGGCTTCCGTTTACAATCCACTTAGTTGCTTTGCAATTGCCTTTTTTCTGACATTTGACGATCTTAGGTTTTTGCGAGATTGTCTTTTCGAAGTTACTGAATATGAAATTGGTTAGGCATCTTAACTTTCCACTGATAACTTCGCAAAATCAATTCCTACCTTGCCTTCCCAGCCAAACACAACAATAAAAACTGTATAAAGCTGGCATTCAAAATCCAACGAGATTCTGTAAATACTCTGCCCTTCCCTGCCATAATTTTATCACAATTCATCAACTCCTATTCCCATTTCCCCTTTCATCATTACTACAATTCAAATTCTATCTACGACCCATCTTTAAAATCATAATAATCCAATTTTTCCACGCCTCGAACCTTTCTCGAATTGCCGCCTCTCGACAATCGAAATTATCTCAAGGGACGCGTGTTCCGTATGCAGCGCGGCGAACGTCTTCGCTGGCTTCATTAAGACAACGAGAAAACAATAAGGTTTAATGACTTCGGGGTTACGCGAGGTGCGCCGAGTTTCACAGAGCTCCTGTACCTCCGAAGTTGGGTACGTACGGGTCGTCGCTGGATATTCTCGTTTTAATGACGATAGCCGGTGTGGCGGGCGTGTAGTCCCCGAGCGCGAGGAGGCTGCTCTTGCCCGTGGTGCATTATCGATTAGCCATTGCCGGATATAATTACGGTAGTGTTGTTGGAACTCCCGAGGGCGTAACGTCCACTCTCTTGTATGGAAGCATTTGGTGAGAATAGAAAGAGTTGAATTCAATGCTGCGAATGTGAATTTTAAGAAGTTCTGATAATTTTTTCCCTTGTTTTAATTTCCTTATGCGGCGAGGGTGATCCAAAAAAGATTGAAATCGATTTCTAGAAAATAATTTGGAATGATAAATCTGTAACGATTGCACGTTCACGCCGGAATTCTTATAACCAAACTTTGCATAAATTCAGCACGTTTAGGTTTAGATCAGTTGAGATACTAATATTCGCGTGTGTCTTTCCGCAGTATGCTCTGCTTTTATTTAACTACATTACTATGGTTGAATTTAGGTTAGTGGTCTGGTTAACCCCTCATTGTTTATCAACATTGACATGATTATGAAGTTTTCGTGACATTCTCCATCTTTCTACTTGAAAGTTGTCATTGCGGATACACCAAGGTACATTAACTATGCTGTGAAGTAGTTTTCTTCGGAATCATCGGATGATTTTCCTGTTGCTTTAACTAGTACAACCCCGGAGTTGGATACCAAAGTTCAAACTGACTTAAGGACTCGCTAATAATGCGAAAGCTTGTTGCATAATGACAAAACAGAGTGACAATATACGAAGGCCCCGTTTAAGTTGCTACAAAAACTGAGAAAGGAAACATTTATATTTGGTTTTTACTGCTTTTCAAAATATTCGTCTTTAAGATCTATACGCTTTCGCGTTCAAATCAATTCTTGAAACATTTTTCCACTCTGAAGTTGGTACGTGATTTTTCAGGATTTGACAGCTCCTTGAGCTGCTGGGAATCACTGGTCACGTACTTCTTGTTTGACATTCGGGAACAGAAAGAAATCATTAGGCGAAAAAGCAAGTGAATACGGGCAACTAGACATTAATTCGACGTTTTTTCCTCCAAATAATAAATTGTCCTGATGCAAAATAATGCATCGTTTTCAGTTGCGTTTCCTGACTTTGTCGATGATTTCTTATAATCAAATGTTGTATACCATTCAGCATTAATTGTTCTTCAATTCTCTGAAGGAGTTGTTATGACCTGTCCAGTACAACCGAAAGATAATTTTCTTGATAGCGCTTTGTGGACGAACAACTTTTGTGGGATGCAGTTCGTTTTGGAACACCCAAACAATTGATTGTTGCTTATATTCCGGTTCATACGAATATACCCCAGTTTCGTCACCTGTGGCGATATTACATACGGATTTTGCAGCTCCTCGCTCAAGTTTTTTGAACATTTCCTCACACCAATTAGCACGAGCCTTGTGTTGGGCTTCGGTTAAATTATGCGGAATCCATTGAAAACAAATCTTTTTCACAGTTAAATGATCATGCAACATTGATTGTATTGCCGTCTTCGATATGTCTAAGAATGCCCATGTCTCACTTTAACTCGCATGTCGATCTGTCGCATAGCATCGACCTTTTTGGGATAACAACAGATTTTAGTCGACCTTCACGCAATTCATCGCTGTCTGACGCAATACCACGACGAAATTCTGCCAAACTAGTTATAAACAGTCTTTCTGATTGTGCTTCATTGTCAAAAGTTAAACGAAGCAATTCTATGCACTGTTGTCGAGATAGGTCCTTACTAAAATCGTAAAAAATTATCCAACGAAAATCTTCAAGTAAAATTTCCATTCCTTTACAAAATGCTGTTTTGAACGTTCACTGTAAACAAATTACTCGGTCAGTCTGTAAGGTACTACCGTTTTCAGAATTACAAACATCAAATTTTACGAAAATAGCAGACTCGTCTCAATAATATAATTAAAAATAATAATTATTGTAAGCGGTCGTTTGTAAAAACAAAAAGGTGCCCCTCGTATTAACCAATATATCCTTCTATATTTCAACTTCAGTTCACCTACTGTCTTGACATGCTGGTTCCACCTAATTTTGGTATCTAGCGTCATGGCAAAATATGTGGTTGTGCTTTCTAATGGAATTACTTGATGATGGAGGTCAGGTCTATTTTAATCTTTTTGTTTGTAAAATCAATGTGTACGGACTTAGAATCTCATTCAGTTTCATTTGCCATTTCGTGATTGAGCTTTATAGTCCGGCGATAACAACTTGAGACTTCTCTGTGGATACTACATTGTTGTAGCGTATGGCAAATATTGCGATAGTATTTTATTTAAAAATTGGCAAGCCACTGCTGTACAGGAGGTAAAGGATTGGTCTAAGTACAAATTCCTGTGGCACGTGTCTAACCAAAGTGAATGAGGATTATGTCATCGAATGTAGAAGTTCACACTACGCCAGACTAATTAAGAGCCAGATATTATTATAACTGATGGAGTTCACTGTCGGCACTTGTTGTGAACATTTTTATATAAAACTATAAAGCACGTAAATGAAGCACTTGGTATTGTTTCGCAGTATGTAATTTATTACAAGCGATGCACACTTCGCCTTACGGCATTATCAGGAGAACTAAAGTGTAAGATAACATAATGGTCTTATATATCTATACATTTAAAAATTATTAATAGTAATTTAGTAAAATATATCTTCACAGAGTGACTTACTATTAGCACTCTAGAAGGCACGAGAAGTAACAATTGATCAGTGCTAGATTAATGAATGGAGTTGGAAAAGATCTTAAAACTCTAAGGGTTTTAAGGTGGAAGAAAAAGTACTGAGAATTAAGGGAATCTTGGAGCAAACCAAGGTTTATTGAGAACTGTTGAGTAAAATAAGATGATGACCTTAATGGTCAGAAGATAGAGGAAATTTGCTAAGAATAGAATATAATGATAAAAATCTTAAAAAATTCTGTATCTTGAAGTGCGTAATGCACACTTGCCAATTACATACTGTGTTCTACCATGTGTATGGTCAACTTCGAATTCCTACGCCTTTTACAAATGCTATGTCTTTGGGGAAGAATATAATCAGCGAAATACGCCTACACATTCGCATAGAAGGTGTTCCGAAGTTTCTGTTGTAGTATTCCTAAAATTATAGTTATCATATGTCGTCCGTTCAATTATCCTGAAATGATATCTGAAGTGGGATTGATCGATGAGAAGATTCGTAACTAATTTTATGTCTTCTATCTGTAGCTCGTACTAGCACTTTTATCTTCGTATTCTCGCCTGTTTTCCATAATATGACCTGTATCCGATGCTATTAGGTAAATGGTTGTGGTTGTGGAAGAACGGGGTGACAGATTCTTCTAAAGGAAGGCTTTCGAACAGGTCAAGGTGCTGATGATAACGATACAAATAAAATACTTTAATTACCCTCATATATCTTAAATGTTAATAACCCTTTTACTACCACTACTACAACTGAATTAATTACATTTAAAATTAATGACGCTTTTTTCACAAATTCCACCGTTAAAAGTATATTCTTAGGGCCTTTGTCCCTGTGCGAAACTTCCAACGTTTCCTCCATTAACGAATTGACGACGTTGCTTCGGGGTAAATATAATTCACCGGCGATAATCGTCGCTAAGCGCCGAAGAACGACAACTCATAAATTTAGATGGGAAAGGGGTCACGACCACCGGGCGAGACGGACGGACTACGGCTTTTAACGAGGAACAAGAGGGGAATCGACTGTATCTTCAATTAGATCCGTATCGCTTGATGACAATTTAAGGAGCCATTGATCCGAAAGAATTGCCGTTGCACGCGAGGCAATTACGCCCATGCACGTCGAGAAATGATAGAAAATAAGGAGTAGACTTAATGAGGTAGTTTAAAGTTAATGTCTTCGCGCGGTCAACTATAACTGATGATGTTATTGTTTTCTTGTAGCTTTATGTTTGTATCTTATTGTTAGTTAAGTCATGTTGATATTCGGAAAAAGTTCCCTGGATTTAATGTATCGATATTAAAATGACCAATGCAATATCACTCATTTATAAGTGATAGGTACGTACCAAAAGGAGTTGTTGTAGAGCTCACCCATAAAGTCTAGTAGATCAGAAAACTCTACTGTGTAAAAAACACCAGGTGCAGTTTTACAAGCGCCGACTCGCACCAATGTACACATTTCCCAAATAGAAACCACCATGGTTATAATAATCATTCTTTATCGATCAGAAGACGCTTTTCGTGGGCAGCGATATCACCCCGGTGACTTAAAGAAGTTCGAAGAAGAGCGAAACTTATTCCTGGCTCCTATTTGGCATTAAGAAGACCACAATTTCCACCTTTTTAAGATATGGAACCGTTATGAATAGGGTAAGATAATGGTGTCGTCCTAGCATAGCCCTAAGAGCTGGAGTACCCAATCATTGCTGAATGTGTACGAGTTTGAACTGGTTTGCCACCTGGGCAAATGTTTACGTATTGCATCAGACAGGCGCGTGCCTGCCGTGAGTTCAGTTGTTACGGATACTGGGACGACACGATTATCTTATCCTAAAATATAATTATTATAAAGTTTCCTAATGTGCTTGCTTGTCTACGGGTAGTAGTTATTTAGTAGATGGAAATATACATTCTCATTTTGAAAATAATGTCCTTTAGTTTGATTTCCTTCAATTACGTCTCGAAGCGGAAGATTGACATAAATCATCGCTTTTTCTATGAAAAGAACTTTTACGAGGAAAACTGACAAGCTCAAAGGATATAGGCTAGACCTGGATTAGTATCCACATATTTAATCCTACATCCCTTGCTAAAGAAGTTAAATTTCCAACGAATTGTTCGACACAAACAGGACCTCAAACAAACAGTAGACAAATAAGAGATCTACACACGTGCTTGCGCACAAAAGCCAAACGCAAAATTGACTAACTTTTTTACGATAGCAGGTTGTCGACGCGTTACTCCGCAAAAACGAACCGGTCTTCTTTTATATCCGGTGAAATGTGTTTATGTATGTATGTATATACGAGAACGCGATGCAGGGTGTGCATTCCGCTGGTTCGCATCGAACGAACACCTGCCGGCAGACGACGACGACGACACCGCAACCCCCGCCGCGAAACCGGATCGTCCGGATCGCCGGCTCGAACCCTCTGCACTCGAACCGGCCCCGTTGCGTTGTCCGCTCGCTATAATGAATGAGATCGAGAATTGATTTACGAAACAATGGCCGATGTACCGTTAATCGCAACAGTTTTATAGTACGACGGGTCTGGTTCGGCGAATTCCAGTCCTCGAAGCCAGCCTGGCTCGAGAGAAGCGTCGGAATAAACATGAGAGGAGAAGAAAAAGAAGAATGAGTAAGAACTGGACTGGACGACGCGAGATCTCGATATTCTAGTCGTCGACGGAAACGATGTACGGAGGCATTTCAATTAGTTATAATTAATGTTGGTAATTACGATGAAAGGAATTATTGGTTTCGTTTCTCGCGTTAATTAGAAGCAAGTGCAATGGCAAATAGTAACTTTAGGGAGCATTTCAATTGATAGTTTTGATGTCACAATGAGCGACCAAATTTCGGAACTTGCATTTTTGAATTTATTTTGCACAACTACAAAAGAAAAAGTCCAATCGGGACACCTCACTGGTTACCTCAACATTCTTCCAAATCAATTCAAAGAAGAATCTAAATGACTTTCCACAAAACAACTTAATTATTTGCGTTAATTGGGCAGCTACAAGGTAGCTGTACAATGGCTTACTAGCTTAGTAGGCAATGATCACGTAGGGAATTATCTGTTATTAATCGCGAACTGACTATACCATACTGACAAGTCAAAAGTATAGTCTAAGGTTGCAATCCGCAATGAATAAAACATAATTCCCTACGTGATTATTGGCATATGCAATGTGTGCTTGGTTAGTGATCCATTGCGCAGCACCTTGTATCTTCTAGGCTTTTCTTTGAATAATATTTTGGTTCTTGTAAATAATTTACTATTTCGGGAAATGTATGTACGGAAATCATTGGCATGATGGAAGGTAAGATGCTTGAGCATACAATCGCTGAATTTTAGAACGTCAATTCTTAAGCTTTAATTATCTTCAAAAGCGAATAGATTATTACTAGAGACTAGTATATGCCCCAACAGCCAGAAGATACGGAGAACTCTTAACACGTTTAGCTTGTGAAAAACAACGAGAAAACCTTATTAAGATTATCTTGACATCAAGGAGCTGAAGAGAACGAAGTTGTAGATAGCCTTGTGAAAAATCTCATAGTATCATTCTTTGAGCCTAAAGCAACTGGCGATATTTCAAAAAGCAAGGTGTATATATATATATATATGTATAATCTTTATTATTATCTTTCTACTGTAATGGTGTAAGATATATTATTACATCTCAATTTAATTTACAATGTGTACAAACTTTGTCCATTCCCTTTTGTTTAGGGCCATTTTCTTTGCTTCTCTCCATGTTATATTTCTTTTCTTGAGAATTTCTGCTAGTACGTCGTTCCGCGTTTTTTTGGGTCTTCCTCTTCCTTTTCTATTTGGTACTTTTGTTTCCCATATTTGTTTTACCTGTCTGTTATTGTTCATCCTACAAATATGTGCTAACTATTTGAGTTGATTTCTTTCGATTACCTTGTCGATTGCTTCCACTTTCAACTCTTCTCTGACTATACAGTTCCTGATTTTGTCTCGTTTCGTGATTCCTTGCACTCTTCGCAGGTATTTATGTCCATGACGTTTAATCTACTTCTCAGTGTTTGCGTTAGGGCTCAACTTTCGTTTCCATAAGTTGATATTGGTCTAACGATAGTTTTCAACACTGTCATCTCCGTTTCCTTTGAAACTTCCTTCTTGTTAATAAATGCTCTGTTTAGGCCATGGTACGTGTGCATTGGATAGTTTTCATTAACTTCTTCTTCTATGCCTTCGTCCTTTTCTATTTTTACTCCTAGGTATTTGTATACGTCTACCTGCTCAAGTCTCTCATGGTCCAGTTGTATATCTAATTCTTTTATGTTGTCTACAATGCTTATCACTTTTGTTTTGTTCGAACTTATTTTCATTCTTCGCTTGTTTAGTTCTTTTGGCCATACTGTTAGATGTCTCTGTAGTTTTTTTTCTATTCTTGTTGGTTTTAATTTGTTATAACCTCTATGTTGCTTACGTATTTTACATTCCGGAGCCCTTATAACATCATCCATGATAAGCAGGAACAACGTGGAGCTCAAGACCCCTCTTTGCTTTAATCCATCATGAATCACCAGCAAAGATTTTGAAATGAAAAGAGGTAACAGAAAGCTTCCACTGAGGAAATGGCTATCTAAGGGCACTACATGAAACTAGATGGTCAGTTTGCACGTTCGAAGATGATTAATATACCTTTGAAAGGATCGTCCAGAAGCTCCATTTTATTAAACCATAATTAAAATTCGAAATGGGGAAGGAAACTGAAATATGACATTATTATATTCAAATTTAGTTTATCGTTCACAATGAGCAATAATAAACTGCTTTACAGATTATAGTAAGACTAACATTATTTTAATTCGTGATTTTTATCACCAAAATAATATTCCATTAATTGTTGTCAAATGTTCTATAGTGCGCTGTGTGTGGGATCACAGCGTTCTAGCGTAGTATTTTATCTATACGGTGTTGACACCATAATTCGAAGGATACAAATCGGTTGGAAATCTTGGAGTACCTGTTGATAACAGGCTAACATTCTCTGAAGATACATGTTAATTTACGTTCAAACTGCAATTAAAACGCTGCATTAGCACTAGTGTAGGGTAGCCTCAAGTGTGCTTTATTACTCTGGTGCATGGGGAAGGTTTTGGGTTTGATTCTCGATCGAGATAATTTCGACAACTTCAATTTAATTCAGAGGATCTGAACTAGAATCGAACCAATTATAGCTGGGGCTATCTGATGAGCTCTAAACCAAGACTAGGTGCACCCCTCCTCCCCTGGGAATGAGGAAACAAACATCCAGGTATACCGGTTGCACTTCTTAAAGCATTTGCCATTTAAGGTTACTCGTCTTGTTAGAATTAAGAGAAAAAGATAAAAATCTAAGAAAAAATTAGCACGTATTTATTTGCTTTCGGGGACGATTTTTTTCGAAGGACAAGGGGCTGTTTTTGCTTTTGTTGGCTTCAACATCAGTGAAAGCTGTAAGCCAGTAAGAAGTCTAAATTCAATATAAGAATCTAGAAATTGAAAATTGATGAAAAGTAGATATTTATAAAATTATGAGAGAAGATTAAAACTCCGAATCTGATCAATCAAGTTGGTAGAAGTTGCAACATCCCAGCAAACCTCAACTATTTTTGACGATGTAGTCGAATGCTGCTATATTGGGATACAGTAATTTTGCGATTCATAATTTCCTGGAGTATTTGTTGATCACTTTCGTTGGGTGGTCAACAAACAGAGGAGTTTCCACGTCTTTCAGCGATTTTGTTAAGTTTGCGATTCTTACGATTTTTATATTGTAGATTTTGTGAAGATTCGGTTTAGGTATTTGTCTTTCCAGGATATGCTAGGGTATATTTCAAATGACCTCACCCACCGAGCTATTCAGCTAGCCTGGAGTAGTTAACATGTGAATATTATATAAGGATATAGGTAGTGTTTCTCTATAAAAACCTATAGTTTTTACTAAAGATATGAGAATTTGGGATTTTAAAAGAAGGTATGTCTACATATATGCTCTCAAGGACAAAAGCGCAGGATGCTAGCCAGAGGAAGAAACAGTTGCAGTAAACTGCGAGAATGTTGCTAACATCCCTCCCCGAAGACTTATAACATTTAGGTTTAAGAATTAGAATTCCGTGTTGATCATAGATTAGGATTATAAAGGGTGGTAGAATAAGAGCACAAGATTTGAATTGCGTGTCGTTTTGGTTGACATGATTTAACAATAGGAGACATATGGGAGTTGTGAACATAAAGCGCAACACAGTACAAAATTGTATTTATTGTCAAGCATTACTATCAAAATTGGCAAAACGTCATCCTAAGCGATGAGACCCATTTCTGCATCGATGGCTTCGTTAATACATAAAATTGACACATTTGGGGCTCAGAAAATCCATGAATGATTTATGAGAAACAAATGCATCCGCAGCGTGTTTGGTGTGCATTGTGGTTTAGAGGAATTAGCAGCAGTTAGTGATACTGAAAATTAGGAGCTGCAGCGAAGATAGCAGTCGTTCGTATATAGTCATACATCGCCGGCATTTACCAACATGCAATTTCCGTCGATACACGAGCATATAGGAACTAATGTTATCTTCGCAGCAGCTCCGAATATACGGTATCACAAGCCGCCGCTGAGAGGAATCGTTTTTGAAAGAAAAATGGTCCAATATTTTTCTTTGAAAACGAGGCAGATAATGCATTAACGGTGAATACGTTATTGTGACTTGATAGCCCAGTTCTTTGTGACTTAATTGGAAGATATTGTTCTTGAAAACATTTGACTTCAGCAGGACGGCGCCAGTTGGTAAACCGCCCGTGAAACATTGAAGTTTTGCACGATTCTTTTCCTGCTCGTCTCATCTCCCGTTTCGGTGACCAGAATTGGTCGCGAAGATCGTGAGATTTAACAGCATTTTTCTGTGGTGGTTTCTGAAATCTCAGGTTCCCAAATGTCTACATTATAAATCAATAAATATTTACTAACAATAAATACCTTCCTACTGAAAATCATGTTTTATTTCCAAATCAAATCTTACGGTCTTATTGTAACACTCTTTTGTAATATAGAAAAAGGACTGTGATAGGTCGAAGTAATAGAGAGGCAAATGTTGCCGAACGACCGATTTTAGTCTGCAATGTACAGAACTGTGTATAAATGTATAGTTTCCTTCGTGTTCGTACCAATGATCAAACGGCTAAAACTCGACATTTAATACGAAAAATTCTGCATTTGTAACTCGACTGGGACATTCTGCGACAGTTTGGTTCTTGAGAAGCAATTCAAAATGCTAATTACCTTTAAATTTTCACTCATGTATAATTTTATTCAAGATACATACAAGTCTGACCATGAAAACTTCAATTGCTTATTACTAAGGTTTGATAAAACAGTGGATGGCGTTAAGTAGTGTAAATCGGACTCACTCCTCCGAATTTTATTATTCCATGATAAGTTAATGATAACACATCATTCACCTTAACAAACTCTACTAATTAAGCTCAAATTGGCAGCCCAAAAGTTTTCAGCACGTCTCTAATCGTTCTTAGATACATTAGTATGAACATCAAACGAAGAACCCAATCAAGTTAACAATTGTCAAATCTTTCACCTTTCCTGGTCCGTTTCTAAAAAATACATCTGGAACCATTAGAGTAGATACCTTTAGTTCCTTTTTCCTAAATATTCATATTAAGTCGCATGGATACATATAGATTTCACCACGAACGCAGGTAAGGCAATACCAAATTGTGCGCACGTACGAATTTGAACGTGTAATGGAATTGTGATAAACTGATTCAGGATGTACGATCCTCTACTTGGGGCGGTTCAAGCGCTATCCTCTCCACTTGGAATAGACTATCTGTTGTGTTGGGTGATTTTCTGGTAATAACTACGAGTATGAGACATACACCGCATCTCATCTTACCTCGTACACATTTGTACCTACCTTCAGAGGCGATTCATATCCCAACCCCTCTTAACATACGTGAAAAGAATGGATCACCCTCCAGTTTCTATAGTATTGCCCCTACACAGAGTTCCCCATCAAAATGCACAGCTTCAATTCCAGACTCAAATCATCAATTATAACGTTTCCTATTTCGAGGAAATTGCCGGAAAAGGGCGAACGACCTCATCAAACAAACACAGTTCGCCAAAAATACCGCCAACATCACCGCTTGCATTATCGACGCGATAATTACCGAGCGTTTCCTGTTATTGTTATTGCGAAGCGGTCGCGTTTCATTGATGATGTCGGTTCGTTTTAGCGGGAGAGGCCGTATACCTGCACGTGAAACGGCTACGACATGTCCTGACGGTCGATTCGCGCAATTCGGGACTACAAATTTAGTGGCCCGTTACATCGCTGCAGTCCTCGAATAGGCGACGTTAAACACGCGGGTCGACTCTAATAAATTATTATCCGTCCCTACCTACCCGTGGGTTAACGCTTGCACCGCGGATCGCTTGGAAACACGATACGGTTTTAGTTTAGTGCGCTGACCGTAATCGTTCTATCTAGGTTAGTTGCTTCGGATGCTGTTGTCGTTAGTTCGCATGCATGTCTGATTCGGTATACGCTGTCCGTTTAGATTTCAATTTTGCTCTCGAATTAATTTTATTGAAGAGATCGTTATGGCAGTTGAGTAATAAATTTGATGGATTTGGATGCTATTTGTCGGTTTCTATTCTGAATACTGGACAATTGGATTTCTAGGGTACAAAACTAGATGGTTATATCATCACTTCGTCACTAACACAGGAGTATTCACGTTTTAGAATTAGCCCTGATGATTTAGGGTAGCTCTCAGATCTTTAATGGTTATTGCGTTTTTATAGATTGAAAACATTGGCTTGGTGTTATTAAAACTATGAGGGTTAGTTGTGGTGGTTCGTGGCATGCGCCGGCTGCTTCCCCCTGATAATTAATTAGGAAAACAAGAAAACAAAAAGCAAAACATGAACACTTTATTAGAAGCTACAAAAAGATTATAGAAGAAAACAGGAGCTTGTCCTTAAAGACTATATTGAATAACTACAGCATCTACGAGTAAGAGAGTAATAGAAAAAGAAATTTAAAAATATAGGTTCGATATGTGATTATAAACGGTCAACTCAATAATGTAATAAATGGCGCTAACCAGGGCACGCTTGGGTCTCGCGGAAGCTGAAATAAAGCGACTAATACGAGATAAAAATGGCAAACGGCAATCTACTGAAAAAGAATGAATTGTACGAGCAACCTTGAATCCTGGGGCCTTCATCTCGAGCAATGGGCCTGAGAAAAGGCGCGCTGATGGACATTCGGTATGTGTTGGAGCAAACAGCAATCGGGCGAAGCAAATAATGCGTGATAAAAATCAAACCTTGACTCCTGGAGTCTTGATCTCGAGCAATGGGGCTGAGAACGGGCGCGCTGAGGGAGTGCAATACGGAGGAGTATGCACTGTATCACAAACGTGACGTACGAATTCGCGTTCTACCACTGAATTAATCGAAGCGTCGATCGATTGAGTCAGCTGCTGGAAGGGGTCGAATATGGCGTATATGGTACCGAAATGCAGAAGTTGCAAAAGTGAAGCGTAGGAGCCCGAGTGTCGAAAAGCGATCTTGTCGTTTTAGAGACTCGAGAAATACTATAAAAGTCTTGTTTCTTCCTTCAGTAAAAAGAGTTTTAAAGAATTGCCGAAATCAACTGCAGCCAATCAGAAGCGCAAACATGGACGACTTTTAATTTAGGGCATGCAGAAGAGAGAGAGAGAGAAAAAAACAAATCATGCTGTAGTACGCAAAGTGTAACAGTCTCTTAAAACTAACTTGCATTTCCACATGTGTTTCAAGAGTTTCATACTTTCTCTTCTTCATATTTACATAGAAACATAAAGAGAAGTTGCTAAACACGAAACTTTTATTTTAGGATCGGGTGAAACCTAAATGCACCTTTCTTTTCACAAGTCAACATACTTTATGTTCTTCTTTGTATTATGGAGTGTTGAGGTAGGATGACGTAGTTGTCTTAAAATGTAGTTCTTTTTTCTGAATTGCAGGACTGACTAAAACCTAATTACAAGCTCATTTTCATACGTGGGGGTATTAGATTGATTTGTCTCGAAGGGTTGACGCCTTTTTCATACCAAAGGCAAATGAGCGTTGCTGTATTGTCATATGCACCTTAATTGGCATTCGCTCGCGTAGTTCTTACCTGCAGAAATGGTTGGGCGCTGACGCACTCTTTCTAAAGACAGGGACATGGGAGACCAACTAAGGACAAGAATAATATGATAAGATAGTTGCCAAACATAGTTTGGGCCCATGCAAACCACAACAGAGCCTATTCTCGTAAACATGTGCGTACTGACAATCACGCGGACTTATTGGCCCTGGAATCAGCTAGGCTTGCGGCTTAGTACCAACAATTGACTACAACCGAATCTTTGAGAGGCGTTCTGGATCAAATAAGGTGCACCTAGGTTCTGTACCAGCTCATTGAAGCATTAAAAGGCAGATGAGTTGAGTTGGAGCACCATCTCCGCAGGGCCTAAACCTGCTCTCGCGATTGCCACATCCACTGTAAAAGCGACTCTAGAGAGTTGACCAAAGATCGGCTCTAGTTGGAATAGCGACGGCAGAAAAAGCTCAAGCAATGCATAATCTTCATAGAAGTGGCGTTGAACTGTTATAGAGCAATGAACCTTCTAAAGTTAAGCAGAAATCACCTTAGGGTCACAACTGATCTTCTTATTGGTCACTTCAGCAATAAACCTGAGTGTAAATTCTGTAGGGAAGTAAATTACGCTACTAGGCACCTAGGCTCCCTTGTAGCGTTCTCATTAATAACAAGCTTCTATACTTAGGGTATAGATATCTGGAATTTACGAATCTAGGGCGTCTCCGAGGATCCACTCTTTCTTAAGGAAGGATTCTTATGGTGACATGCCGACTTGGTGAGGCTGGTATAATGGACTCTTGAGAGCCTGGGTACTGCCACAGTCTCGTTTCTATGAAAGTAGAAACACTCAGTCCGTTCTCCTAGAAATCTTCCTCGGGCGACTTCAATAAAATAAGCTCTCCACCATCCTGGTGCTGGAGAAAACAAATTGCCAATCTAAATTTAAATACACCCCATCTCTCGCTTACAACACAAACTCACTTACACGGCGCTCAGATTTCTCATTTTCAGAGGGGACGCCGGGAAGCGTCGAAAAGCGGCGACAAGAAGAAAAAGGACGCGCTAAGATTGTTAATCGGGATTTGCGTCCACCCTTGAAATCCGCCCCTTTTACCGCCAACCTCCGCGCCGCGGCTCGCATTTCTTAAATCGACCGGAAAATTTGCCTTAATATCGGCGACAGATGACTTTTTCCCCTTTTCTTACAGATTGGGAGAGTCGTGGGAGTGAAGAAAAAATCAATTAGACTCCAAATTGGGATTAGAGAGAAAAAATAGCGACGATGGGAGGGAATAAATTAAGGAGGCGATGTTAATAAGAAATTTAACGACTGCCAGCCTTCCAGGGTCTTTTTTCTTGTCGGAGATAACGGTCCGTTTGTTATTTTTAATTGAAATTTCGCCTCTCGTCGCGTCTGTTTCAATTTCTTTCCCTTACAACTGGAAAGCGGAAAAGACGGTGGATTTCCGAGATCCGTTTTCTGGAATAAAAGATGCATCTATATTTATCTAACTAGCAAAGCGAAACTCAGGTTGAAGAAAGAAAGAAAGAAAGGAAGACGTTAATTAGTACGATGATTCCGTGTTTCTCATTTCGAGCGGTTAATAATTGATGATGCCCGGGAACTTTTGTCGAAACGTCAGATGAAAATTGAATGTCGGCTGGAAACGACGTCGTTGAGGTTATATCCAATTAATACGCCTAGAATTTCCGTCTACCGCGTTGGTGAAAATTGTTTGGAAATGCGTGTTTGCGTGCGTGTGGGTGTATATTGGAAAATTGCTCCTAGGGGCTAGCGGAGCCGGTTTAAATGTTTTAATGAATATGTAATACCTGAATATGTACAACATGCGCAATTTATGTCCATATATTAACATGATATTTCGATGCGGTAATTATGAGCGTTAGCGAGCGTTTCTGGTAATTAAAAAAATATTTTCGTTGGATGCAAAGCGAAATCGTGTGTTGTATCTAGCTTTTCCCGCATAACATGTTATCAATCTGTTTTGCTCTTACATATGAAAGGTCGTATTCTCCCCTTTCCACTTTTCTTTGATATAATCGTAAAATTATTAATTTTTTATTTGCATTATCCCGAAAAGTCACGGAGTTCGTAAGTAGGAACAAGAAACGAATACGTCAAGTGGTATTATAATGTCTTCCTGTCTAGAATTTCTATATCATTAATGTGGAACTAAAACCAATAAATAAAGATCACCAGAGTATTGCCGATCTATTTGCCAGTATTGTCGAGGGATTGTACACGCACTACACCAATTCAGTCGTTTTCTAACTGTTTACTTAAGACGGGAGACTACTTGCCAGAACTAATACTACTCCTTTCTGCTTCTCGCCGGCTGTTATTCGAGAAAATCAGCTCACGACACCATGATCCACGAACTAGTTGTTTAGGATTTTCTAATCCAAGTTCTTACGAAATACTTATAACATACGAAAGAGACCACCTCCCCACCATGAAGATCAGCTTAATGTTTTGGAGTTGGTGTATTGGGGCACAGACACGCCGGTGCTTCACCATGGAGTGAGAGATTGGTATATTTATTGGGAGGTCGTCGCCAGGAGACCTTTGTTAGGGTTCTTATGTATTTTGACAAATATGGGACGGACAGATCACTACCGTTTCTCATGTAATAAGCAACGCTTAATTGATGGTCTTCATGTGAAAATCCATTTGATCACTTGATTCGTCGCATGCTAGAGGTAACCGAAAACGAAGCCGCCAGATCTGAAGTTGGTGAGTTATCTGATCAGATTGCCAGTTCGGTGTCGGGTTCCTGGGTAACGTCGAAGGTGAATAGGTTGGGCAGCTCTGATCCTAGAAGGGAAGCCTGAGAAACACCCACCATGATCGGAGATTGAGTCGAGCGAACGCGGAAAGTGCGACTAGTAAGATTTAATCAGTCTAAGCAAGTTCCCGCTAAATCTATGGATGATAATCTTATAAATTAACTAAACATTCTATCGAGGGTACCCTAAGAATCGAAGAAAACCACCTGAGTGGTCTGCCGCTTGGAAAGTTCGCTCCTAATGATTTCAGTTAACCAAAACGTCCGACTCTTGGTGTACCCCTAAAACCAAATTGTTCTTCGGCGACAGAGTCGACATCGAAGATTTCCTGTCCTCGGAGGTTTGATAGAAGGTTGATGGGGTGGTAATTTGCCGAAAGAGTGGGTCTTTGCTCGCCTTTGACATCCTAATAACTTCGACTTTCTCCCACGCATCTGAAAATTGGTCAAGAAGTAGTACAGTCCGTTGGCGATGTACATCCACAGCGCGGTCTGGCAGAGACTTCAGCCCCAGGTTGTCTATCGGATCCAAAGCAAAGGTGTTATTACTTTTCCTCATTGTAGTCATTTCTTGTATTCCTTCTTTCGTCACTGCACACTACAGGGGAAAGGGGCATCGGGCGACATTGATCATTTCATCCTCTAACTCAGGAATCTCCAAACTTTTCAGCCTTGGGGCCATACTGATTACTTCAGTGCGTTTTCTGCGTATTATACTTGTTATTAAGCTTTACCTAGAAAGTAAATAAATCCGAGTTATTATCACTCTGTGTTTTTTTATCCAACTTATCGCAATAACAATAAGCTATTAGCTGTCGCGGGCCGGATTGATTACACTGGCGGGCCGGATTTGGCCCGCCGGCCGTAGTTTGGTGACCCCTGCTCTAACTCATCATCTTGGGAAACAACCGATTCACCGTCAAACACACCCGTCAAATGTCCAGCTAAAGCCATAACTCATGAGATCCAATCTAGAGGCGGCTTAGGATAACTAAGCTTCATAGCTACTGCCCTCTACCGTGCGAAAGAGCGAGAGATTGTGGTTGGGAGAGAGAACGCTGAATGGAAGATTCCTACTCAGACGAATATCTAAGGAGTCATGTCTGATGCCGGGTTTCTACTTTGTTATTGATTTCCTAAGGTTCATAGTTCGTTCAGTTTCGTTGAACTTGCTTGTGAACATAATAGCCACTTTTCCCAAAAACTCAATTTTCGATAGTGATCTTGTATCCGGGTTTTCCTAACGTAATTGTAAATTTGTTCTGACTCCTTTGAAAAGAATTATAAACCTATCAATGAATACATCATCCTTTCCATTGCCTACAAGCACTCTAATTTCGATCTTTAGGAAATCGTTCAATTAAATTAACTTACAAGTTTACTAAAGTCTTTGAATGCTACATTCATTCAATAATATTTCGAAGAATAAAACTACGGCGTTCTTAGACGATAGCTCGAACGTAACAAGTTGAACTCTTAACACTTAATACTTAATCAATTGGCGTATTACGTTTTAGACTGATGGTCAGGTTGTCGTGATGTATACCATTTTTTCACGTAGATAGCGTCAATCATCAACTTCTTTTGAACAAGCCGGAGTCTGTTGGTTTTGCTGCATCTCTATTATCTTTTATGGCATCATAGATATGTAATAGAGAAAATTTCTTTGTTGTGTATGATAAACTCCCTTTACGCGAGTTAAGGTATCATCAGGAGTTCCACAGGCTTAGAATTTTGGTTCACTAATTATTTACCACGTAATATTATTAATGATCTTTTGACAAACTTGACCTGTGTACCTTACCATACCCACACGATTTGAAGACCTTTTCCAGCATTACTAATGGACATGTTAAGGAGATGCTTGCAAATATTAATGTAATTCAACAGACTCAAACTTAATACTCAAAAACGCAGTTATTTCTTATTCTAGGAAAGTGATGACGGCGACAGTTGACGGCCACCCGATTGTCAAATATATCATCTTATAAAAACCTTGGAGCCGTCATATCGACACTATGAGTTCTGGTGTCACAAAGCTGTTGGCCCTTTTTATCAGAGCGTGGACATGTTTGCAGAATATTGATATTTTTAATATGGCTGGTGTAAATTAGAATATGCTGTTGTTGTCTATTATTATCATTGCGCCAATCACCAAGTTTCAATAGAGACGCCTCAGTGCCGATCATTTTCTTAAATATGATGACGTCTATTCTGAACAGGATATCGAATATAGCAGTCTACTAATAGTATGGGAAAAGTCTACGGGAACAGGTTTCCCAAGAAGTTGAAGTGGTCTTTCGAGACTTGACAAAAGTCGATTTTCTCATTCTGAGACTATCTTCGAGTTTCTCCTGCACATTTGTTTTATCGACCCCAAAGAAAAGTATATTATTCTACACCCCGTTGTACAATATGAACAAGCATGATGAGAAGTCATTAATTTTTATTTAGTTTTGATTTTTTCTCGAGTATTTAATTTTTCAAGAATCTTAATTTAGTTTAGGTACGTCTTCCATTATTTTGAATTACTAGATTATGTTTATTACTGAGCGTATTTCGGAATTATAAGATTTCCATCTCCTTCATTCAATTTCGACAGCTAGGAGAACTGTTGGCTTTCATGCAAGTTCAAAAGACCTCAGAGATCGCTTTTGGAAAGACCATACACTTTTTCCATTCTAACTACAGACTACCCATAATTACATCAATATCCATTAATCTAAAATGGAAACCAAAACATCGTAGGCCTTCGAATCGGAATAAATGATTCAAGTCTCATTAATCCTTGAGTACACATCAGAATGGAACTCTCGGAGGCGGTCATTATTTTTCTTCCAATTTCGTAACTCGATCTGAGAAGGTATCGCCCATCCACCCCCGGACGCTGAACGACAATTCCTCGACGCAAATTACTCATCCATCCTTCCCCTTTTTACCGTCTCCTAAATAAAATATATATAGAGAAAAGTAAATTGAACGTCGAGCGGTTAATGCCCTTTTCAATTAATTTATTTCGCGCTTTGTAACGCCGAATGCTACCCCGCCAAGACTGCTAAAAGACGAGTTTGTGCCGCGCTAGAAGGGTAGGTCGGAGGGTGACGAGATGGTAAAGTGAAATTGTCTTCGCGGCTCAAATTGCCACCGCCCTCGCTTCACGTCCAGACGTTGTAAATTACGCTCTTTGTTGCATTTCTGAAGCCTTGCCCTTCAGGAATTTTCTATTAGGCGGACGTAGCGTTGCGTAGCTTCTTGGCGTAATCAAGTAAAGTTATTTTTTGCGAGTAAAAGATTTGAAAGAAAATTACGGCGGTAGGGTTAATGCCAACATTGAAGGAAAAAGAGAGTTGTTGGGATAATACATTGTAGTTGCTTGAGGACGAAACTTGAGTCATAAATTGTGTAGTTTAGAGTCTGCAGTGTTTCGAAATTGCAAAGGTCACGTTTGTGGGATAAATATCAAAATTAAAAAATGAATGATTGGAGGAGGTATGTAAGAAGCTATAGTTGCTGGAAGACACAATTAACGTCGCAGATTCTATTGTTCACCATTCGAGCTGTTTTGGATGCGCCGACCGTTCAAAGAAATTTATACACTCTATGTAAGCTTGGAAAATCGTCTTGCCCCCATCTTCTAGATCATTTATGTGGGAAAAATCACTTATCTATTGACTTCAAATACTTAGCATTTGGTAATTATGTACAAATGAATGCAGCAAGAATAGTTTAAAGAAATACAAAGTGCATCAACTGCGTAAAATGGAAAAGTCGAAAGAGTGAGGTCCTTAGAAATTTTATCCAATCTACATACTATTATGAAAACGCATACCTGCTGCAAATTATCTTGCTTTGTTAATTTAAAGTCTCGTACCTAAATTATCGTCTACGGAAATCATCCAACTTTCCCAGGAACATATCTATAGCGGCGATCTCGATTATTATTCAAAAACTTATTTTCAGGAAGCGTTCTAGGGCGCTAACTTCTAATTCTTCAGCTCGCCATTAATTATTCATTTTCAATTTGCTTTTTCCGCGCGCTCGCATTAGCGACTGCAAAAAATCGACTTTCGAAAGTCAAGTCGTTGCTGTTGTTGCGTTCCTAGAGGAAAACCCGACGAACTATGAATTTTAAAGTCGTCTTTTTGTTTTCGCGCAAACATCGCCCTCGGTTCTCCCTCTTTACTAAACAAACTACGTACTGAGGATGGTTATGAAGAAAAATCCGCGCGAGACTCGCCCTTGCATGTTTCATAATTGCGATGTTGATTTTGCGCGGCAAGAATGTCGCGAAGTAGAAGAGGAAACGGAAATAAAGTTTGCTTTAAATTATTAAAAAGAAAAGATCAAAACGGTGGAGGATACGTCTGACATCTTTCACGTTTTCTGTTATTAAAATGAATAAATTATTTATAAAGTTCAAGTGATGAGTTGTCAACTCGAAGACTAGTGTCACTACTGACACTTGCTAAATACAAAGTTAGTAAATGTGTAAATAAAATTGCTCGGTAGCGCGTTCCTCACAATTATTTCGACCTATCATAGATCTTCTATAATATAATTCTAATGTAGTCTGTCTCGAACTCTTCATATTATCGGTTATAAATCGACGGGAAGGAAAGTTCCCACATTGTCAGAGTCTTCTGGAGCTTGTTTCCCTCTCTGGTTAGGCTCCTCAGTATTTAGTAGGAAGGGCTTACACATACGCTCGATGTCCACATTTGGCTTCCATGCTTACTAGGATGCATTCTTCCCTAAGTCCCGATCAGCTAGATTTTTGGTATAGGCTGTAGGTTTTCGGGGAAAGGTACTCTCCGTATTGTTAGTTTTCGAGACTTGCCTCTCCTCTTTGCCTGGAGTCGGTCTTGATCCTCTAGCACTTAGTGTAGGCTTATAGCCTGCATTCAACCTCCATGCTTAACGATGCCAAGGCACATTTCTCCTTAATAAAATTTGGTTCTTATTCACAGATTTCTTGCAAAGGTGTTAGAGGCAGATCACAGCGGAACAACGGAAGAAAAGCAACCGGAACAACTGACAATATTAAATTGTGTGAATTTGTGTGGAACGCAAAAATCTAGAATATGTAAAAAGTAGATAACTATTGAAGGTAGCACCAATTTCACATCAATAATCGGATTCTGTGCTACACAGTCGGTCGAAATTATCGGCGATAGTTTTGAATACTGGTCCCTATTGATTGACTATCTCCCTATAGCAATTCGAACCCGAATGAATAGCTCCCATATCCTACGAAGCGTTTTGGCCTCAGGGGCTCACTGTTAACAAGCTTAACAAGTGAGTTCGGGAATTTAGCGCTCCCGAGGTACCCGAGCTAAAACCCAACTAAGGTGTAAGGTAACGTGCCGACAGTTGCGTGGTCGCAGAGGTGTGCGGTATTTAACGTTCCTCTGTCACGCGAAACCCCTTGTAATTAGCCTTACCCGATCAAGCGGGGCTCTGATCGGGCGGACAGACACTTCCCTAGCTACTCTTCGTACAGTTACGCTATCTAGAATTTCCAAGGCTAAAGTGCAAAAGCTTGTGAAACATGGCCAAGGTTACCTACAGGCTAAAAGAGCCATAATCAAGGCCAACTTCACTAGGCATGCACAAAGGGACCAGGTTTAGTCTAGACAAGAAAGTTAGGCCTCAACAGACGGCGGAGGCTACTAAACGTAAAGAAAGGACGGAAGTCCAAAAGGGCGAGGTCGAAGGGCAGTACTCCCGCAGGTCTCCCGAAAGGCAATGGGCCAGAAGGTTTAACCTTCAAGGAGGCTGCTTTGGGGAGGATCGCGGTAGTATGCAACGACTATCCAGCCACCTAGATGGAGCCGGCAAAGCTTAAGGCAGGCCAGGACTCTATTATGGAGGCATATAACAGCATTACGGAGCAAAGGCTTCAAGTCCGCTTTAAAAATACACGTATGTGCGGAAGAACCGCTCTCAAAGCTGTTAAGTCTAATTAAAGGAATAAAGCTGGAGAACGTAGTCTAAGTATATACATATATATATATATATATATATATATATATATATATACAGAGTGCAACTGTGTAAATGGTTAAAAAGTTGCCCAAAGGTAGATAATTAAAATATATTCAATATTTGCTTAATAAACAGTTTTGTGTCTGGCCCTGTTATACAATTGTAGCGAGTTTCCATACATGTTATCTACGGTTTATTAATCATTTTACTTTAAACATTTTTACACAACAATCACATAAACATGTCATTGTCAAACAGGTCTAATGTTAGGCATTTCTTATGAAACTTTCTTTGTTTACTTCACTTTACATTGTTTACCAATAAATAAATCTTTTGAAAGAAAACATTTTTATCATTACCAATAAAAGATCGTCAAACTTTTCAAATATATGCCAAGTTCATGCAAAAGCAGCGAAATAAAACATCTGTTTATTTTTCTGTAATGTGTAACAGAGACAGAGAAGCATTATTCACTTGTCGATAATATGCTATTTACTGGCGCCGCTATTGCAATGAGACCATCTGCTTACATTGTAGAATACCCGAATACTGACTGAATGCTCGACTATTTATTTTTTAGCGGGGCAAAATTTTATTAAAATTAAGACAAAACGTTTCGCGTGACTTGCCATTGTTTTTGCTGACTACGTTAACTATGCCATACCAGGTTTACCATATTAATAACTTAACGATTTTCACAGTTTCACCCTGTGAAATATACATATATACACCTTGCTAATGAGAAACTTCTTTACCTGGCGGCAAAAACCGAGATTGGAACTATCTAATTGTAAATCTAATTCTATTCAGCCTGTGACATTTGCGTAGTTTCTTCTGCCTCAGAACAAGTCCTGGAGATAAAATCACTTATGTTGTGGATATGTTTGCTAAGCTTGCAGTACCCTGTCTGCAAACGCACTATCTTCTCAGTCTGGTTCCTGCTAATTGGCAGCAATTGTACTATTTTGTTTTCGCAATAAACATGCGAGACATGCCTCACTCCCGGTGTAGTGTTCTAGTGCTCACCATGCTGTTTCTTCAGCTACTTGCTCTTTGCAGTTCTTACAGTTCAAGAAAGGAATACCACGGGTAAGTGCAGGTCCTACAAGCTTCCTACTTACCTCCTCCCTTACCAGGAGATTCGCCTTTACGTTTCTTTATATACCTACTTGTCTCGGCATCCACCATATCTTCGGTCTTTTGTGTTCTTCCAAAAACAACAGTGAATGCTTGCATTCCCGGATAATCCTTGATGGTATTTTCATGCTCTCAATGGCTTTAAGAGTTGCTTGATTGTAAGTCATGGAATTGACTTCTCTATTCTGATTTCCTCTCTGTATCATGATTTGTGCATAAGGTAGTAATCTCGGCCTTGAACGCGTATTCTTTCAGGTTGTGCAGATGTTGCTCCATCGAGCTATAAAGACGAATGCGATTCTAACGGCCACATCTCCTCCAAAATGGAAAGGATTTGCAAAAATTGTCATAATTACTCCGACGTAGAGTGTCTTTTCATTGCGACCTTTGCAGTTGTATTCATAATTATAACCATGCTTTTGTTAGAAGTCTTTTGTCTTGAATTATTTGATGACAATAAAAGGACGCAGCATGAATGTGCAAATAAAACTTTCTTTTATATAACATCCCGTCAATTCTGTTATATGCACCATAATTTCTTATCGTGAAATCCGACGTTCTCCACTATACACACATACTTACTCTTTTCTCTTCACCGCGCAACGAAGCGTATTTTTCATCTTAATAAACCCAAGCCCCTTTTTCTCTCTCCATCGACATATTAGATTTACACCACGCGTAAATCAAATTACACAACGAGATGCACAAAGGCGCATACGGTCGGCGTTCCCACGAAGCCCGGAGATAAAATATGCAATCACAATAAACAAGTTGTCGATAGAGCGGCTCATCCCTCAATAAAATTAACGGGGTGTCGTGTTTTGCGTTCGCAGCGTAGCGTTCTCTTTCTCCATCTCTCTATTAATAACGCTTCGTCACGCGATCGCTTGATTTATGCATTCAATATTATTTAATATGACTAATGGGTCGTATTGGAAATTAATTGTACAAAACAGGATGGATAGGAAGAGGTAGGGGTATAATTTATGTGTATTAAATAAATATCGACATAGGTACATATAATGTACTTATCGGCATAAATCTGCTTGCAACAAGGTACTGAATTTCTTTTCCGACTTTTTCACTTCCTCCCTGATCGACTGCGCCGCTATACATCTGACGCGAATTATCGCCTAATTAACGTCATTATCTACCCGCTTCCCATCACGGCTGTCCTCGCCGTGTCTTCCAATTATCGGTAATAGCTCGAAGGCGGTTATTATCCGTTGTTTGCGCGCGGCGGTCGACGCGACCTCATTAAGATGCCGCGAATACGCGCGTAAAAGCTTCGAGGGAACACTTCATCATTTTCCGACATTACTGAGCAGCATTTGGCATTCGAGAGGTGAGCAGCACCTGCGTTCCATTTTCGTCGTTTCAAGCGTCGAACTTCGATGGAAATGAAGCTCGCTTTTCAAAACCGCAATTGGATGTGGAAGCGCCAAAGGAATTCGAAGAATTTCAACTGTCGGAAGTTGCAATGAATACTCGCGAGCTTGTTTCCGTTTTAAGAGAAACTAGTCCGTTGTTTTATGAAGCGTTATAAATGTTGAATAGTTCCTATACAGAACAGAATACGTGCACGAATTGCAAATAGTTCGTAAATGAAATAGGGACAATGTATACCAGAAAACGCCCCCATCGTTATTCCAGTTAACCATTTCCTATTCTATTTTCCTCTGTATCCACATTTCCACATACGTCTCTTACCCATATGCATATTTGTATCATTTACATCGCAAATATCAACAAATAACACAAAACTCAGGTGCCCTTCTCTATACATCTAATTCGATGTTGCCTGGATTCAAATCAAAATATTTCGAAGATGCCAGGTTTCTCGGGTCAAGATCTATACAAGAAACCGGGATCGTTCATCGTAAACAGGGTGCACGTAGGGGCTTCAAAAAATACACAATTTCTCAACACCACTACCAAGTTACCGTGTGGGTCTTAGTTTCATAATTTTGGACGTCTAACTGTGACAAAAACGAAACTGGTACTCGAAAACCGGCATTCACTTGACTCTTGAAACTGTAATAAATACTCCCAAGCTTATTTCGTGGTCTCAAACAAGAACATATGCTTAGTCCTCTGTTAGTTGATGTGTTGCTGGACCAATCAGTTAAGTGTGAAAAAATAGCAAGCCATATAGAGTAGGCTTTTGGAGGATGAAGACTATACAAGTTGAAGAACCATGCTAATGCAATGACACAGTCAAAAGAAATCGGCAAAAATATCGATCTACCAAGTGAACAACAGTAACTGAACAACATTAATACAGTGATCAATACAGGAAAAACGAATACAATGATACAATGAATATTATACTAAAATGCGAAACAAGATATAGTAATTAAAGAAAAGAAGCGAACAGGTCAGTATATTTAAATATTTGAGGGGAAATAACTTAGATACTAATTGTAAGATGCTACAACTCCATGAAAACAACTTTCTAGGTGGAAACAAAATTCCGCCTAGTGTGATAGTAGATGAGGTCAAAAGGTGGTCAAACCAAGTTGAATAGTATAGAGATGATATTCTTAAGAAAGATACAGCGCCAAACGAAAAGAAACCGAACTAAAAACAATGTGTACAAATAGGAGTTAAGAGCCGAGTCAATCGAAATGACAAGGCAGGGATAACTGAGGCGGTTTGAATATGTCTCCCGAATGGAGGAAGAGAAGTCAGCAAGAAAGATATTTCAATCTAAAGAAAGAGGAAAAATGGAAAGAGGGAGACCACAAAGTCTGGCCCCTAGATGTAAAGAAGGGCATTGCTACTGAGGGATCATTTCGTATATATATATATATACACATATTCGTTCATTCATTCACTCATTTAGGGTTGGTCACCAATAGCCCAAGCGCTTGAGTAATTATGCTCTTTATACTGTTTATATTAAGGCCAGTATTTTGCTCAAAGGGAATCTGATTATTGTCGTGGGGTCCAGTAGATCTTTATTAAAATGCTTGTGCTTGAGTTCTTTCAGTTCCTCAAAGGCACAGATCACATGCACGCTAGTTTCCTATTGTAGTTTACATCTTCTACATCACTCTTCACTTAGTATTCCCATGTTACATAAATTATTTTTCAAGAGGCAATGTCCAGTTACTAAACCCGTAATGATTCTCATGTCTTTTTGCTTCTTCTGGTTGGGTTAGCTGTGAATTTTATGTCTAGCCCAACTAACAATGTCTGGAGTTGACATTTAGTCCATTTCCAATTTTTCCGATCTTCTCTTTATAGCCAAAAACGGATTTCCTGTCTGGCAGAATCCTTGGATATCTTGCATACAAGTCCTGAACCTAGAAAGTTTCTTCTAGAGCCTTGTCACGTGTCATTTCATTGGGGAGTTGTTTGCAATGATTTATCAGTTTCAATCTGGTAATAGGTTGTACAACTGTTTCAATGCTTAGAGGTGTGAAATAACAGCAAACAAGAACACTGACCAAAGGTAGAGGACTTTAGCGGGGGATATCGAGATGATAGTGAGGTTCACGGCACAAATTCGTTCGCTCTTGCATTGGCAGAGAAGAAGGATTCGCGATTAAGTAAGTAAGTGATAGCTTGTTTCGATATTAGGGAAAATTAGCCAAAACGACTCACATTCCCTCATAGACCTCCAAAACTTTACATCATCTTTTCCTAGAAAATTCTCCAATCCAAAAAGATTAAAAACTTTGAGAATTGCTTTCGGACTACTTCCTGGTTGGAACTCAAACCCCAGACTATCAAGCTTCTCATCATATATTTACAAAACTCCTAATTGTCCTTTCGCACTCCTCTACCTCTACCTCAAAAGATACACCTTTTCTATTAGATTCATATAAATTACGTAGCCCAATAATATGTTTTGGTACCCGAACTTTATCTAATATGATAGTAATTTTTGCCAAGAGCTCTAATTTTTTAGATATGAGAATAGCATGATTTACATGTAAGATTGAAAATAAGCAACAACTTTATTTTCTTGAACATGACAAAAAGAATACTAATGTGATAGTAACAATACATGAAATTACAATAACACTTCAGAGCATTAAAGAAAATGAAACGAAAACTTAGTTGACACTTCGGACGCTTCTTTTGCCGGACATTATTGAATGAACTTGGTTAAAACAGTCTGTTTGCAAATTCCAGCAGTAATCCCAAATCAGATGTGTGCCCCATCGTTTCTGGTAGCGGTTCTCTGGTTTTTACAACCTGGTAAAATCTTTTGTCTTGTTCTTCACTGGTGTAGCCCAAATTTTCAAGTAAGCGATCCAAGTGGCTTTTACTATGTCCACGTTACATCCACGGTCTCCGAAGTTATTAAGCATATTGTTTATTAGCTCAACATAATCATCAGATTTATGATGTCCGCGCATTTTTTTCAGCTTCAGTTATTGAATGTAAAAAAACAAGATCATTCGTAAATTATCTTATTTGGGGACCGTCAAAAATCCCAGCTCTAAGTTTCTCTACGCTCAATCCAGGTATTCTTCGTCCTATGGACGCAAAGCATGGGACATTATGGGCAGGAACCTTCAAAAACTATTTCAAGTTTTGTAGTTTTTTAAGAATGCTAAGAATTTGAAAAAATTTGATAACTACATCTAAATGCAAGTAACACGTTTAAGTGGCGCTATATCCCAAAAAATAGATAGAAGAGAGCGGTTTCTATATTTGTAGTGAGCACATCAAATAGTCAATATTAGTTATAACGTTCCAGGTACTAAACAAAAGAGTTCCTTTTGTTGAGCTGTGTTATTTGTACTGATCTCCATTAACATATCAACCCTTGAGTATGAGACCCTGTATGTTGGAAATTCAGGTAGAATGGTTAGCGATAACCTGGGTATTTCAAGGAAGTTTTCACTGTTAAACTAGTAGTCAGTTTGCGGTCGTGGTTGTTCAACGAACTAAGTAACATAGATGGCCTTCAGGGTATTAATCGATAAATTTCTTAAGAAGCGAAGCAGCAGGAGTGTAAAATCTAAACAATTTGCGCCTATTGTTAATATTTCTCATCACGTAAAGTAGAGGATTTACCCTTAGCTCTTCTCAATCCACTTCACCTGATTAATTCACAGTGAATTTTCCAAAATTCATCATCTAAGCCCCACATAAAATATAAAATAGCCAACCGATATTTCAGACCTGAAATGTAGTTATCGCCGGATACTAACAATTAGCGGTAAGAGGGCTGTTCCGGAACTTCGCTCGTATACCTAGAGTGCGTTTATGATCCGCTCGAATTATGTTTTCGAGGGAACCGAGGCTAAAAGCGCTTAACACGTCCGCGACCCGCGTATCTTGTAAAATGTACTTTACGACGGGACGGACTTAATTCGGTAAAGGAGAAAAGGTCCAGGCCCTTTTAGCAGATGCCGACGGCACTCGCGGTGGCGCTACGACCACTCGACGGACGAAGTTATTTATAACGCCGACTCCACGTTAGTTCTGTGAATTAGGTTAGTCGCTTACGCTCGGCCAGTAAAACTGTTTGCGCTACATTACCTAATATGGGGCTTATATGTGATGGAGGTGAAGGAGGTTTATTGGCACGTGTAAGGTTAATAGGTCGAAGTGGCGAAAAAGGGTTGATGTTTGTATATATTGCGAGAGAAAATTGAGACGTTCTCTGTGGCTGTTGAAATACTTTGACCACCGAAAAGGAACTTACAGGCACTATAGAGTGTTCTGTTTAAAGTATTAAAATGCGTAGGATAGATTTCCAATTCGTATTCTTAATAAATTTAGGTTAGAGGATCGTCTAGGTATTTTGCAAAATTAACCAGCAATTAGGACTTCTTATACCGATTGTTGGTTCCATTATTTTATTACAACTATTTCGAAATGCTCAACGCGTCCAAGTAAAAGAAAGTTGAAGATGTTACGCCTCGTTTCTGGAATATAACTGATTTTCTGATATATTGTCCAAACTATGATTAAAGACAAATTAGTGCTTCACGTCTACATTTAGTTCTAAAGTATTAATTTCTTATTTTTTCTGAAGTATTTTGACATGGCTGCTACTCCTACGAAAGAAGATTCGCGTTATTGTTCATCGTTCACAAGACTCAAACATACATTGACCAGGTTGCCCCATTAATCAAAGAAAATTCAAACAATTTTCCTTCATTCTCGAGATACGATAAATTTATTGTTATCCGAAAGTTATATTATCTGACCTCGTTTAGATATTTAACGTTCACATTCTCTTAAAAATTTGGACACCATGGGTGCATTGGTCAAAAACAACTCGAGGTCTGACATTTCGTTCTCGAAATATAACTGATTTTCCCGTGTTGTACAGAAAGTGGCTAACTTCAAAAAAATTTTTCCTGGCCACATTTAACGCTAAAAGAATTCTTATTTTGGCATTTCAACGAGACCAATACGTAGGCGCTCGTTTCCTTCTGGTAATCTGATTCATTCTCCATTATAATAAGAAATACGACGAGAAGAGATATTATGGCTTCTGTCCCGCTTTTGCCATCAAAGGAATTTATATCTTTTCGACTTTATTTAATGTAGTTAATATTATGGTGAAAGAAACTTCGTGCTATTATTCTTCTTAATTTGGTATTGTTAGACGGGTTTGGTGGAGTTGAGTAGATTTGATATGAAAAAGACAGGGAAGCTCTTCCGCAAAAGAATTCTTTGTGGTTCACTCTTTCCGGTTTAGGGGAGTTGAAAGAATGAGGTCGAATTTGGAAGAGAACTGTTGGAATAGGGCAATGAATAAAGACTAATTATAATTATTATAAAAGAAAGTTCTTTTATTTTATATTAACTTTGTACAAGAAAGAACACAATCATTTTCTAGAACAGACCTTTAAGTACATTAAGTACATAATTTACGATGGACCTATGTGTTTAGGTATCATTTCATTTTTGACGCGTGTTATTGATACGCAACGTTTAGATTCGCATGCTTTCGTGGGAATATAATTCTTCTATTTGAGTTTTCCAATAAGAACTTTCCATCCGGTATTAAGCAACCGATAAGAATTTTACTGGCCAAAATACCAATGGATAAAGAAAGATAAATTTGGCAAAAGGATAAAGATGACTTCGATTACCCAATTTAACTGGTCCACATGACAGATTTTTAATCTGAAATGTATTTAATTAGGAATTGGTGTTTCCTAGTTTGGCCCAGAACGTATAAATTTCTAACTTATCTCAAATATTTCAACATAATCAATATCCATTTTCGAAATATGTTCAATATATTTTTCCGCTATTTTCCGAAATGTACCTACCAGATGTTTAGGGTTCATCTCCCACTTTTGGCACCAAAATTATTAATCCTGTTTTCTTTAACCGAAGCATTGAGTGTGGCGGGTTAGCTCAAGACTTTGCATTTCATTTTGAACCATATCTAACGAGAAATTTGAGCTCTTCGGCCCTGCTCGGCACCCAATTCTATTGTGGATGTTGATGTATTTTACCACAACAAACGATTGATGTACTGGTGAAAAGCGATTATCACCTGCAAAGTAGTTAACCAGAAATACGTGGTCTCGGACAATATTTAGCTCTTGAAAATATTTTCGTACTTCATCCCAACTATTTCGATACAGACGATACGATAATCGAATGAAATGTGGGAGACCGCAGTTTTTTATTAAGATAGCGATCAATTTTTTATTGTTAAAGAAAATGCGATTAATGAGAAATATTTTACCTCAAGAATTCCGACGCGGTCGCACGGTGGAGAAAAGTTATTCGAGTGATCGCGCGTCGTTCTCGAGAGAAAATTGATTTATTCGTTACCACACGAAATATGACTAACGTCATATTGAGGTTTCCTAGGTAAATTTTGTCTTAAAGGTGTTTATCTTTTTACTTGATCTTTATTTGACTACAATTATTACGCTAGTGAAAATTGATCTTTTACTTCATCTTAAGTGTGTCGATGCTGCTGGCACGCTGGTGAAGAGATTAGAGTTATTTTGCTTTGTTCTTGTGTTTCCATCGGTAATATGGCCCTGGGGAAATTATCAGCAATGTTTGGAATCAATGTCTTTCCTTTATCCAAATCACTTAACACGTTAACATGATGCTAAAAGAAAATTGAACAGATGCATATATATCTATTATATGTTCCCACGGTATGATTTATTTTTCGTTTTCGTCTGCAGTATGACCAATTAGGGTTTCCTTCCCAAGTTTAACCGCATTCATTCTTTTACTTTGTTACTCATTTTTAGTCGTTTCAATGCTGTTAACGCCCGGTCGAAAGAGGTTTTGGGAGGGAAACTATCGCGCTTTGCTCCTAAAATATGATCGATTTTCAGTTAACGTTTAAAATAGAATTAACCTTAAAGGGGGTTTCTTGACTACGTTTTATTCCGAAGGAAATGTTTTTCTTATTATGTATTGAGCAGGTCATTGTGGTTCCCATACTAGTGCAAGAAAATTCCAGTTATCACGCTTTGTTCTCGGTAAATATCTTTTGACATGCGAAGATTGGGATTTTCTGGCCATGTTTGACTCTGAAGACATTAATTATTTATAGTTTGCCTTAAACATTTCGGAGTCCGTAGAAGCAAATTATGAATATAACTAATTTTATGTGGTTGGTTTGAAATGTAACTTATAAAAATTTTGGTTTCTTGGTCACGTTTGCCCTCAAAAATATTATTTTGTACCTCAACATGGACGACGCGGTCGAATGGTGAAATATCGATCTTCCATACGGAAAGCCCCAATAGCATTGATTACCTTTAGAAGCCATCATGGCATGTATAATTAAATTTAATTGATGTGCGTAACAATGTACGGAATGAGCATTTCTGTATTCATGCTCTATTTTTGTTTGAACGCCACTTACCATTTCCGCCATCATATGTTTGAATAATTAGTTTAGACGGAAAATTTAGATATATTGTGTTTAATTAATTTTCTATCCATTCCGTTACCACATCAGCTATTTTATCGGCGATTCTTATTTTATCTATAAGCTAAATCGAAATGAACTGCAATATTTACAAAATGAAGAACTCCAAAATTGCTCATAAATATTTCCATCAAGTAAGTATGTAATTCTGAACACAATTTGACATTGGTTAAAAATATCAATTGTTTCAATACACTGAATTTCTGAAAATTCGCGTTCACTAATGTGCTCTTTAATTTTTTGACGACATACAGCAACCATATCATCCAAGAATTCATTTTATATAGTCTTGGATATACCTTTAAAAACTGTTGCATGTTGTAAATATTCTTTCAAAATTGTATCCAATTCTGCAGAAAAATCGATTAACTCTCGAAAAACTTCACGGTTTTGAGTTTGCTCTTTTTCATCTTGTTCTCTTAATTTTAATTCTTTCCACAAAATTTTATACAATTAATTATTCTCTTTAATATATATATGTATATATATATATATATATATATATATATATATATATATATATATATCAGTTTTAGTCAGTTGCTCGTTATGTTTAGTTATACTTTTTCTATAAGCTGAGTCCAACTGAATATACAATATTTAGAGAACCCAATAAATCAATTCTTCACAGCAATTGATGTGAAGTGCAGTAACTTAGTGCTTTCTTGTCCTGTGATTTCAACTTTTGACGCGTATTATCTATTTTACTACAATAAAAAAGAACACATGAAATGCAATACAGATCATTTGACATTTTACATCCAGAAATCCATTGAAATTTTTGATAAGTTTCTTTCAAAACATGGTTAGTAGATGAGCGGATACCGACATTGTCTTACCGAGTAAAATTTATCACCGGTGTAGGCCTTCCACAATATTTATTGGTGCATTTTTGGTCAACGAAGAGGTTTCAAAACTAATATTGTAAATACTGTTTACGCTATTCTCCGTCATCTTTTACAATAATATAAAGCGCAAGAAACTAAATTACGAACGCATGAAAACGTAAACAACGATTATACAAACTGTTATCCATATAAAATACACTACTGAGGGCTGCCCCATTCTGAGCTAGTTTGCTCCATTGGTTTACGCTTCAAAAGTTGCTATCATTTGCCCCGGAGGCTCGATTTTTAATAGTCCTCATACAAACGTATTATAGGTTTCGCGTTATGTTATGATGACAGAACATTTAATAGAATCGAACCGAATACGTGCATCTGTCGAATACAAATGTAAGAGTACATTATTAATGTTCTAATGTCGATCTTTGGGAGGCTTGAGCCCTGGATCCTCTAATGAGAAGCCGCCCCTACATAAAAGGACAAAAGATGGGATAACCCATCATCGGAATTATCCCAGACTCCGGTTTTGACTGGCGTGAACAAACAAAATCAAATTCAATAGTATGGAACGTACACATCTAGCCCAAAACGAAGTAGCAATTTTGGAAAAATCTAAATGACAGATTTCCTCTCCAACCTCCTTATGGAGTCACAAAAGAGCGAAGGAAGGACAAAAAAGCAAGTCATTCCTACACTTATTACAAATTACAAACAATCAAGGCAACGTTTACTCTCATCCATAACCACATTCCCTATCAGCAACGCAATATTTTCCCGCGTGTATATCCATATCAACCTGTCAGTATCACTTTTTCCTCTCGTTCGACTTCACCCTCTTCATAAATAAACGAGCAACTCATAAAATACCCCCACGCGTCGCTCCGCAGGAAGCCACCGTCCTCGATAACCGACCGGCGCGGCGGCGGAGGCGGCAGTAGCTGATACATTTTTCATTATCATTTGGAAATATTACCTATGCCATTGACGTTTTCCAATATTGAATATAGATTGCTTTCATTAACACTGCCATTGTCAACGGAACGAAGGGCCAGAGGTAGACAGGAATCGAACCGCGATAACTAGGGAGGCGGCTATTGGATACGTGCAATATGTATAATGTATAACGCCCGCGACGGTCGTAAAAGTTCGATGTTTTATGGCAGAAGAGAAGATAGGTGGTCCATTTTGGATGGAATTGGGCGGTCAATGATACTTAGACGTGATGTAAGTGAGCACTAAATTATTTTGCCCTTTCAGCACTTAACGATATAATAGGATATGAGATGATGATTAAGAAAGAAAATGATTTGGATCTGTTGCCTTTCCGATATTTACTGCAGAACCCTCTACCCAACAATCCCTCTTCCTTTACCGACACATTTTTTCGGTTCAACTCAATTCAGCTTTTTCATCTAATCTATATAGCTCCTGTAGCCCCGCTTCCAGCTACACAGATAAGCTAGTCAAAACTGACTGAAGCTACCCACACCCCTACCAACGAACCGTCGCTCCTTTATCTCTTGACCTCAGCAGTGGAGGCTCGTGAAGATAATGCTAACTACGTGACCTTAAACAAAACGATTTCTAGCTTTGCCAAGCCTATTTGAATACATGTAAGAACTTATTTCGACAGCTCTCTTCGTCATTTTCAGTGAAACCAACACGAAGAGGGTGTCACACATGATCTTCAGCATAATTTACACAATTTCCTGATGTATATTCGTGTCTTCCTATTTCATATTCGGAATGAAATAATTTAATCTCATTCCTATCTGAAAATCTTTCAGCTCCAATCGTACCATCGGATTCTGAAACGCGATCCATAAGCCGCGGGAGCAATTTCGACTGGAACTTCCAACCGCGTCGAGTTACATTACGGAATCGATCGCTCCGAACCGCTTCAGTTAGCAAATCAAGCTTAAAATATTTAAACGGATTCGTCGAAGAAGGTTAGGCTAGCGATAGGTAAAGTGGCCGGAGAGGGCGATATTCCGGCAGGGAACGAGGACAGGAAATAAGATTTCAACTTCGATCCTCCTTTCCGTAGCGCCGATTTGGGCGAATCGAGCGCGTTAAGCGGAAAAAATTAAAAACTTCCACCCATAATCCCTCGGATCGTCCATCGGTTAACGACAGCGAGACCTCGTTAAAAATGTTTTAATGAAGTTCGAAGGACGGATTGTTTGTTCGCCTCTTCTTTTAGTTGGAATAGTTAATGCCTTTTTTCTGTAGGGGCGAGGAGGTGTCATTTTATTTATGTACGTGTGCCTTACACCTTCAACTTTTTCCTTCCTACGTTTCTAGTATTAGTAAGTCGTATACCGTTCACAGCGTCAACTCCCCTACTGTCTATATTAATCCTCGCGACATATACATATGAACACCCTATAAAACTTTAAAATAAATATTCTTTCAACTGCGCTAAAACATACATATTTTCAAATTGATTTTTCTGGTTATACCCGAGCGTCGCAGCGTCGATGGCGGAGTTATCGGTGCGAGCTCTTCACTTCAACGCGCTTTCATTCTTTATTATTTTAATATACCTCTCCCCAATGTCTGTCTCTATATATCCGCGCGCATGTACAGAGCTAACATTTCGATTTCGTATCGCAATAATAACTTTGCGCTGCCGGTATGAAACGATGAATAATAATAGAGACGTTGGAGTTTTGTTCTGATCCACCAAAAAGGAGAGGTGAACGTGAATAGCTTCCTGTATTGTTACGAATGAGTTTCTGGGGAAGGCGTCTGCGATGAGATATTATATTATTATAAGTACTATAAAGCAAACATGAAAACATTCAAACTGGCCAATAAATGTCACTAGAAATGAGGGAACTGAATAGAAGAAATAACGTTACTCATGTTATCATTAACGATACACAACTTCACTTAGTGTTCAACTTCAAAGTTGAACAAAATATAGAAAATGTGTTAAATTGGTCGAAATCTCCACTTTCCCAATCTTCAACCATTTCGATTACTTACCTATCTCTGTGTCTTTTAATAATTCATATTTCTTTACTTTACACATTCTAGTGCGGGAAATTTAAATTTGCACTACAAGCCTATTAGGCCTAAGGCACTAGCAAAACTTTCCATTTCCACACTAGCAGACAACACTATTCACAGTGTGTCGCCATCGTTCCCTGTCAATCACCCATGTTTACCAGTCATCGCTATTCCGTTCTCTTCATATCCTTCTCCACTCTTTCTCCATCCACCCCGACTTCGCTCCTCCTCTCCGTCTCCTCCCAATCGATCTCCTCCCTAAAGTCATCTTCGGCATTTTCAAGCGTTGCCTCTTTATATATCTTGTAATTCTGAGTTCTTTGTACTGTTCGTAGACCTCTTGGTTGGATCTTCTTCTCCGGCCTTCCTTGGTATTTACCCCTCCAAGAATGGTTCTTAATATTTTACGTTCCCATCATTTCAATTATTCCCCCTGTGATTTGTTAAGCACCCCAGGTTTCGCAAAGATACGTAGTCGTTGGTCTGAATATTGCTTTATATATTAGTCTTTCGGGATAGGTATTTCGATTTCATCAGCATTCTTAAACTCCCACGCTTTGATTTCTTTCGCAATTTTCGCTAGGATCTTTTGATTTTCACGCCTGTTCTCCTTCAGCAGTACTCCCAAAAATATAAATTCTTTAAGCTTCCCAAACTCATACTTTTCACCATTCTTGGTAGTTATCGTTAGGTTTCCATCCTGTTTCTCCCTTTCCATCCCCATTATCATTTACTTCGCTTTGTTTGAGAAATCGAATGATACCACAACGAACAAACTTACTAACACATTACCATCTTTCTTATCCGCCGTTTTATGAATAAAACCAGAGGTAAAAGGAGAGAATCGCCAAAAAATTGCTGCTAAAAATGGTTCTTTTGAAAGAAGCTTAGGAATCGCTGCTGTAGATCATTCAATCAAAATCAGAACTCGAATCCTTGCACTCGAACCGTCGTCGTCAGAACTATCTTCGAAGGTGCAGCACTTGCTTAATTCTGAGAATTGCTACTTTTAAATTAGAAGGAATATAGAAAGCATGCAAGATGACTTCAGAGCTTTCGAAACTTCCCTGCCTTGCAAACCATTACATCGGAATAATCACTAAACAGTATATTCTAATGGCCAGAGAGTCATTAAAGTTGTCTTAAGAAGATGAATTTTTCCTTAAATTTAAAAGAATATTCACTTAATATAGTATTTTGGCATTTTTATGTTCTAAAAGCAATTCGACCTAAATTGGAGCTTTCCAGTAGAATAAAATAGTGTAAAACTAGAATGAGAACAGGCGGAGTAAAGAAGCAAACCTTCTATAAGGGAAGAGCCAAAGACAAAACGTGTGTGACTTGTAGCTGTATGGTCTTTAACCATTAGGCTCATATGAAATAAGCATCTGATGAAAACTGATATACTTGTAGCGCAGAAGACAAAAGAAACCACATAAAGCAATTGGAAGTTTTCCGAAAGGTTAAGACACAGTAAAACGATTAGTGTTAAAATGCTTTAAATTTACTCCCACTGTTAATAATGAATTTACCTCCAGTATCGCGCGGTTAATACTTTAAACACTTTTCCATGGCGAATGAAAGACGGCTGAAACTTTCTTGTACTAAGCCACATGAGTTCAATTGTGGGAGACAGAAAACGTTTTTCATCTAACTGCAGTTATAACGAACGCTGAATTGTTTGATTGATACATATGTATATTACGGTCTTGAGGTGTTAGTACACGCAAAGAAACTAGCCATTAATAATAACACCTATATTTCTTTTGTTTAGGAAGCATAACGATTCCAGAATGTACGTGTCCTCGGAAAGTGTAGTAAGTGTGAGAACCAGATTGAATTCAGGATATTACCTGAATATGTTGTTGTATTGCTACGAATAGGTTTCTGGAGAAAGCATCTGCGATGAGATATTATATTGTTATTAGGTACTATAACGCAAACATGACAACATACAAACTGGCCAAGAAATGTCCCTAGAAATGAGGAAACTAAATTGAAGTAATAATGTTACCTAAGTTATCTCTTAGATCCACAACATTTGGATCACCTGAATTAAGATACCAACTAGCAAAGTGAAAACGATTTTTTTTTCATTTGGGATAAAACTCCTCGCGTTGAGAATACTGTTTGGTCTCATCTCGGAATGATACCAGACCTTTAATATCACGACCGAAGAAAAAGAGCGGGCCAAAACTTTTACTAAAGACGTCCATCTGAGAAGATTCAGATTTTATAAGAACGCAATAACATTTGAAATGAAATTTTTAAAGCCAAAACCAAAACTCAAGAATGATCATTGTTGATCTATCGGCAATAGGAATCGATAAGAGAAACATGCGAAACAATGGAGGATTGTAGTAGATCTGCGACAAACCACTGAAAGATCAGTTTCAAGCGAAATCCGAGCAATTCCTATCACCAAACTAAGGAGGCGATAAACATATGGTATTCTCTAAAATATTGAGATTCAACGTAGCGAATGAGAAATCTTACTAAATATCAATTTACCTCTGTAGTTGTGACTTCAATAGCTTTACCACCAAATTACAAATCGTTACTATATCACTTCCCAAAATTGGATTTTAACCCATCTAATTTTTTCCTTTCTAAAACCTCACAACACGTAACTACCCTCGGGCATCGGAATCAAAGCTGGAAATAATTTCAAGGATTTCGCCGGATCCCCTTCCCACACAAACACGACAAATCCTGAAGCGCAGATTAAATCAAACCATGTTTGCATGTCCCAGCGATAAAATACGACAACGCGAGGATTTGCGTGCACACGCTGTGATTTGCGCCCGATACCACCCGGAAGACGACGGGCACGCAAAACCGAGAGGGGGCGATTAAATTTATGGACCAATATTGACATAACGTTAAAGCAGGTAAAACAGTCGACCGGGGATATCATGAATTCGTTTCTCCTCCGCTTCCGGTTCACTCACCCTCTAAAGACGGCAAATGATATTCCGCTCTCTTGCTTGCAAGGAATAAACGTTTCCGCATGGAGTACGCACAAATCCACCATAAGGACAGCTCTATTACGTACATACATGCACGAAGATTGTATATGAAATCTTCCTTTGAACATCTTAGGGATTTTAGCGTTCTTGTTTTTAAATCCAGGTCTTGTGTTTGTCAACACTTCCTTTGAATTTATGAGAACAAAAAAAATGGAAATCCTTAGTGAGTCATCGGCAGCCAAGTTGACGATAGCACACCTTTGAAAACAAGTGAAATTTCTTATTAAACTATCGCCTATATGTATACGTATGTATATCATACGTTAAATCCTCCTACTATAAGGTGTAAGGGACATAAGTTACCCTTCTTTTACGATTTTTTCCAAATTTATCTGTAGAATCTCTTAGCCAGCCGATTACAATTCAATGTTTATAAATGCCCCTATCATTTAAGTGGCCTTTAATCTTTATCACATCTATCACTAACTCGATTTCTAACTTTCTTCTTTTCTGGATGTTCAGCTTTTCATGTAGCGCCTAAGTTTTATTACTATTAATTAATGAATTCGCAATCGGCTCCATTATTTGTCCTTAGAAGTGAATATCTATTATTTTACTTAATAACAGCCATGTTTGATACATCAATTCGTGTTTTTGTAGAGCTTCTCTCCATACGCCTAGGCCATGCTGAAAATCTGAAGTTTGACTCTGCTACACGCACCACCTGCACAGCTAGATAGCGTCCCATTTTTAGTAGCTTCTTCAATATCCTCTTCTATTATCACTATGAACAATAACGTGATGATAACCCTACCCTGCCTCAAACCCATATTAAGAACTAATCAGCCTAAGTTTATATTTTAGTAGGGACGTAAGTGGAGTTGTCACCTTAAAAACTTTTGATAACTTTAATTGGTTTACTGTATATCCTTATTTTAATGCTTTCCAAATGTTTCCTTAGATACCGAGTCAAAGGCTTTTGCTAGGTGCAGAGAGACCAAATAAAATTATTTACTTTTAGATAAAAATCTGTGTCTAGTCTACCTGCATTTGTAAAATGGTGTTTGTCTGTTTTCCAAAACTTTTCCATAGATTTTGACAATCGTACTCAATGTGGTGATAATTTTGTAGTTGTGACAATTTTTTCACCTTCATGCAAGTAATTAAAACAACACCCACAACATACACACATCCCTAATTCTTCCGAAATTATCTTTTTAGCGCAAGGCCTTTTGATCATTTAATTTAACAACCTGTGTGTATTATTTTCCGCAGCATATTTTGGAGTTTTAACATTATGATGTGGAGCTTTATCTCTTCTGGTACTATGCACGGTTTCTTTCGGCTCTTCAAGGGTTGAAATATATGAGTCGAAGTTCTCATCTACCTGTGATTCTTCAGATTTATCAAACCTCACAGGTAGCAATTGCTGAAAATACTTCCTATCCCTTTCTGGCCGTTTATCCATATATATTCCTCCTTGCTTTCTGTAGTCAAGTTTTGTTAATTTTTTCGTTTCTGTCGGTTTTGCTAATTTTATATACAGACTAACTTGCGGCTCAAGATTCTGCTTTACTGGACATTACGCCAATAATCCAAGATTTCTGTTTCATTTCTAACACTCTAGCCTCATATTTTATTATATTCTCTACGCCACGTTTTTGCCTTCACTGCTTTCTGCTTCATCTGAGCATTCCATGATAGACTAGTTTAGATATCATATAACTCAGAAAACTTTAGTAGTAAAATCCTTTGGAAAATAGTTTATCAATTTCTTATTGTTGGAATAATATCTGTACTGACAATGCATTCCAGTTCCACTGTTGCATACCGCTGAAGAATTAAGAGCGCCCGTGTTGCAGTAGAGTCTTTCCTTGCTCCTTGATCTTTGTTTTTGTTAGGTTATCATAACTGTACGTTTTTAAAGTCTCAGTTTCCTCTTTTCAATCGCCACAGTTTGCAAATTCCCATTTTCCTTCTGCTTGTCTCCTGTACAATTTATTATCCTATTGCATTGAGCACCATTATATACAATAGGTGGCTCTGATGTGTTGCTCTTATTACACGAGATTCTTCAAACATGGCATTGGGTTTCACTTTTTTGATGTTTTGTCTTTAGAAGTATCAATTACTTCTCTGATGCTTGCATCCCATTTCCTCACTATTTTATTAATGCCTATGTCCTTATATCCAATCTTGGTTCGGGTACCTTTTTCTTCTTTGTATCTTTCCCTGATTTTCCCTTAAATCTAATTTTCTTGCTTGTTTTAATCCTGATCACTTTTCAAATTTATAGTTACTTCTAGTTATCGGCTTAGGAATCCCTCTAGGTCTTGCTTTGAACCATGATTTACCATCTTCAGCTTTTGTTAGCGCTTTGAACTCCAAGCTACTCGTATATTGGGCCACGAATCTAGTTGGTGAGCAATTTTGGCAGATTATGAAAAAAAAAAATTATTTATTAGTTCCATAAAAGGGTACTATCCGATGACATGCTATTCCTGCGTCCTGTCACACTTATGCGAGTCGATATACCATTGTCGATCGCGTATACATGTGTATGTGTCGTTCCCTCAGGCCGATTTGCTGACCTAAACGGATTGAAATGGTTAATAGGAAATCCTTCTCTTTAATTGCCTTTTTCCAAATACCCTACATTGTTTTATAATACAGTTACTTCCTTTACCAAATTCTCTCATGCAGTGATTTCACTTCCTTTTACATCATTTGATAAGCACATTCTTGGTGAGCTTCTTTTTGTCAAAATATCAATCATCGCATCCATTCTGCCGATAGACGCCATAGTTATTAGTTCTTATCATAAAAGTTTGTGCCCTACAGCAGGAGCAGCAACCGAACCTTGCGAAAGTTCAGTTAGAGATCATCAAAATCTATTCTCTATTCCAAAATTTCTGAAATACCACCAAAGTCAAGCTCGGCAAACCTGAAGTGTTTAAGCAAAATGTTTTAAAAATAGCTATTCAAATTTGGAATTTTCTTCCTCCTGAAAATAATCGGGTCAGAGTTAGAACTCGTAAAATCCTAATGCAAAGGTAGCTGTACGAGAAGTAGAAGAGTTGCCTAATGCTTTCCAGAGTCAACGAGCAGTCGTTCGGATCAATATTTGGATCTTTGACATTCAAAAATATAAATAAATTTTCCTTGCTCTATGAAAAGATTTATATACTTAAAACGTTGTTAGAACTATCTTCAAAAACGTACACCGTGCGTCGCATCTTCTTGCTTAATTTTGAACAGTGCTATTTAAAATTTAGAATGAAGAATGTGAAAAATGTTAAACTGCTAGAGGTCTTTCGGAAGTTTTCTTTTTCTCAACTCAAAGCTGAAATGGCCGTCAGAGTTGTTTTCAAGGATCTGCGATGATAAATATACCTTCGATGTTTTTCATCCCTCTCTATTTCTAGTTCGTATGATAAGCACGATGTCATTATCGACGTAATTAATGAAATTTGAACTCTTGGCTACCACGCACGCATCATATACGCGCACAAACAAAATTATTTTCCTGGGCCTTCGGAGCAAAACAACAGCTCCACGTAATTTAGACAATCAATCAACACGTGTGCCACACTCTGTCGACGAGCTCGTAATTTCCGTTATTTCGAAGTGTGTATACGCGATGAAATTATTTATTTGAATGAAATAATTTATTGCAGCGTTTCAGTTTTTTAATTTTTTTGTGATTAATTTATTCGCATTTAAACTAGGTAGCATTGGAATTAAACCTGTTTACATTAAAAGAGACCTTTCAGTAACAACGCCCAAAGTTGAATGAATGAATGGATTACTTTTTGTTTTTATTAGTATTTACCGTTAGAAAGAAAAAGGTATAGTTCTACCACAAGTGAGAAAATCTGGCTTTTCTACCTCGCCCATTATAACTCCATTGTGCTATGGTTCATCCCTAGTTAGAGTTGTCTCCTCAAAATTGACGACCAATTCAAAGAATGCTTTCTCGAAGTTGGTTCAAGTCGAACTTATCCTAATTGGTGGTGTTCGAATAATGTCCTCAACATTTCCTAATAAATTCACCCCATCTCTGTCCTTCTACATTTCCAACTTCACTCCTTAAATACCTTTTACAGCAACCTACTCATCGAAGATTACCCCGCACCATTTTTCTTGTGGTTCATAAAACTTTTCGTAGTGCGTCGACCTCTTTCTCTTAAAGAAAAGTTTTTCCTCTCGTTTCGTTCCACGTCGCGGCTTTACATTTGCGCCGGCGAAATTGGACGCTCCCTCAGAGACGTATCTCCTAATTTCCCTTATTTAAGGCGCTTTCCTCGGAAGTCCATCCGCGACAGCGACCGGCGGAGGAAACAAAACGAAAGAATGCGACGCGCCGGGCCGAGTTAATATAAATATAGCGGAGATGGTGGTTTACACAAATTTATCTGTATTACGCGAAAGTTACAAAAGATGGTGGCGGCGACGCGACGCTACTGTTGGCGAAAAATGGGACGCGACAGGGGCCGACGATTGGAAGGGGGATGAGTTATTCGGGAAAAGCGGCTTTCTTTGGAGAGACGACGCATTCCACCTATTATTCCTTCATTCGAGCTGACGAAATATATTTGCGTTCCGCCGAAGAATTTTGGACGTTAGGCAAATAGCGTTATTGTGAATGGGAACTCCGTTGGGGATATTTGGCTATCATGTTGCTGGTTCGAGATGATTCTGAAAGGAAAATGTCGGAGATTTTATATAAAATTCTTTTTATATCAAAAATTAAGAGTTTGGTAGTGGTGATGTAGACACCGTTCAGAGAAGACGTAATAGTAATTTCTAAAACTGAAATTGAGGGGAGCACCGAACACTTCTTTAGAATTTGGAAACCAAAACCGAAAGGAAACCGAAGTCTTCGGATACCCAAAGCAGAATTTAAATTAGGATTTATTGGAGGCCCTTTTCAATACTTCTAGAATTCCGCAATGTCGAAGATTTTCAAGTAAAGGTGGATAAGCTGTAGTAAAAGAAAATTCATCTTCAAATTTTGTTCCCCATCTATGTTTAGGAAAGGACTACATTATTTCCAGTGGACTGGAGGCTTTTTAAGCTACTTTAACTGTTAGCCCTAGGTTATGGTCAAATAGAATAATTCCAGACAAAGTATAAGGGAATTATTAATAGCTTCTAATTAGAACTGGATTCCCTCCACCTTCGGTCGAATAAAACAGGAGTTGATAACATAAAGACCACGAATTGGTCAAGTCTTGAGTTACAGTTTGAGTAGGACCACTACCAAGAACTACAATTTTGGCTACTTCAAGCTTTGTATTTGACTAGAAACAAAAGTCGAACTCCTCAAATGCTCGACATCTTATCAGAGTTATTCTTAAAAGTCACACCTCACATAGTTTTCGGAATGGATTCTTTAAATTGGAGAGGGACATGAAAAAGTGTATACATCATCAAAATTAAAATGTAACTCCCCACATAAAGAGGCAAGCTTTCCCCAATATTCTTGACAAACCTTCTAAATTATTTCAACATGAACATATTTAAATCCTACCTTGCCGTTCTAAACGCAGCTTTATTCCTCCGATGAGAAACTTGTAAAGGAAATCTGGGGTTTGTTTGATCTAGTCTTCGTTATAGAATACATTATGATGGGCTTCTGATTTCCCTTTATGGCTTTATTACCAGAAATAAGGCTCGCCGAGGAAGGTAGTTGACAATATTTACCCCTTTGATATGCACCTTCACGTAATTCAACGTCGTTTGAGATTAGTAACCAACCTTGCAGCGTTTATCGGATATCTTGCTGGAAAAGACCAAAATTCTCCGTTGATGATGAATTGAATGAAATTGAAACTTGAATTGCTTGCATGATTACTTGCACTCGTATTCTACAGAATATTATTTTCTTTACATCAACTCTCTCTGAGGGTATTTTGCCCCAACGTTAAGCTTGTGAAATACTCTCGGCGTTCAACAGTCCGAACCACCCAAAAGACATGGAGATTATTGCGGTTGTCCTGGTCGAGGATCGAACCTGGAACCTTATGCTTAGAACGACGTTTTCCCACATCTGGTTATTAGTGCGAGTCAGTTATGCTAAAATTTTGAGGGTTTATTCTTCTGTCCCAACAAAGTTCTTAAAATTGTGGAGTTATAAAAGTATAGTTAATGTTGTGACCTCAATATGAAGTCACTGGACAGATTTTGGTAATTCGACTCGAATCAGAACTTGAAGAATGCTAAGTTTTGTGAAAATCATCCCCAAAAATATACAACTAGCTTACCTTTGGAAACAGCTACTTCAAATTTGGGAGAAATATAGAAGTCATGTCAAAGGGCCTGATGCTTTTCTGTAATTTTCCATAGTGGCTCCAAGTCGAGCAAAATCGGAAGTCGAATTGTTCTAACAGTTAAAACGTCACCATTCATATCTTCAAAGATACGCAACTTGCTGAAGTTTTAGGATGCCTCTATTTGAAAGAAATATAATGGTTTTCGTGGTTTTGCAGTATGGGACCCAACTCGTCTAGAATTACAGAAATACGTCATCAGAGCTCCCTTCAAAGACACGCAACACGCTTTACTTTGAGAGTGGCTACTTCAAATTTGGAGAAGATAAAGAGAGAACTGTTAGAGTTGTTTCATTATTGTTTGGCACGGACTCAGTTACCAAATTTTGACGATGAAACGAAACAGAACGATAACATGAGTGAAATACCGCTATATATATTGGCAACTTAAGAATAGTCAACAAACAATTGTTCATTTCCGTTTCTGTCGTTAATGTTTTCGTCGCACATCTAACTATTCCTTAACCTCAAACGATTTAATTGCAGTTTTGACAGCTTTTTTCAAAGCTTCAAATAAATTTTCATTTGAGAGTACATAATATGTTCACACATGAGATCGAAAAATTATAATCAAACCAAATTTCCGGCACAAACCTAAATAACTCAATATTTTTAAAAGGTCTGTATACAGGATCATTGAGGTCAACGCGTAGTTTGGTGCCAAACGATAATGAAACAACTGTACATACTTTGATATTTTGATATCTCTCCATTTAGTGACCAGTTAGATCATAATCAGACGTCGAATTCTTCGAATAGAAAATCTTTGACCACAAATTTCTGCAGTTGGCTTGAGTTGGTCCATTTACTACGCCAAAACAGACACTTGCATCAAATCTTTTCTTTCCTTCCTGTTTCTTAGGCAACAGTGCTTGAAGCACAAAATCGAACAAAACAATTTTTACCGCAACGAAACCGGATCGACGTCGCGCGTTTCCGTAACAAATACTCCCGGGACAAATAAACAGGTAACGCGGAGGCAGGCAATACGACGTCGGATAACGAGCCGCAAACGGGAGAAAAACAACCGATATCTGTCGGCGACCGCCATCTCTTAAATCATCATTAAAGGCTTATCTCGATAACTCGAGACGCTCGTTAAGTTAACACCATTTTTTCGCCGCGGACATTTCGCCGTTTCGTTCGAGTACAAATGCGCCCTTTTTAATACCAGATTAAACGAGTTTATTTGTCCTTTCCCTCTGTCCATCATTTACTTTCGCTAATCCACGAATCTAATGAATATTGTTATACATACTGTCATAAAGATTTGTCCTAGTAAATGCTAGGGACACATGGGATGTTGTTCTTCGTTATCTAAGCTCACAGTGTCCAATACACGAGACATTTAGACTTCTTTAAAACGGATCTGTGTACCAAATGGAAAGATTAGACGACGTCCATAAACGTGCTTAAAGTAGATACTTGCCCTTTAAACGACTACTTTGAATGCAAAAGCTAGTGCCGGTTATTTAGTTACGGGTTGTACAGGACAACTTGGATACACTTATACGCTACATGATAAGTAGCAGGGATTATGCTTAAATCTTGGACAAATTTTATTCTACCAAAGACTCATTAGCGCGATTTATGAGTTTACCACGAAACACATCCAATGTCTGTTGTAAATGATACGATTCTCTGAAGTAGTTGTTAGGAGAACAAAACTACTTATCCATCGACTTTACATAAATAACTATCTTCTAGGTTCCTTTCGCTTTGGTTGAGGGAAAAATAGATCCCTCTACAGCATTTTTCACAATTTATGCGTAAAATTTATTTATAAAATTATATGGGATTAAAGTATCTCAATGAGTGTGAAAGAAGAACGAATGATTAAAAGAATGGGCAAATAAAAGTTTTATTTTGGAGCCACCGGATTGTTAATTGGAACAGATGTTGGAAATTATTGTCGTGAGAATCGAAACATACTTCTTTGTGACCTAACAACACTTTATTTGGTGTCTGTTCTGTGTCGGATAATGATATTTTGCATAATATAATGCAGCTTAAATCTACTTCAACCGCAGGAGATGACCAATTCCTTCATTTCTAATTAATGACTGTCGTATGGTGTTACTGCCTCCACTAAAAATATTGTTTAATTTTTGCCTAGAGACTTGTCAATGTTCTGGACGTTGAAAATTTACCAGAATTATTACAATATTTAGAAAAGGTGATAATTCTAGTTTAAACAACTACAGACCTATATCAATACTTTCAAATTTCTCCAAAGTTTTTGAACACATTATGTACAAGTACATTTATGTACATATTAGTCAGCAAATTTCAACAGCTAAACACGGTTTAAGCGTGTATTTTGCACGCGCTTTTGATTTAGTTAACCATAACATTTTACTTATAAACTTAGATCAGTTTGGTTTTAGTGCTAATTTAGTTATTTTACTGAAGTCTTATATATCCAATAGAATGAACTGTGCTTTCTGTAATGGATTTAGTTCAAAGGAATTCATCGGTTTCTCTGGTGTTCCGCAAGGTACGAACCTGAGGCCTTTACTATTCCTACTGTAGGTGAACATTATTCTGAATGCTTTAACGTGCTCTGGGCTGGCATACGCTGACGACCCAAAGATCCTTTTCCGTATAAACAGCGTAGCTGATGCTTACCATCTACAAGAAAATCTAAATATAATACATAATTGGTGTAAAAGATACATAATTAAGCTAAATATTGAAAAATGCCGCGTTGAACGATTTACGAGAAATAAAAATAGTTTCAATTTTTCATATAATGTTGATAATCATCTATTACGTCATAAAGCTGAGGTTACTGATTTGGGTGTTATTTTTAACGCAACACTAATTTTCAATGATCATATAAGGAGTTTGGGCCATCCTTCTAGCAGAACATTGGGATTTGTTATGCGATCAAGTAAATGTTTTAGTAATTTTGATGTCATGAGAAACCTTTTTTGCACTGATACGCAGCAAACTAGAATATGCATTTCGTATCTGGCATACTGTGTATAAGTGTTCCGAGCTTCAAATTAAATCTATCCGCAGAAGATTTCTTCAGTTCTTGACTTACAAACGCGATGGACTGTATTCTATAAGGGGACAAATCACGCTTCTCCTGGATTATAAATCTGATTCGTTAAAAGCTCGGCGAGATATTATGTTCGATACTTGTTTGTAATCCCGTAACTCTCTCTCTCTCTCTCTCTCTCTAACTATATCATTTGCTTTGTTATATGTACGTATATTCTATTCTATTGTTATATATATATATATAAATATCTATATATGTATATACATGTGTGTATATATACTTTCAGTTTTGTATTTCATGTACAATTTTTTTCTTGTTGTTGATGCGTCTGTCTTGGAGATTTCTGTTGGGCGCTGAATAAAGTAGTATTATTATTATTATTATTTACGGCCTTAATGAGTCAGCGTTCAATGGAATTGGAAGTAGGCGAACAGAATTAGAACAGCACGAACTATCGTGATATCTATCACCGTTGGTAAACATATGGGCTGAATTTTACGAACGTTCACATTTCTTCGTCGAAACTACTGACATACAGGTTGTATGCTTATTCTCAGCGGTAAACGAAATACCAAAAACTAACATCGACTTTCCTGTATTAGTAGGAAACATAGTAGTATTTTGTTTGAACTTTTTTTCTGTTTTAATTTGATAGAGGTTGTAAAAAACCAAATATATGCTTCATTGTTTCATGGAAAGAAATAACTTAAAATTAAGTCATAAATCTCGCGAACACCGCAACAAACCCTCGGGGAATTATATGCACACAACGCGATATCTTGGGATATACCCGCCCCTTTTTCGCGCCCGTACGTCTTCCGCTCTCGGAGGAACAAAAAAGCGTCCCGGTAATCTGATAATCACCGACACGAAATTTGCCGGTCGGTTATGAGGCGAGGTTAACTTCGTTTCATATTCATGATTCGCCAAGACCAACCGCGGAGGGTGCTTCGGGTGTAGGGAGGGAATTTTTAGTTTAATAATTTACACGCGGTCGGTCACGTTTCCACGCCCGAAGATGGATTTTCGTCCGGAAATCGTTATTTATGCCGTTCAAGCGATGGTTTTATTAAATTTCATCAACGACCGGATGTATTTGCTTAAATATCGCGAAAAACTGGAAACGAACATATTTGAGAGGAAGAAAAACTGTGAAATCGTATCTCGTATTAACAACTGAAAAGTTATTGCTGTATGTGAGAAGGCAAGTTTTGCTGTTTGTCTTTATTCTCTTTCTATTTGTCTCTGAGAGTATTACGGTCTGAAGCCTTTGAGGACTTACGTTTTGAAACATTAACCATCACCAACCCAGCAATTCGAAATAAAAATCGAAGCAAACAGACCAGTACGTACGTCCGCAGATATCGATCTTCGCAAAAATAAAATTCCATGCAGTATAGATACCCATCACGACGCGATCCCGTCAGGCTCTCGAACGGCACAGAAATAATTGGTTCTGAGAAGATTGTCGATAATCACTGAAGGATAAAAATATCTGCTTGATCGTTATACCTATATAAATTCGATATAACTATCTCGGATAGATGAAAAGAGGCGGAGATATAAAAGATAAGATAAAAGAGCCACCATCTTCCTTTAATCCGCTTTGCGTCTGGCAAAGGCTTGCAGCTTAGCTATTTAATTCGTCGGAACGGGGACGAGGAACTGGCCTGGCGCATGGACGGTTGTGACAGTAACGATGCGATGTTTTTATATCGCTTTCTGTAGGAACATCCTATATAATTAACTGATGATGTATTTTGTGTTTTGTTCTTTGTAGGACGGCTTTAATTGGACGAAATTAGTAAGAAAGTGGGAATTTGACGAATCTGTAGTGCCGTTACATGCTTTATATTTGGATTTTATTATTCTCAGCTTAAATGCTTGGGAAAATTTTGGGTACAGATCCTCTTTTCATTGTTTTCTGGCGATTAAACATTATGGTGAATCATTTTATTACGAACAAAGTAATAAGCTTATATGAAATTAGAATTAATCTCTCTCAAAGTACTCTTCTCGTCTAGTAATGGACTTATCCCAACGTTGATTCCATGATTCGAAACATTTGCAAGACTTCTTTCGGAAGACCCTTCAGCTGCTCCGTCGTGACTTTCTCAATGTCGCGAATGGTGTCAAAACGTTTTCCCTTTAGCACGATTTTCAATTTGGCAAGAGCCTGAAATCCCATGGTGCTAAATTCGCAGGGTAAGGCCGATTTGGACAGACAAGAATCTTCTTTTCGTTAAAATATTCCCGGATCAAAAACGAGGTATGGCATGGGGCGTTGTCGCGATGAAGGAGGAAACTATTGGCACATTTTCCTGATCTAATTCTCCATACATCGTTTTACAAGCGTTACAGTACGCTCTTGTAATTTTTGGAGTTTACAGTTGTTCGTATTATCCCTCAATACTAGAAAAATGCACTTTGAAAGTGCTAATCCGTCGAATCTTTTGAAATATTAGGATATAATATGAAATTTCGAATTCTTAATGGAAAGTTTAAAATCAATGCGCCAGTTGACTGAATGACCTTTTATCAACGCGATTGAAATATTAAAATACTTTTCTGAAAGAAAAAGGCTTGATCTTTGGAAATTACAGAATTTGCAAAGATTCCTTCAATCCCTATGCATTTCTTGAATTTCGTGGCAATATGATGCTGCACAAATTGCTTAGCTAGACCTAAGGAACCGACATCGAAGTTTTAAATTTGCTGTCCACCACACAGTTACGATGAGTTTTTGAACATGCAATTTTGATTTCGGCAAACGTACGCCCTGATCTTTTTATATTGTCTAATATAATCGATTCTTCACTGCAGATCGAGTGTTCCGTAGAAACAGAAAGCTACAAGTTTCAAGCTTCTGCTGTTTCTAGGCTTTCTTCAAGTCCGATGGAACCCACTTATCAAATTCCTTGACTTTACAGATTCATTTCAGTTGGTTCTGGGAACATTCTCCAAGCTCTGCGAAAACCAGGAAAGTTTTAAGGGGATCATCCTCCACTGATGTTCAATGGTCGTCATCTAAGAGAAACTATATGAAACTAATTTTCGTATTGTCATCTTCACTATTTTGGTTTCTTTAATAACTTACTATTAGAAACAATGATAACCACATTTTCACCAACTTTAATCTCAAATAAAAAAATTGTTGTTAACACATTCTCCTACCCACCGTCACATATGCTGTGAACCAAGATTTTGTTGCTATATACCAATCTAACATTTGTATAACCCGTTAGTATGAATACTTCATTAAGAATTTCTAGAAAAAGTATTTGAAGGAATTTGGAAATTCGTGTTAGCTTAATTGTAAGATAGGGACGATCCACGAGCCAATTTTATGTTGCCCATGAGAAGTCGTTTAACACTAAGGACATTTTTCAAGTTTCGTTTTTGTTATTTACATTATTCATTAATGTTAAGAACGTTAATATTACCAAACAAAAAATTTAGTGGATTATTAAATCCGAAAAATACTATTGTATCACCAAAGAAGGTAATACCTATGATTACAGTAAACATTATATGTGATTATATTTGCTTGCTTTTTCCTACGGCCCTCCAAGCCTTCAACAATTTTCCGTCTGGCCGGCAAACCTTTGATAATTTTCTCTCCGACTAGTAGGCGAAAAAGTTTACCACCCGCCTGGCTGTTTGCTCCTGGTTCACGAGATAAAAATTAATGCATTTGTGATTTATTCCAATCCTACCGTTTGTTAAGCAAAAGATGTAATTCTATATAGCGACTAACACAATACTGGTATGCGATTCAAAGTATTTGCCGGTACGCAGCTACCGCTTTCGAAAACTACGGTATATCGTGTGTGTAAATGTTGGCTCTTATTAGTTCCACTAATCGATACCAGAGGTGAAACCGTTGAAGGTCTTCATCGAGATTTGCAGGCGTAACTACTGCAGGTATTTACATTCAACTCTTCCTCTATGAGCGGACGGTCTTGTTGAAAACGCATGCGAAAGGTATATGTATTACTTACACCAGGACCACCAGTGTTTTGGCGAAATAAGTCCATGAAATCTTTCGAAGTTTTGGAAGAGAACACTTCGTCACTAGCTCTTGGATACCCGTGATTCATTACTGTCGGTATTAGTTCTCAAATGCTGAAAAAGAATTCTTGTTAGCGGTTCAAACCTCCCACAAGAAGATTCTCCTTCATTTGCTATAGAGTCCTTTATTCTTCTGCTTCATTAATATTTTTCGATTTATCATGCATCGTTTGGAAGTCTTGGAAGAAATACTTGTTACTTAGCTCTTGGGATTAATACTTGTTCTTTGTCACTATCAATTTCAGTCTTAAAATTTTTGGAAAAATTCTCTCCATCTTGCTCTTCATTAATTTTGAAATCTTTTGGACAACCTCCCTTCTAATCATCTATCAATAATAGCCAACAATTTCAGTTCTTATTCAGAGATTCAGAACGAGACTTGCTTTTACAAACTGATTTTTTCACATGAATTGTTGTTGAAAAATCTAGCCCAGTTTAATTTTTCTAAGGCCGTTGACAACAGACCGTATGTATATTACCGTTTGACAAAATCACCACCATAACTTATCGTAACCATGCAAAGGCTTGTTTCGGCCTAATGTGTATTACTATTATTTAAAACATTTTCAGATAGAAGTTCTTATACCCCTTACGATGCACTTTCGTAATCTTACAACCACGTCTTTCAAAAACCATGGATATATATATATATATTTCGTGACCTTTTATACTTATCTTATATGATAGAGATCTACCACTAATAGGTCAATAAAACAAGGCTGGTTTGAGCGATAGTTATATTTTCAGAACGTTTACAAACGTTTTCGGAACACCTTCGTCAGTGAAAATATAACTAGATAAATATATAAACAAACTTTTGTTTTTTATTTGGAACTATCAACAAAATAACTAGTGACTAGGATTTCTTGATATAGAGGATGTATAACCAACTTTTATATATATATAAATTATAAAAACTAAATTAATGTGTAAACATACATATATATAATAATATATGAAATGATAAATATACAGAAAGACACTAAAACTATTAATTTCAGGACCGATATTCAAAATTTAAGTAATGTATATATATATATATATATATATATATATGTATATATAGCAATTTGTTAAAATGACATTTGCATTTCTTAAGAAGGAAACCTTTGGCTAGGTTTTTGAATTTGGTTTTACCTAGTCCTTGAACAGAATTGTTAAGGTTTCGACAAAGATTTTTTGATATAAGGTTTTACTTAATTTGCATGTATGTTTACACATTAATTTAGTTTTTATAATTTATATATATATAAAAGTTGGTTATACATCCTCTATATCAAGAAATCCTAGTCACTAGTTATTTTGTTGATAGTCCCAAATAAAAAACAAAAGTTTGTTTATATATTTATCTAGTTATATTTTCACTGACGAAGGTGTTCCGAAAACGTTTGTAAACGTTCTGAAAATATAACTATCGCTCAAACCAGCCTTGTTTTATTGACCTATTAGTGGTAGATCTCTATCATATAAAAAAAAAAAAAAGCCATGGATGATATAATGGAAAAATTTAAACGATCTGATGCACTTAACAAGAACCATATCTACCCTAAACAAAAATAGCCGTCATATCCGCCAGTTTATCCGCACTTTCCATCTCTACGAGCGCATATCCATTGAAAAGATGCCGAGGAGGGAAACCGCACATTATGCATCATGCATATTATATCGGAAAACTCTCCAGACCCGCCGCTTTTTACGAGCCAACCAAAGTAGAAGAACGTGTATGTTAAATATTCGATGTATGTATGTATATTCAGGTGGTGAATGCATCTTGGCCAGCACCATTCCACCGTCGTAGTAAGCTTCGCTATTTTCCCGCGAACGTGCAGACTACTACTTTTCCGGCGTACACCCTCTTAAACGTAGGAGAAAAGCTCGTAATAGCCGCCTCTGATATTACTCTATATTGTCTGCGGCGGCATATTGAAACGCTCTTACCACTCTCTACGACGGCTTTGTCGGGATACACTCGCGCGCGCGCTTCTTCGCCAGTAACGAACCATTGAACTCTAAAATTTAATCCGCGTCCTCGTCGAACCCGTGAGGTTGATGCTGTACGCGATGACGGTACTGGTGATTGTGTCCATTGTGTCGATATTTTTGCTCGCCTCCGTCGCCGTTCCGCCTGTTTCTCTTTCAGCTTTTGTATAGGAGATGGTTTTCGGGTGGCGATATACGTGAAGAGTTGGTCTCTTTTTTCAAGGGAGACCATTAGATACTGATATGCTTTATCTCGAGTACAAGGGGAGGTGATAAATTTAAGAGAAAGCGTAATAAGAACAAGCTGTATTTCGTCTAGTATAACTAACCATGAAGTTTTTATCGTTTAGGAAAATTTTTACTTTCTTAAAAAGTTAGGAATTCTAGCTTTCTGAAAATGAAGTGGTAGTTATTGAGAAGGCATACGTTCGCAGGTGATATTACCCAAAATCTAATCTAATGTAGTTTTATTGAAATAGTACAGAAAAGAAACCGTAAATTGTAGAAGTTGATTGTGCCTCCTCCTGGTTTGAAGGGGTTGTTTCTTTTGTGATGAACGAAACGATTTTGCTGGTTTGGTTATTCATTAACCGATTTCGAAACGGCTGGAGAGAGCAAATTGAAACTCACTGTTACGAGCATTACGATAACCCACTCAGGACAAATTGAACTCTCATACTGTTGAATGTTGGTTTGTGGAACCTCTTATAGACTAGTGATACAACAGTTTAATTTAGAATTATTGGATATTGTTGAATAGGGATACGTTCCCTTACAAAGAAGTATATAACGTGCATGCCATGTAACAGGCATTTTTCCTATCCATAGTGATACAAGAAACAGTAAAAGTGATTCTGTCAACTTGAATATTTAGTAAAAACACGTTATAAAAACTAACGCAGCTATTTATTTATAAAATATATCGAGAGAACCCAACCGTACCGTTAAAAGTACAATTAAATATATATACATATACAAATGTCTGGAAATTATACAAGTCCTTAACAGAAGTCATAATCCAAATGAACCAGAAGTAGGGGAAAAAGTATAGGCCTTAATTTAGAAAATTAGGACTTAAACAAAACCGCAGAAGTTTTTAAATAAGGACCATAAAACTACATTTACAACACTTCCGAAGTGGAATTACACCGTTTGAAAATTGATTTTGTATTCTGGCCATTTACAGTCAATGTTATTTGTTACGATCGTATGTTCTTTAAGATTTAAACACCTTAAAATTACGGTGTGATGGACGCTCTTGATGGATAATTTCAGAATGATTTTGAAATAAATATTGGTTATCAAACCACAATTTTGTCTACAACAACAAACCTAACCTAAACAATAGCCACTCAGTTCTGATCTGATAATGCAGTGCGCATATCATACCACTTATCGAATGCAAGCAGCACTTCACACTTGCACTAATTTTAGTATGGCGACAAGTTGGGAAATTGTAATGTAAATGGTAATATTGAATTCCTAGCCTAACCTTTAAGTATGGACGTCATTTTCTGTATAACACTACCCTAAGCCTTATAGGCTAGTAAATTAGCATGTGCCTTTTTTAATAAAATGGTCCGAAATTGTTTGAAAACTAATTATATCTAAATCAAATTATAGGTTTGTAATAACAAAAAGATTTGAGTGTATAATCACCTTAAAAATCAACAGTTATGCCATATTTTAAGTAATGTCGACTATGGCTAGGTTTTAAGCTATTAACAGAATCTAAACTTATTTATATAACAAGACAAAGCTTCTACCTTAAATTATAATATATTAGGAACAAGAAAAAACGTAATATGCACTTCTGGTAACACAAACATATAATTCTGATAACTGACTTTATAAGCTAAATTATTGGCAATCGTTGCACAAAGGATGTGAACATTTCGGACACACAGACTTGTTGCACTCAACACAAACATGGGTGGTCATTCTATGCTTTTGGGGGACACATTCTAGTCCCTTGCATGACTACTGGTGTCTGGACATCCGCTGTAACCATACGTTACATAAAACTCGAGTCGTTGTCGACCTAAGCTCTCTCGGTAAATTTATGTTACTTATACGTCGTTGCATGTGAAGCACCGCACGAGCTAAATTTTTGAGGAAATCTCCTCCGTCAATATCTTTTAGTTGACGCAAGTTATACAGAATGTGTGTAATAGTTTTTTGGTCCTTACTTAACAACTTCTGCAGTTTTGTTTAAGTCCTAATTTACATGCCAGTCAAGTCCAGAACAACATAGGCCATCTCCTTGTTGGGTGGCTGCTGGTAAATCAAACATTTCTTTGTCGGCCTCATCAACACCGCCTTTCGTAGTATTATGATACATTATAATTTTGGGTTTATTAGTATCTCCATCAATCTGATTATTATGATGCATGGAAGATATGAGTTTCACAGCTCCGTTCTTGTTTGGCACGTTGCATAATAAAGTTTTGTCTTTTGTAAAACCAAATAAAGTTGACTCAACTTCTCGACGCTTCTCTGGTTAAAATTCACTCAGTAGCTCCCTCTTATTCTTTTTCACTGTCCCAACATATGTCAGCTTCCGCTTCGATAGTTGATCGACGAACTGGATTAATGAGACCCACTTATCAGCCGTCACGTTACGATTGCTTCCTTGGATTGGATTTCGTCAGGCGTAGAACGCGGTGACCTGGAACTAGGATTTTTTCTTGTGCTGTCAATCCGTTACCATCCGAGTCTTTCCCAGACTATACATAACCAGTAACAAATCAAAATTTTTAGCATCACATAATGCTCGTATCAGTCCATATTTACCTGTTTTTTAGGCGTGTATGATATCATGTGGCTCGAAACTTGACTAGCATTTCGTACACTGTAACAGATTCTCTACATTCATACAATTGTTGGGAATGACAAACAAACTTGTTGAAAATATGGGATATAGCAGCCAGACCATCAGTCTTTTTCCTTTCAATGCGGTCATTTGGATTGTCAAAACGATACAACTGCATTAGACGTCTTGTCTCTGACATACAGCATTTAAATATATCACAGCCTATACCATCCAATACGGACAAGTAACTTGTGATTTTAGTGCTTGACTTCAACACAGCTGAATAAAACAACAGACCTAAGAAAGCTTTCAGTTCAACAATGTCCAACTCTTTCAATTCCGATCTATCGTGACGCACAAACTTGGTCCTATAACTAGAAATTTTCACATTCATCCATGTCATAATTTGTTGGAGCATTTCACCATCAAAGAGCTTATTCTAGATGCAGAAGGAATCTCATTTATAGCGATTTTTTTTTTCGTAATAAAAGTTGTATCATTATTCTGACAGAGACGCAAGCTATCACTGTCGGCTTCTTCTTCAAGGTCCTGGCACTCATTTACATCTTCACCCTCGTCACTTTGATGTTGGCGACTTAGTTCCGACTCGGATATCAAAGTCGTTCGATATCTTTCTCATTATCCGAGTTATCTGAAGCTTGCAACAACGCGTTTTGAACGGGAAGAACCTCCTATACTATTTTCTGCCATTTTTTACCAGAAAATGTAAAACAAACATGAACACTTCATAAGTATATTTTATATGGCAACTATGGACGTGTAGCCTGACAGGATTCAGCCAATATTTCCATAAATATTACTCACGTGTTATGCAATGGGCGACGCAACTTCTTCTTTCGCTGGCGGTTTTGATACTAAAACTGAAGCTACTGAGATGCTCAATCGGGGAGCAAGGGAAAGTGTGTGAAACTAAGAAACCAAAACTGTTACGGCGCTTGTGAGGGTACACACCCATACTTAAAGGTTAAGGATTGCTGCCCTATCTAATGCAACAGGGAGGAATTATATTTATGAAACATCCAACTCCGCTATCAATCATTTCCAGATAAAAGTCTGTTATGAAGCTTTATCACCTAGGGATTAACTTCCTTCAATTCATTGGCATCCTTAACCAATTGAAGATTTTCTTGCTATTTAAGTCATACAATCTGCAAGAATTATCTCGATTCACCATGACTTCAAAGAACACCGAACTAACGGGAGGGGGCGACATCAAAAAGCATTCCTCTTCAAGTTTCCTCCTTTCAGCTGGAGCGCGACCTATTGTGCGTTCGTTCGTTCCTATTAGGACGATACAAGACACGCATCGTTCCTCTACGACTTCACCTCCAGTCCCTTTCCCGGTCCCTTAATACCGATCCCCATCACACTTAACTTGATTAAATTGCAAAACGAGAGAGTCCCGTTTGCTGCCATTCTTCTTTCTCCTGGCGAACTCCATTAGAAAATTAATATTAAAGTAATTACGGGGAACGTTACGTCCTTGTCTACACGTAGTATCGATAAAAGGCGCAAGCTGAGCACGTCCCATACGTGCGCGAACGCTGCTGCGTAAACGGGAAAGCAGAGAAACGCGTTTTGAGATGTGCGTGCCTGCGCGCAGGATAAGAAGGGGAATTAGCAATACGTGTGTATCAATCCCTTAGTACCGCATACGTCCAGAGTATGGTCGCTGGGCCGTCTGGAAGGCGCTTTAGATACTATCACCCCGTTATTAATTATTCGCGAAATTGGATGAGGGAGATTGTATGGTTTTCGGGGTGACACGCTGAGATAGGAAAGATGATGAGTTTTACGCTGATTGGATGTAATTTGAAGTTTTTGGGGTAGGTACAGAGTTTACCTGGATGTACGGAAATGGTGACAAAATGAAAGATACGTTTTTAATATATAATTACATTCATTCGTTTTGCGTACCAATGATGAACGAATCCAAACGTGCAGAAGCAAGAGTCAGGCGTTGTAAAGTAGGACGAAAGTAGTCTGCGGTTGTTTGCTGTAAATGTCATTTAATTGCCATTACTGATTTTGTACGCAGAGTAGTTGTTTAGTAGATGTAACTGCCCAAACATTATTTTTAAAAGGAGATTCAAGAGAGCCATCTAGGAAGGGCCCCCTAGAACTTAAAGGAAAGGAGCTTCTAATGCTACCAAAAATGTTGGTAAACTGCCATGAAACTCCAAATTATTATTTAGAATGAAGAAAGAATGTATAAATATTCTATCCTTTGCTCCCCAAGTATCTGTAAAAACAGTTATCTAATTCTAATTCAATCTTGTGGCTTACACTCTTTCTGTAAGCTTTGACTAAACTTAATTTTCAATACCTTCCTTTGGTTCATCCCAAAAATGCTATAGATATTTCTAGTTAGCTCCGTCTCAGAATAGTTTTCATAAGCTTTCTTTAATATTGTGCTCTCCATTGACCAAAAGCATGCAAGTTTTCTGTTACCATCTCAAAATGCCATCGATGTATTTCTTGAAAGCTTCGTTCCCATTTATAGTTTAGAATAATTCTGTACTATGTCACCAATAGCTTGCAAGCTTTGCTATATTCATTTCAAATATCCCATCAATACTTTCGATGTAAAACTTGTTCTCATTTATTTATCACAAACTATCCCCAACATCTGTGTTCCTTTTCACCTAAAGCTTGCAATTTTTTTTATTGTTACCATAAAAATCTTATCAATATTATTGTTGAATTTATTATATATATATATATATATATATTCAAAGCTCTCCATGCGATCTCCAATTCCCCTCATCAAAAGCTTCGTTTTCTACTCATTTAAAAAATCCCATAGGCAGCTTCGCTATAAGTTTAATCCCAATTTAATTTTCAGAAACTTGTCCCAATATGTCTGCTTCCTTTCGCCAAAAGCTTTGATACCTTTCTATAGGTATGCCCTAAAGCCTGACCATGTGACGTTGATTTGACGTGATTCTATAAACATAACCCAAACTTATTTCTTCAATGTCCCTGCTTCCCTTCCCTAAAAGCCTACAAGCTTTCCTATCATCTTAAATATTTCCTTGATACAATATCTTCGTTACTCTTAAACAGAAACTTGCAGAGCTTTTCCATTTGTATCTTCGATCGATATTTTCGTCGGTTTTCTTTATTTGCTATACCCTTACTACAAACCCTCATCGAGAAATCTGTACTGTATATTTACATAATAAGGAAAGCTTTGTCGGATTTCACGAACGTATTTAATCCTATCCCACATTAAACAAACTTTTCCTCGACGAAATCCAATTTTGAAAAAATCGATTTCTCCCTGAAATCGCGGCACCGGAAAGCTCGTAAAGAAAACTGTAAATACGTTTGTATGTACACACATGCTGCTTGCTTCGAATTTGCGCAACACTCCAAGCGAGAAAAATTTCGTTATTATAATAATCGAAGCGTGAAGCGAGAAGCGAAAGGGGGAGAAATAAAATAGTATATGTATGTATGTACTAGAAGCAGACGTTTATAAAAGGGAAGGAAAAACAACTTTTCCTTTTTTCCTTTTTGTTTGGGAAACAAACGTTAATTCTTTTTATAGGCGTTCTTGACTGCTTAACTGGTGAAGAGGTTTACCTAATTGGGATAATGAAGTAGATGAAAGGGTTTCTTTTTGATGATGACGGTGCTGTGACGTTGAGAGCTCACTTCGATAATTTCGTAATTAATTAAGTCGTGCAGCCATTACAAAAGCAGAAAATATAAAAGTCTTTCGTCTGGTAATGTTGCCGGTTTGTTGAAAAAATAAGAACCTGAAATTGAAACTCGTACACATTCCCTAATGCTAGGATTCTGATATGGACAGACCAACCCAAAAGATTTGCAATTATGAAATACTACATCTCGGGCGTTCAATTACAATCTTTTCCTTTCCTCACACAGGAAGAGGACAATAAGAATATTAATAAATACTTCAGCGAGTATCGCTCAACTTTCATAAATGAATTTAAAAAAGCATCAGGTGTTCTCTGAAGAAATTGCCTTTATGAAACGTTCAAACTTTTGCGAAGTAAATTGGGTTGAAAGCAAGCGACTACCTCTCCCGCTTCCCCCTACCCTATATGATTTTCCTTGTTTTTTCCACCGTCAACGATATTTAGGGAAAGTCGCGTCTCGGAGTTGAGCCCTGGGAAGCGCGAAGAATTTCCCAAGAGTCAGCAATTTTCCATCAAGTCAGATCGACAAACTGCCGCGGAAAACGCGTTTTACCGGTGATGTTTATACAATTTTAATTTCGGCTTTCATTTTCAGCGATTCCAAATGAAATTATAACGTCCGCGTTGTTCTATTAATTGTTTATTAAGCGAAATTTATTATTGACAAAATTTGCGAATTTGTATTGGATCTTGTTTGGAAAATAAACGCGAGTATAATTTAATATATTTGGTCCTATTATTTATTTATTTATTACGCGAACGCTCCCTGCGTTACTGAATTCATTAACCTAAACGGGTTTGGGGTCGAATAATTCGGTCGGGTGGTCAGTAGCTTGGACGTAACAATACGCAGCCGCGTTTATTGTTCGCATTAAAGAACCCTTTTGTGGAATTTCACGGATTTCATAATTAATTTAGCATTGCATCTGCTTTATTCGATAAATTTTGTTCCGAGGCGGATATTACGAACAGCTGCGTTTTAAAAAGTTTTATTCGGAATATTTTTAATTGTATTAGGAACAGTAATAAAAGAGAATATAGAATGGGGAAACTAAATTATATACGTTTTTATGAAAGGATATTTAAATAGGGTTCGACACTATCACTGACCACAGTTTTGACAGAAAAAATACATATTAATTTCTGCTAATTACGAAATTATATATATATATATATATATATATATAACCCCTCAGTGGCTGAGTGGTAAAACTCGCGCTTCACAGTGCGAAGGGCCGGCGTTCGAGACCCGGTAGCGGCAGAGCGTAGCAGTTTAAAATCCTAAAAAGGGATCTGGACCTCTAATAAGCTGCGAAATTGAAGGAAATGCCACTGGGTGGGCCAGGAGCGGTACGGTATATGCGTGTACATATACGGCTCGGTGGCTCCGAACCCTTACACCGAAAGGTAGAAAGGGTAAAAGATTAAGAAGAAGAAGATATATACAGGGTGATCATTTGAAAACTTCCCACCTTGAAGAACTCTTTAATTAATAAAATTATCAAAAATCACTAAAACAGGTCAATGTTATTTTGAAGGGGGACATTTAATAACCTATTCCAATCAGTTGGGAAACGTTCACCCTCCCCTTCAGCTACCCCCGTCCCAAAATTTTAAATGGCACTACCCCATATGTGATACATCATTTTAAAGGGTATAAAATTCTCAATATTTTAAAGCAAAGAAAGTTAAAATCGGCCGAGCCGTTCATGAATTAGAGACAAAAATGTATTAAACCGGAAAATTAACTGACAAACGTTGACGATATCGATAACAATCACCTATTTATGAACACAACACTTATTTAATCTACCTGATTATTTAATCTATCTAATTACGTGTCAGATTACGTGTCTTGATAATGCCCATTTTGAGTGGTTGATCAAGCCATCTACCTACGTTTTGCTTTGAAACAAAAGAACGTGCGTCGTACAAGTTCAAAGTGTCGATTGTTGTAGAATTCAGGAATTAAATATCGCCGCTTCAGATAACTTTAGATTCCTTTGATTTGGGGTAGCGTTTGTGCTAATTGTGTCACTAAAATGACATACACTTTAGAAGAGAGAATTGAAATAATTTTCATTTACGGAGCTGAAAGTCAGTGTGGTCGACGAACAGCCAAGGAATTTAATGCAAGACATCCAAATAACCATGTATCCCATCAATACGTTTTAGATTTGGTAGGAAAATTTAAAGAAACTGGATCAGTAGCAAATAAAAAAAGGACACAACCTCGAATTGTGAATGAGGACTCTCAAATAGAAATATTAGGACAATTTGCTGTAAATCATACGAGCTCAATTCGGCAAGTGTGCAACATAACTGGTTTTTCGTATGGGTCTGTTCAGAAAGTTTTAAAACTTCATAAATGGCATCCATACAAACTTCAAAATCACCAAGCTCTAAATGAAGATGATTTCGATAGACGACTTCAATTTTGTGAACAAATGACTGTGATGATAAATACCACTCCAAATCTAATTCAAAATATTTGCTTCAGTGACGAATGTACTTTTTTTTTTTTTGAATGGCTATGTTAATCGTCATAATTGTCGTTATTGGAATGATGAAAACCCGAATCTATTTAGAGAAACGCATACTCAGTGGCTACAAAAATTAATGTGTGGGCTGGTATACTGGGGGACTCGGTCATTGGTCCGTTATTTATTAATGAAAATTTAAATGGTACTATTTATCTCAATATGTTGGAAGATGTCATAGATCCCTTGATTACGGAAGCAATAGAAAATCAAGTAAACGACGACTTAATTTTGGATGAAAATCAAGTTTATTTTCAACAAGATGGTGCCCCACCACATTTTTGTGGTGTACCAGTTCGAAACTGGTTGAATAACAAGTTTCAGAGAGGTGGATTGGAAGAAGAGGAGCAGTAGAGTGGCCAGCAAGATCTCCTGACCTTTCCCTCGACTTTTTCCTTTGGGGCTACCTTAAATCTGTCGTCTATAAAACTCCCCAGCCAACATCTACGAACTGAAACAACGAATAACATCCAAATGCCGATTGATTCCGCGGCGAGTTTTCGAAAATGTTAGAAGAGAGTTTGAACATAGGCTTTATCATTGCCTAGCAACCAATGGAGCGCAATTCGAGCATTACGATAAATTTAATTGTTTACGTTTTTGAGTTTTAGTTTTAGGTAATTTGTAAACTCTTGTTAATTAATGAAAGTTTATTTTGCATTGTTGTAGTTAATTATTTGCAACTGTTGTGTTCATAAATAGGTGACTGTTATCGATATCGTCAACGTTTGTCAGTTAATTTTCCGATTTAATACATTTTTGTCTCTAATTCATGAACGGCTCGGGCGATTTTAATTTTCTTTGCTTTAAAATATTGAGAATTTTATACCCTTTAAAATGATGTATCACATATGGGGTAGTGCCATTTAAAATTTTGGGATGGGGGTAGCTGAAGGGGAGGGTGAACGTTTCCCAACTGATTGGAATAGGTTATTAAATGTCCCCCTTCAAAATAACATTGACCTGTTTTAGTGATTTTGATAATTTTATTAATTAAAGAGTTCTTCAAGGTGGAAGTTTTCAAATGATCACCCTGTATATATATATATATATATATATACCGGGTGACATAGAATGAACTGCAATGCATAGCACCACGCGATAAAGGACCAAAAAATAATAAGAAAATTTCTATACACTAATATCCGATCGCTTTTTGTTTTCACGTTACAGGCTGTTGAGGTTTTTTAAGCTGAAGCTAGTTTTAGTCCTGATGGTGTTTTGAAAAGCATAATATGCATTATTGGACCGATGAAAACCCTCATCATACCGTAATACGGAATCACCAGTATGGGTTTTCCATTAATGTGTGGACAGGTATAATCGATAATTATCTAATTGGTCCAGTTCGATTGCCCAGAAGATTGACAGGCGAACTCTACCAAAGTTTTTGGAAAATAAACTGAACATTTTATTAGAAGATGTCTCATTGGATATTATAAGAAGAATGTACTCGAAGAGCAAGGGAATTTCTTCAAAGAAGATTTGGAAATAGGTGGATTGGTCGTGGGGGACCTATACCATGGCCAGCTCGTAGTCCAGATCTTAATCCCCTCGATTTTTCATTTTGGGGGTTTATGAAAAATGAAGGGTATGCCGTACAAATAAATACTGAAGAGCAATTATGGAACGGAATTGTGGAGTCTGCTGATACATATCGTAATAACAACATATTTCAAAGATGCCGTCAATCATTAATACGAAAATTGCAAATGTATTTTTAGGAACAAGGTCACCAAATTGAACACCTTATGTAGAGCTAAATACCTTACATTTTTAATGTTGTTTTATTAAATAAAAGCCTTTTCAATTAATAAGAAACTTAATAGCCTGTAGTTTGAAAACAAAAGGCGATCCACGGTGTTTAGTTCTTTTATTATTTTTTGGTCCTCTATCGCTTGGTGCTATGCATTGCAGTTTATTCTATGTCACCCTGTATATATAATCAGTTTCCCCTTCTATCCTAAGGTGTAGGGATTTTACCAAATTATTTCAATATTAAATATATTGATGGAGGTATATATATTGTAACACATGAAAATGATTATTATTTTCAAGGTGTGGTTTCACGCCTACTGCACTTAAATTCTAATATTTTTGGTGTTGTCGACCTTTGCTGCACTTCACTGAACTGACATTAAACATCCGAAACTGCATGGATTGCGAAGTACTTTCCCAGCGTTCGTAATTCTTGTCTTGAAGGTTTGATAAGTAATTCCCTGGATGTTTATGTGTCTCCGCTGAAAATTATTGTAAAGTTTAGTTATGTTTCTATACATGTACAATGTATGTCAAGAGCATGCAATAAAAGTGCGAAACAATTGTCAACCAGTAAAGGAGTGGGAGGAGCAAAGGTGTTGAGTCCACTACTATTTATAATCTTAATGAAGAGCTTGGTTCTAGACATAAAGAAAGAGCTGCGCACAATTGGGGTGCGTAAATTACAGTCAGTTGTACTGAAAGAATTATTGTATACCAATGACTTATTGTTGGTAGCAGAAAATGAACCACAGCTACAAAACGTTCCATACTTGTGGAATAGGGTACCCTAGCATATGGGAAATGAATGGATGGCGAATAGAAAGTGACAGAGGAATACTGAAAGGATCGTAGGCCAACGGTCTAGCAAGGGAAAAGAAGAATTAGGTGGGGAACTGCAAAGGGAAATGGCTAAAAACAGGAAGAAAAGGGGAAGGTTCTGTAATGACAAATATTAGCGATCAAGAGAAAATCTCGACAACACAATGAGTAAAACAGTTCAAAACTAAAAAGAAGAAATTTCTAACAACTTTTTATATTTCTCTGCATATTGAAGCATTAAATCATAACTAAAGTATAATAACAGGTCCGAAGAAGGACGAAAAACCGTGCAAATTCACAAAAAAAATTCATTTCTCTATTCTAACTAACAAATTTTTGCAAAATTAAATCTAGCTGATGTGCGCAGCGCTGTAGTAGGTCATCCAGAAAAGTATTAAATTTTCACTCGAAATAAATAGTGAAATATGCAATTAATGAATTAACTTGTTAACATGTTCCAAGTATGTTATATTCTGCTCAATAACATGTGCCCATATATCCGGAACAGTCATAATGATAAATTTTCAAAAGCCACCAGAACAAGAAGTAAAGACATTCTGCAAATTCAAATCTATATCCTGTAGGGAGTTGAATTTCTAACCTCCAAGAGAACTATTAAAGGCAGGACAGAAATGGGAGCCCGAAGACGTTATATCTGGAAAATATGCAGAGTGAGGCAATACTCCAACATCAAGCTGCAAATACTTCATAGCAACAGCCACAGACATGAACATGAGCGCCTGCATGTTATGGTAATGAAATACGAAGCCACATCTGCTGAGAATTTCGGAACACTTCTCTGTTATAGCGGTTTTGAAATTATACAGTTCCAAGTCGTTAGTTCTCCGAGTTATTGGTCTCATTAGGTAGCAAGATTCCGTTGACTCTTGGTCCGTAGTAATCAATTCGCTTGTACTCCCACCAAGCAGGCAGTTTTGTTCTTTCAGTGTAGAGCTGATCCTGACATCGATTGCCAACCACTTTCTCATGGAACCATTATTGTCGCTAGTCCTTATTCTTACATACGACTCAGATTTTGTCTTTAGTAATCTTTCAGAAATAGTTTGTTCTCACTGCTCTAAAGCAACTTAAAAGCTACAAGCAGCAATCAGTATGATAAACCAATGGCCAAAGGACTGGAAAATAAAGCTGAATGGTTTAAAATCAATCCACATTACCTTTGCGTTGCGTCGCGTAAATAGCAATATTAATATTTATTTTGATGGGGCACAGGTATCCCAAGCAAAAGAAATGCAACTATTTGTAAACCGTATTAATCGATATGACATTGTTACCATAACTATTACCAATTTCTTCTGTTGATGTTGTGTTCACCGCATCATAGATATTTTATAACCTCTAGAAAATGCACATTTTCGTTTTGCATGCTTTCAATCTGATATTAACTTTTCTAACCGAATCGAAAGAGTAAGCGCTGCCAGTTGCAATGATATACTGGACCAAACGCGTTCAAACACGTCCGTATAAGTTACGATAATAAATAAATGTACCGTAAGGAATTCACACAACCTTTCTAAATGATTTAACATAAAATTGAAAACTGAATGGTGTAAAATCAATCCTCATTACCTTTGCGTTGCGTCGCGTAAATAGCAATATTAATATTTATCTTGATGGGGCACAGATATCCTAAGCAAATTCAATGAAATATCTAGGCCTCCATCTTGATGGTAGATTAAAGTGGAAGCACTATGTTAGACAAAAAGCCGAGCAAATCAAACTAAAGGGGCGTGAAATGTAGTGGTTGATTGGAAGATACCCCAATCTAAACTTCAATACTAAAAGACTGGTCTACCGGACTATTATAAAACCCATTTGGACTGATGGTATACAAATTTGGGGATGCACCAAGAACACAAATCAACTTATAATTAAAGGTAATCAGAACAAATTCTTTCGTATGATCACCGGTGCATGCCGCTTTGTGAGAAAGAAGAGTGAGAAGAACTGCATGAAGACCTTTATATTAAATGGATCAGTGAAGTGACTTGTGTGTGATTACGCTACAAAACACGGACAGAGGCTAACAAGATACACCAATGTAGAAGTCATCCAACTTATCACCAATACTCAAGATTTGAGAAGACTTAATCGAATTAAACCATACGATCTATGTTAATAAACACTAATTATACGAGTGTTGTACATTCTGTGGAAGCTGCACACTGGTGCAGTCTACACACACACGTCTTGCTTAGTATAATATTCTTAAGTACATAATCACAAATAGTAATAAATTATATTTATGTAAGATTATACGAACCATATCCATTAAATGATGTTAAAAGATTGCTCCAAAGGCAAATCACAGGCAACTTTTCATTTTGTACATGGTCAGATTCTGTGGAATCCACGCGTGGTAACGACTAACAAATCTATTTTCTTCAGATCTCATCCATCCATCCCAAAACTTTGCGACTATGTTATATACGCTGTTTACTTTTTATTTGTCCCAATACATTAATATCAATGCATACGTCATGGTACTTAAACCTATCAACTTGTTTGATTTTGACATCGTCATTAATTAAGATTTCAAAAACTGCGTCGGTGTTAACTGCTAGATATTCTGTCTTTCTGAAGCTTACTTGCAGTCCCCATTATTCATATTCCTTATACAAGCGACGTAACATAAATTCCAAATCGTGAGAATCCTGCGCCACTATGATCTGATCGTCCGCAAAGCTAAGTATGAAAAGTGTCTCCGTGTCGTGTTTCCGATCTGTACGCCCATTCCTTTACAATGAACCTTCCATCCTCTAAGTACCACTTCGACGTACAGATTAAATAGCAGATAATCTGCAACCTTACCGCAAACCTTTGCTAACTGAAGGACTTTGATAGTACTAACTAATTTTTTATCTGTGCAGTGGTATCTCTATACAATTCTATTAATACCCTCAATAGATATTGGTCGATTCCTAAAGTCATCAGAGCTTTCGCTGGTTATCCTCAAAATTGCAAATCTTTCGATTTAAAATACAACTACTTGTAAACCGTATTAATAGGCATGGCATTGTTACCGTAAATTTCAGAAATTTCTTCTGTTGACGTTGTTTTCACCGCATCGTAGATATTCTCGAGAATATGCATGCTTTCAATCTGATATTAACTTTTTTAACTGAATCGAAAGAGTAAGCGCTGCCAGTTACAATGATATACTGGACCAAACGCGTTCAAGCACGTCCGTACAAGTTACGATAATAAATAAATGTACCGTAAAGAATTCAAACAAACTTTCTAAATGATTTAACGTAAAATTAATTGAGGTATAACTTGGAAATAAGTGTTTCAGAACTGTAACGGTTTGATAATTTTAATACACTCGGGTCCCACTTTGGGCGCCAATTGTATAGGTTGCATATTGTCATGTCAAGTTATATTGCATAACAGAAAGTATCACATTAGGTAAACTGCCAAACGCTAATGCTGTATCGATAAACAGATAGTAGTTAGATCTTAAGAATGATAAAGGTGTTGTAAAAACAGAAAAATAGTAGATATTAGTGTGTGAAATGAGGAGTGTGTTTAACAAAGACATTTAGGAAAAGTACCTGCCGCGACAAAAAAATTATTATCATTACTGATAAAATTAAAATATAAGGCAGTATACAAGTGGGGCGCCACAATATTTCGAATACAATCGATGTCAATTTGTAACGGTTGCTGATTTTTAGATATATCAATTGCCTGATTAATTCTTAATAATTTCTTCGTTTTAATTAATTTCAACCTCGGAGTCGTTGTTAAAAAATTTAATCATATAATATTTCGTTATTTTCTCTTAAAACATGAGATTGTTTGTGGATGTGGTTCGGATAATATTATGATTCTTTCTGTTACACGAAGCTTTATGTAAAGTATGTCTACCATATATGTCAGGGCGATTGCAGTTCCAATAAATATTACTTTTTGATTTAATCCCGTCTAAAAATGTTTGATTAATACTAGTACATTAAAGAGGATACTAATCTATACGAACAACCAAACTCAAATCACTGTATATTTAGAACACAAACAACACCATATATACATACAAGAATAAGTCCACTTTCGATACTTATTATGACAAGACAAATAACGAGCAAATGAAAAAGCAATAAAATTAAAAACACATAGAAAATATATATAGAATATATATAGAATAAAATACGCATAATTGGGATTTGATATAGAGGTATTTCAAAGCGATATTGGACACTTATCTCTTGAGTATATTTGTCGACTGTCACAGTCATTAAATATTTAAACAACTAGTGTAAAATATCAAGTGACCTTTGTTCAACAAATTGGTCTGATACAGAACCCAGCAAAAACTCTCACGTAGAATCGTAGTCCATTAATGATACACAGATGGCATCTTATAAGTAAGGTTTAATAAAAGAGTGGATGACGTGTTATCATTAAGTAATGTAAGCCGGACTTACTTCTCCAAATTTTAATGTCCCGCCTTGCACGTAAGTGGAGACAAAGACCGGTTTACACTACTTAATGATAACACATCATCCTCTGTTTTATCAAACCTTACTTATAAGTTTCCCACTTATAGCTAACCAATCATTTTATTTACATCGTAGGTGGATTTCTCTTAGCGGTAATTGACCACATAACCACATCACATAAGTGTTGGTGCATTTTATTAAAAATATACTTTCAAATTCAACTACCCGTATTTCAAACGCTATATCGATCGCCTTTGATAAGTAAACTTATCAGTTTGGAAACCGCCACCGCCGTTTCCAATAACCTCAACGACAATAAAAACAAGAATTCGCTTTATTTCCGAATAAAATTGTATTATCCTACGCAAAATTTTCGTGTATAAAAATTTTTACCGTCTCTACGGGTTATAAAAATTTGATTCCGCTTTTTTATGGCCCCCGAGTCCCGATATTAACCGCGTTTATATTCCAAATGCGACAAAAACCGGCGCGTGCAATAAAAAATTGTTTACTCCGCGATATAGTATATATAATTTATATTCCTTCTTCCGCCGCTGTTTGATTTCTTGCCGAAAAAGCGAAAGTTTCGTACGACGCGAAACTTTTCCTCCGTCCCGAAAAAAGATGTTCGAAAAGTTCTCGCGGTTAATCGCTGCGCGTGGGGATTTAAAATGAAAAATGGAATAAGTTGGAATTTTACGCTGATTTCTTTAATCGATCCTTCTGTTTATTTCCAGGTAGGAGTCATGATAAGTCGTTTACGCTGTTCCGCTTGGGCCAGAGGTCCTCCATGGGTGTAAAGGCCTTCGCGGAAACTGGCCGATCAGATTTGCTGGAGCAACAGAGTCAGGGTGAAGGAGGTGTTTATGATGAATTTAATGCGCCGCCGATTGCAGCTGGGGTTGGCAGAACTGAAGCGGAATTTTTCGTGGATGGAAACCATTCAAGGGTAAGTCAAAAAGGACAATTTTATTCATATTCTTTAGTGTTTTTCAATGTCTAACTAACAATAAGTTTCAGTATTCCTCAAGAAGTCAACGGTGTGGACAGCGAAACGTCGATATCAAATAGTGACGTAGAGCAAATCTGAAAAACACTTTCTACTGTAGACATCGGCAGTGAAACACGTTTATTCTTTATTTTCTCTAAAGACGTAACGAGTGTCTAGAGGTATTTTAGCTTGCGCTATCGAAATGCAAAACAAATCTCTCTCGGCGCGTTTTCACGACGTAAATCTTTACCCCCATTTGAGTTCTATCTTTAGTTCAAATCGCACCTTACACGTTTACTTACATTTCGAACAAGCCATATAATAGGGAAATAGAGGGGCACGTTGTACCTTACGACTACATAATTTATGCCCAACCTTTCGCCGCGTGGGTTTATCCATTTCTACTGTTTCGTTCGCGCCTTTAAACTGACACGATGGCGGTGAAAAGGAACGAAAAAAGCTCTCACCGTTTGAAATAAAAAGCGAAAACCCGAAAGCAACTATTTTTCAAACCGTTCGCGTAAAATGGAGACAAAAATTCGTAGCCGCATGATCGCCCACTCAAAGCGATTGAAAAGAAAAAGGAAATGGTAGGAATAAAAAGCGAGTCGCGACGGTGGCGGTGTGCGATGAAGAAAAATGAGTTCGAATCTGTGCGTTTATGTCTGCGAGAGTTTTAGAGTAAAAAGGAATCGATCTGTACAGAGGTGTGTGTATGAGAAGTAAATAGAAAAAAGCGCTGGTGTACGCCAGATTTATTGCGCAATACCCCGCTGGTAGGTCAGATATAAATTATGGCGGTCTTAGCGAGAAGCGGAATTTACGGCCCAATAAGAAACTGTCAAAGAGATTCTAGAAGATTATTTTCAAAGGATCTTTTTCTGTCTTTACGAAGTTATAAGCTAAAAACTGTCGAATATTTGAATGCTGTTAGAAATGATACACTCGATAATTGGAGCAAAAAACAGAATGAGAAGAGAAATCTCAGACGGTGATAAATCTAATTTTGACTTCCTTCTAGATACGCTCCAATAACCCTAGGAAGACAAATGAAACAGAAGCAAAAACTAAGCAGTCAATAGACCACCATCTTTTGCGTGTAAAATATTCGTCATTTTGACAGTCGGCCTATTGCTGTATTCAAAGCGACTGTAATAAGTCTGGTTTTGGATTGCTTTTTGTATGCCGTCTGCATAGATACTACAAAAGCGCAGGAAACGAAAGCGCAAAATATACATCCAATTGATGGTCTTCTTGGGACTATTTCCATCTTTTAGATACGTAACATCCAATAGTTTGGCAACCAGTCGATTATTTTCTTCTAAGTAACTCTAATTGTAGATTGAAATAGGTCACTCGGCGATATTTGCCTCACAATTACTTCGATCTAGTGTATATCTGCCATAATGTAACCCTAATATAGATTAAGATTAGTCAGCCCCAAATTCGCAATTCGGTTTGGTGTGCGCTGAAGATCTATGTCGACTTACGTATTTGACAATGCATACCTTCCCCTAAGTGCCAACTTTCCAATTTCTTACAAGGGGTATACGTCTTCGATAAGAGCTTCTGCCGATACTGCTACAGTATTTATAAGTTTTTTGCTCCCTTCTACTTGGCTACTCAGCCTTTCTGTTCAAGAGCTTAAACGTAAGCTCAAAGCCTATATCCATCTTCCCTTAAAGCCCCAAACTTGCACTTAAGTAAAGCAGTAGATATTGGGGAAAGCCGGTATCCATACTATTGCAGTTTTCATCCTTAATACTGTTAACGCACATTTCATTAATGTAAATACTCTTATTTTGTCAGTACCTAGAAAAAGTTACGTGACCCGGGACAGAGCTGCACATGCTTATACAGCCGAAAATTACCAGTCCTTGGAAGACTGGGGTTGGGTGAAGGATGTGTCGACCCCTCTAGCCGCCTTGTCTCAGAATAGCCGCAATACGTCTACTTTCTTCAAATCCAATGCTTTTGCAGCTTCCAATATAGACATCAGGATGGTTTTCTTATTTTAACCAGTTCAGATAACGAAAGATAACAATTCTATGTGATGTCTGTTTGAGGAAGCGAACAGAAAAATTGGAAATTACATTGAAACTAACATTTCAATTTCCTAGGAAAACTACTTTGAGATTTAAATCGCGGAATATAAAATGAGGATACAGCAGTAACAGAGTAGATGAGACCTCATGAAAAGATAACAAAAAATTTAAATGTGTAAAAAGTTATTGATTATTGAATATCAAGTACAAAGCTGAAACATGAGGAAATTCATAAATATATAAGAGTATTCTTCAGCAGATATGAACAATTGATAATAGATTACTTTTTCGTTAATAGAAATCCGAAACATTAGGGGTGTGAAAGTCACAGGAGGAGCTGAGATTGAGGTAACCTTCTAGAATCGAAGACAAGTACTATGGAAAGACGCAAACCAAAAACAACAAAAAATTACATAAATTGGAAGATAGTAAAATCAGAGAAGAATAACTAATAACACTAAGAAATGATTTAGGAATCCAAACTGATGAAGAAGAGGAAATAGAAGATTAATGGGTAATGTTCACAGATAAATTATCAGAAGAAGGGAATTAAAGCTGAGAAGTATCAAAATATAAATACGGGAGATGAAAGTTAAAATGACGATATAAAAAACAAGATAATTAAAAAATGCGACAAATATATCTTCAGAAACAATTTTTACAGAATCAGAATTGCATAATACCTTAACAAAGTTGAAGACAAATGGAACAGTAGAATTAGATGAATATCTAAAAATTTCAAGCTTAGCAATGTCAACTTATAACATTCCAAGATTAATCCGTGTTGTGACGCCAATATACAAAACATGACACCATGCTGAATCCAGAAATTACGCTTAATCCTACTCTGCATCCCAGGAGAAATCTATGCCAAATTATTGAAACGAAGAATTAGAGATACACTAGATAAATAATTTGATACGGAATAGAAAAATGTCTTTATGCTTTGTAAACATGGAGCTTTAAGAGATGGTTAAAATACAGAGAAATATATGGAATATAAGAGGGGATGTAATTACCGGTGCGAAGAGCATACATATGAACAACATTTCAGATAAAAGCTGGTTTGCGACAAAGGTCTATTCTATTCTAATTCCACACCTACTTGCAGTGTTTTATTTATTTAAAATATAAATTTCGATAATGCAAGGATAATATATAGACAACGTTTAATAATTCCTCTCTATTTGCATTTTTTAAACATTATTGTTGTTTATTTAGTCAGTATTTGACCAAATGGAAAACCCACAGGTCATACAATAATCTACAAAATAATTGACAACCGCATATGACTTGAACCAATCAAGAAAACAAAACAAAAGCTATCATTGTAGAAACAAAAGAAAACCTGCAACATAAGCTGACAGTTTTGAATACAGAGCTTACGAACATAAGCATGCAAATCAGCAGAGAGAAAACTAGAACTATGTTAATGAACAGACAGAAGAAAATTCAACTAAAGAACGCTGTAGCCAACCGAACACTTTTAAATAGCTGGAAACAGCTGTAAATGCACAGACGGGAAATAATGAAAATATGTAGGAAATAGGAAAACAACTGAAGTGGTGGTTCTTGTGTTAACATATGACTCCAAAACCTCGCCAATCATTGGCAAGCACAAAACCAAATCTAAAACATAGAAATGAGACTTGTGAAAAACTAGAACACAGAAGAAGAAGAGGACATATCAGAAAGGTAGTGTACGGGGAAGCTTTGAAGACACAATAACACAAAGGAAGAACGGGAATAACCTGGATGAAGGAAATACATTAAATGGCCTACGACAGGAGAATAAAATGGAGACTATAGTAAACGATAGAACAGGTATGGGCAACCTCCGGCCCGCGGGCCACATGTGGCCCTCGAGTAATATTTGCCCGGCCCGCTACTGAATTCTTTCGTTGCATATTACACGACCCGTCTAAACTTAATTCATAATGAATCATATGGATACCACAAAAATGTATATTTTTCAAGATTACTCGCAGCATAAAACTTCTACAAAAAAGGTTGCCCATGCCTGCGATAGAAGAAAACGAAAATAATTAGAGGAAAAATCTCCCGAAAACGGAAGCGCAACCTACTCACTCCTACATCAAGAGATAATAGTTAATTATCAATTAAGTAAGTAAGGATGGTAACTATCAAATGACTATTCTTAAGCTATCTAAATCATAAGTACTTGGGGTATGCCATTTTTTAAGCAACTATTCCTCGTTCGTATTGACCAACCTAGAATAACTATTTTGAGCTCTGTATTCCCTCCTTTCCTCTTTAAAATTAAATGAACAAGCAGGAATAAAATCTGAAGTAATCTAGCAAGAAGTGCCGGAAAAAATTTAAATTGATTGAGAGAAGGCAGGTTCCACGGTCTTAAACATGGAATCAAACCTTTACATCTTAAACTCACTATTACTTAGAAAACAGCGTACAACAGAACATCGTTTAAATTGATAGGGACGATCACATTTTCCATGCTTACCCGGCCACGGTTTTCCCGATCGGAATTTTAAACAGAAACCCAGAAGCCCTCGAGATAGATACTAATGGTGCCCTAACCGTCCGCTCTCCAAAATTAGCGCCGTAATTACTCCGGGTTTTAATCGGAAAACGGGTTTAATTTAAGGAAGTTAAAGTTATCATCCTCGTCTATCGAGAATGAAAGCGGAATAGCAAGCGACGCAAGTTCTTGTAGATTAGCACCGCGAGTGATATCTACTTGTATGGGATATCTAAGTGGGCCGCGCGAGGCGGTTACAAGGGCGAAAGCCGCACGTTGGGACTACTTAAGGAGCGAATGACTGCGGCACGTCGGAATGACGGAAACTGCGACGGAACGAGAGATAGACAAAAGGAGGGAGCGTTGTCCCGATAATGAGATCGATAGCCTAGAAGTGGCGCGAGAGTTACTACGACCGCAATAACACACCAGCAACGCGCGGGCAAGAAGCCCCTTATATATGGGTTCGGGGAGTTAAAATATGGGGACGCCTAAGTGTGCTATATGTCACGAGCAAATCCGAGAGACTATGTATATGTGCTCTCCGAACAGTGGTTCTTAAACTTTTTCACTCTGATCTCATTCGTTATGCCGTTTTCGTTTCGCACCGCTTTTTTCACTTTTATTTACGTGCCGAGATTTATCGGAAATAGATTTTCGCGGGCTGTAACCTACATCGCGAGGTTTTTACAAAGAAGCGCAATTCAGGGATGAAGCACTGAAAGAGGTTATTTTCCGACAAGGAGCATGTCGTAATGACGTGCGAGTGTGGATCAATAGGTACTCGTGTTAGGAATGAAAACGCAAATTTCTCAAGACTTTTTATGTTTCAATATAACCTCCTTTTTTGAGGATACATTTTTCCCAACTCCCTGCCATTTTTTAAACCCTCTAAAAATACAATTTGTCGAACTTTTTAAAATAGGCTTCTGTTTCGACGACAACCTCCTGGCTTGAGCCGAATTCTTCGCCCCGAGCCAGGTCTTCATGTTAGGGAACAGAAAGAGTTAGTTCGGGCGAATGCAATAGATGTGGCAGGAATTATACATATGGTTGTTCGGAAAATCATTCCCGATAGAGGACTTACTTGTATTTTTCCGCAGCCAACTTCTAACTTAAGCCGCATGGTCATTATATATTTTGACGGCTGATATAGCAAGGTTTGCTTGTGAAAAAGTGCGATTGATTCTACACAGTAATTTCTGATTGATGCCCTATCAAATATGGAAAGTGAGCACAAGCACCATTTTTGGTATATTTTACTTTTCCACCATCGAAAAGGCAAACATGCTGCGAAAGCAAGAAAAAAATTATCCGATGTTTATGGAGAAGATGTATTGATAGAACGCCACTGCCAAAACTGGTTTTCAAAATTTCGATCCGGCAATTTTGATGTTGAAGAAGCACCATGTTCTCCAAGGCCAATTGAAGCTGATGAAGAGACAATAAAAGCATTAATTGTGCAAACTGACGAATAACAACTCGTCAGATCGCTGAGAGATTAAATTTATGGAATTCGACCGTTCATGATCCTTTAAAACGCCTAGATTTAATCTCAAAGCTCGACATATGTATGGGTTCCTGATGTTCTTACGGAAAGAAATTTGAGCCGTCGCGTTGACATCTCTGATTTGCTTCTCAAACGTCAAGAGGATGATCCATTTTTGAAGCTCTACATCACTGGAAATGAGAAATGGGTTGTCTACAACAATGTTAAACACAAGAGATTGTGGAGTAAAAAGATAAACTGACTCAATGCACCCTAAAAGCCGATATTCATCAAAACAAGCTGATCATGTATATTTGTTGGTATTTCAAGGGAATCGCTTTTCTTAGCTTCTACCGGACAACACAACGATCAATTCAGAAGTGTGCTGTCATCATCTGGATAAATTGAATGATTTACTTAAACAGAAAAGACCAGAATTTATCAATAGAAAAAGTGTAGTGTTCCACCAAGATAATGCAAGACCTCATACATAGTTTGGTAACTCGCCAAAAGCTTTTACATCTTGGATGGGATATACTGCAACACCCACTGTATTCTCCAGATCTGGCACCTCCTGATGATTCCTTCTTCCGGTCTTTACAAAATTTTTTAGACAGTAAAGCCTTTACTTCAAATGAGGAGGTCAAAAATCACCTGGGTCAGTTTTTGCTAGCAAAGAACAAGAACCTTATGAGCGTGGAATCATGTTACTGCCTGAAAGGTGGCAAAAGATATTGCACCAGAATGGCTAATATATAATTCAATAAAATATTTATTCACTATAAAAATCGTCTTTCATCTTAAATGTTTATAAGATTTCATTAGGGTAGGTATGTTTGGGCATTAAGATCACCGTTCAGAGCAAAATGACGATGAAGCTATTCCAACCCATACCATGGTACTTTCACCTTCATACTGTGAACTTTCACAAAGGAATTTTGAATTACTTTGCGTTTCAAACTTGACCCAAATGAAAACCCGCATGCTGTCTGGCTGAAGAGTGAATCGCAATTCATCACTGAACAATATTTACATCCAACCATCATCTGTTTAGTTACTATCCGCCGCTTCCCATATTCTACGGATCCCCTTGTGGTCTGCATTAATAAGGAAACGCTGGGAAGTGTGTCTGACCGATTTAAATGAAGCTTTGTGAGCTTATAAACCGATATCTCACATTAGTGTACAGTGCAGTATACAGTTGAAATCTTGTTTGAACTTTTTTGTGATATTTAATAGTTTATAAGTTATTTAGTCAAACAGCGAAGGGTGGTGTTGAGTTACATCCCGCTAGTATGAGATTACGTAGCTGAGAAAGTTACCGTTGTTTTTACACTACATCGGTCTACAAACCCAAACAGTTTCATTTTAATCGGTGAGGCACACTTACCAGTGTTTCCTTGTAAGTGGAAGCCGTATCACTGGGCAAGAGATACCATCAAATGTCATATAGCCGATTTCCTAAGGTTTACATTGACACATGTTTTTCTGTAACAGCAACAAATTTCCTTTGGAATTAGGTTTAAGCGGCAATTTTCACTGGTCAATTCTGTAGCATCTCCATCACCTCAGGATACTAACAATTTGAGCGACTTCTTCTCCTGTACATCCTTCTAACTGGCTTATGATTCCCCAATTCTTCTGATAGAATAAATCGTGATGCCGCTTCATTGTTAACTTTACGTAAGAGCTCATCACCACTCGCAAGAAGGCGACATTTTCGGATATAACTGAGTGTGCGGCAAAAAGCGAGGTTTGTGCACTAAACCTGTTCAAATACAACGTGGTGGTACATTCGGTATCTTAATTACAGTTGTTTCAATTGCATGGAATAAACGTTTAAGAGTTTTTCATTTCTCCACGTCTCCTTGGGACAAAAATCTACAAGATTGTTTTGCAGAACCTATTTTCCGTCCTTATTACCTGGTTCCAGTTTTCCAGGGAACTGCTCGAAGGTGTTAGTACCACGTACCGCTACACGTCGTAAACATACTCATCCGCCTTCCACGCAGATTATTACAAATCGGAAATCATTTACATATAGATAGAAAAATGGTGCGGCGCGGCAACATGTTGACGTTGTCGCTTTGAAAATCGAACTCGTAAACCGGGGAGAAACGATAATTACTATTCATAGACGGATCCATTAGCGCGGGCACGGAGCGTGCTGCAGGGATCGAATTCGTTCGACCCTTGTTTGAATACAGATTGCGAGATAAAATCGATGTTTAACAGGCAGTAACCGGAATTGATTGAATAATCTGAATAATGGGAGCTAATTTTGAAATCCGGTGGTATCTTTGCTTTAAATAATACAAAATGGCTGGTTTATCTTCAGTGAACCGTTAGGAAAATAAAAGAGGATATAAGGAGTAATATATCGTTTTTGTTACAGGTTTCCCTCATGTCCAGGATAATCCCTTCTCCCGATTGGTTCATAGGAATCGACAGCTTCGACTTGTGTGTCAATGGAAATTGGTTGGATAGCATCACAATTGAAGTAAGTACTCATTTTCCATTTAGAAGAAAATTGAGAAAGAAAAGACAAAGTAGAAAATCGATAGTCTTGGGACACAATCCTGCCATAATAAGTTAACACCTAGTTTGTTATTTGCGAGATATTTACCAGGGCCAAGCCGGTCTACAACATTACGTTATTGTTCAAGACTATCGATACCATTTTACAAAATCAATATCACCATCATTTCTATATTCTATTATCGTCAGGCAATTGTCTGGCTTTCTGAATTAGTATGGCACTAACATTCCATTGTAAACCTTTTCTTACTATGACTCAACTTCTGTCTTCATTATTTTCAGGTGGATCCAATAGATGCTGGCACTGACAATGGTTTCACCTTCACCGCCCCCAATTGGCCAACGGAACCACAAGGAATCGCGTACCGCATTACATCCCGCTACCCGGCGCATCCCGCCGGCTCATTTTCTACCCCTACATGAAGCGTTTGCCAGCGATCGGGACCTTCCAGTTCATTAAGGTAAAGATTATTATTATTATTAATGTGGTTATACACCCCCTCCTAGTCAAATCTCTAGATCATTACAATTTGGGAGATCCACCCGTCTTTTTATTATATTCTTTCACATAATTTCTTTTCTGTTTTCCGCTTTTTGTTTCTAATTGATGGTCTCCGGTTCTTCTTATATCCTATTCCACTTGCTTCAGCCATGTACTCTTCGGTCTTTGTCTCCTTCTTCTGCATCCCAGCTTCCACTCACATCATAGATTACAGCTCCGGGACGCCCCCTCCCCTCCATACATGTCCGAGCCACCTTGCTCTTGATTGCTTCATTTTTCTCACAACATCATTTTCTATTTCTTGTGCCAATTCCTTGTTCGTCCTTCTTCTGTATTTATTCTCATTTTGTCTAATTGGTCCTAGAATACACCCTCTGTCCCAAAAGTAACCGCAATAGTTCGAAATAAAGCACGCTATGTATGTTATGTCCACAAAAATCATTGTATTTATTCGAAATATTCTCCATGTGCTACAATACATCGATTTGCACGGTCAACGAGTGCTTCAAACGACTTTTTCATGTCGATCTCTGGGATGGCCTTTAGGATGCCGGTCGTCGATCTTTGAATGGCGTCTACGGATGCATAACGAACTCCTTTCTGCTTCAAATGAAGACGAGGGAACAGGAAATAATCGCATGGGGACAGATCAGACGAATACGGTGGGTGCTGTATCGAATATATTTCATTTTTCGCCAAAAAATCGGTGACAATGGTTGCTCGATGACACGGTGCGTTATCGTGCAGTAATCTCCAGCTGCCTGGCTCGCGATATTCGGGCCGAACACGACGAATGCGACCCAGCAAACGCCTCATAACATCGAGGTAATATGCACCATTAACCGTTGAGCCGTATGGAACGAACTCCTTATGGATAATTCCCTTCGAATCGTAGAATGAAATCAGCATTGACTTGATTTTCGACTTCTCCATTCGTGATTTTTTCGGATTTCCTTCTTCTGGTGACCTCCACTCTGCGCTTTGACGTTTGCTTTCTGGTTCGTATTGAAAGCACCACGTCTCGTCACCAGTCACAATCGTTTTCAAGAAGTTTTCATCTGCACGGGCTCGTGCAATAATGTCTTTGGAGTGTTCGATTCGAAGCGTTTTTGGTCGTCGGTCAATTTGTGCGGAACAAACTTCGAATTGACTTTCTTCAAACCAAGGGTTTCAGTCAAAATGCGCTGAATAGTTGTTTTAGGGATGCCAAGCTCCATTTCCATAAATCTCACTGACGATTTCTTCGAAATTTTCACAAATTCGCGAACTTTTTCCACATTTGCCTCGGCCAAAGTTGTCGAAGGACGACCGGCTCTTTCGTCATCGTTAACATCTTCTCTGCCTTTACGAAATCGTCGATGCCACTCGAACACTTGCCTCTTCGACAAACAAAAATTTGCAGCATTTCATACGTCTCGGTTGCAGTTTTTCCAAGTTTAAAACAAAACTTAATATTGACTCGTTGTTCGTGACTCATTTTCTGACCGTTTACGAAAAACACTCTCACAGGATGCGTGATGTATCAGCTGACTATGCACCAAATGTCATGAAAATTTGTCAGGTTGGTAAGGAAGAGTCCCACTACAATAATCAATCAACTATCAAGAGATGACGCCACTGGTTTCTGATTTATAGACGCATTGCGGTTACTTTTGGGACAGAGGGTGTAGTTCTCATTACTTTCCTGTCCACTATTCTTAGGCCCTCCTCAAGTTCCTCTGTTATGGACAGCGTTTCCGTAGCATACAGCAGTGTTGGTCTACTTATTGTTTTGTAGATCTTCAGCTTGCCGGTTTAGCTTAGTGCCTTAGTTTTTAATAGCTTTCTATTTGGGTAGAAAATTCTATTTGTTGTGATTATCTTCTCTTTAATTTCTGCTTCACGTTCGCACTTATTGGCAATTGTCACTCCCAGATATTTGAATCTTTATACTTCCTCAAAAGCATACTTTACTAACTTCTTCTTTTCAAATTCTTTATCTAGTCTCATTATTTTGGTTTCTTCTTCATTGATTTTCAATCCTATTTTTGCTCCCTTTGTGACTATTTCTTCCACCACTTCCTTCATTCTACTTCTGTTCTTTGTAATTAAGCAATGTCATCACCGTACGCTATCATTTGTTCTCCTCTTGTTCTTAATGTCTTTTTCTTTATCCTTTGGAATACATATTGTAGAGCAATGTTAAATAGTGTTGATGATGGTGCGTCTCCTTGCCTTGCTCCTTCAATGAATTCAAATTTGTCTGTCTCCCCTTTTTGCGTTAAAACACTTGCTGTTGTTCTTTCCATTGTTATCATTAGTAGCCTCCTCAATTTTGCGCCTATACCCAGCTCCGTTAGCGCTCTCTTTAGTTCATTTCTATTAACGCTTTCAAAAACTTGCAGGAAATCTATAAGAGCAATTCTATTTATATTATGTACTGCTGAGCTTTTACCATTAGTTGCTTTACTGTGTATATTGCATCTATCGTTGACTTTCCTTATTTAAATCCGTTCTGATATTGCTCCACCGCGTCCTTTATTACTCATGCTAATCTTCTCTGCAGCAGCGTGAACACAGCTATGCCAGCTATGCTATGTTCAGCAGGATGGTCCCTCTATAGTTGTTATATAACCTTTGCTCCCGTTTTTTGTGAATTGCTATTATTTGTCCGCATCACAAATCTTGTGGCATTCTTTTCTGTTGCCATTTTTTTAATCAGCTGGTATAGTTTTTCTTTAATTTCTTCTCCTCCAAATTTGAACATTTCCATTTTTATTCCGTTGTTACCGTTATTTCTCATTTCTGGTGTTGTTTATAATTTCTTCTATTTCTGCTCTTGTTGGGTCGTCCAGCTCCTCTGCTATTTCGTTCACGTTTTGCTCTTGCTCATTTTCTATTGCAGTCCGCTAAGAGGTGCTAGAAGTGCTCATCCTTCCTTCTTTGTTTTTTATTTCCTTTACTTTTCCCTTGTGCACTTTATTGTTCTCCCCAATTTTCTTGTAAAATAACTTCCCATCTTTTTCTATTTTCTACTTCAATTTCTTTTTGCATTTCCTTCTGATTTTTCATATTTTTTCTGTTCTCTTCTCTCCCGCTCTTTAATCAAATCAATTTCATTTTGTTTCTTCTTTGCGCAAGGTCTTTACATTCCGCCTCTATGTCATTACCATCCCCCAGATGTACTTTGTTTTGAACGCTTTTTTCATAGTTACGTCTACATTTTTCCATACCCAGTTTAGATGTATGTAGGTACGGATTAACATGTATTACTTATGACCAGTTGCCTTTTCTTTTTACCTTGTGTTGTTAAACTTTACTTGCAAATCCATCGTTTCTAATCCTCAATATTCAACAACAAATCCGCACGTTCGGACCCGGATATTTCCGCGGACGTTTAATATGTTTGATATGCCAGTGGCCGGCCCCAAGTCGCAAATAACTCAATTCGAACGGCACTACGGGTTGCCGTGAAATTTGACAATGGCGCCACAGGAAACCTGCCGACCCTAACTTTGATTAGAATACTGCTAGTCGACTAGAATAGGGAACAAATTCGTTTTGAGATCGAAACTTGTTGTTGGGATCGTAACTTTTGTCAGACAGGTTAATGTAGATGTTAACACTGACTTATTGACCACTGGCGCTCTCAAAACGAGAAGTCTTCATTTCCCTTTTTGTTGATGTAGGTTCCGTTTCAATTGGTTAGACACGGAATAACTTTCGCATAGTATTTAGGACTGGATTGATTAATCCTAGATTTTATGTTTCACTCAAAATAAAGCCAACATCGTCAAGCGTACCTTGTAGAATTAATAAATTACGATAAAGTTACTACAATTGAAATAAAGGATCTGGCGTAGATGTTAAACTATACGTATACTCAATCTAGATGAAAACTCCTTCCACGCGCGTAATCCTAAATCTAACCAGATAGTCAACCTTGCTTTAATACCACCAACTTGTTGATTGTCAAGTGCAATTGAAGAGTTTTGCAAACCTTTCTTCAGCGAAGAGATGAAGACCGTAATGAATCCATGTGGACGTTTCGTTTTGTTCTGATGCCAGAAAATTCTTGAGTTGACTGGAAAAAACGCTAAAATCATTATGTAGATAGATAGATAGATCTCGTTATTATGCAACAAATTTGATTATAACTAACCAAAACTAAGTTCTAAGTTCAAATAAATAAAAGTATATATAATAAATAAGTAAGTAATTAAAATAATTACTTCTACCAAAAAAGAAAGGTTCATATAAAAGTAACCCCCATAATTGAAATATAAGCAAAAAAGCAGTGACGCCCAACGAAATGAAAGAATTAAAGTATTATGAAAAGCTGGGGTATTCCTCTGTTGATTCGAAAGTATGCTACAGTAGCATTTTCCTCACAGTGCTCTTGAAATTTCGAAATGCCAACATTTTCTTTATTATTTTTGGTAATTTATTATATAAGCACGAGGGTAGATTGAAAAGTTTCCCGAATGACAATGAAAACAAAATAATCCGGATTCAAGTTGCATTTCATTTTTCAATTTAATCCCCTCGCAACTCAACACACTTGGTCCAACGTTTCTCTAACTTCTAGATTCCCTCCCGGAAGTGACTATCTTCAAGGTTCCCAAAATACTCGTTTACAGCCTTTATCAGTTCTTCGTTCGACCAAAATCTCTTGCCATGCAGAAATGTTTTGAGTTCGGGAACAGGTGGAAGTCCGGGGAGCCAAATTAAGCGAATATGGATGCGGAAGGATTTCGACCTTCAATTCTATCAATTTTGCTGACCGATTGCACTTGAGTGAGCGGGCGCATTGTCATGGTGAAACAACACTTTTTTCTTAACTATTCCCAGGCGCTTTTCCTGAATTGCTGTTTTCAATTTGTTTCAAAAGTGTTGTGTAATATTTGCCAGTAGCAGGTTTGCCTTTTTCAAAATAACCAACTAGCAAAATTCCTTTTGCATCAAGAAAAGCTGATGCCCGCACTTTTACAGTCGATCCAATGGTTTTTATCTTCTTCGTAACCGATTCACCGCATGCAATCCATTGTTTTGATTGCATTCTTGTTTGTTGTATGTACTGATGAAACCAGGTCTCATCCATGCTCACGAAACGTCTCTTGAAATCCGTTGGATTCCTCGTAAACACTTCCAAACAATCGGCTGAATTTCGAGTTCCAATGCGTTTTTTCTCCGAATTGAGCAAATGTAGCACCCATCTTGCAAAAACCTTTTCGAAGCTCAATTCATTATGTAAAATGCGAACTACTCGTTCATAAAAGATGTTCACTACTTTTTAATTTCTTGCACTTCTATTTGGCGATCTACCAAAACCATGTCCTGGATTCTTTCCACAATTTCTGGCATGGTGGCCGTTTCCAGACGTGTATTCCGAAAGGCAATGAATCCTCAAGAGCGGCTTTCTTTAATTCTTCCTTAGAATGTAACGATTTCATTCTTTGTTTTCTAAATGTTGTGTGGGTATCAAACAAACGCGTACCAGATGTCCAGTTTACAATGGAAGATTCGGAAGAAATGAAAATAATAATGTAAGATTCTGGCTCTGGTATCTTTAAGGATCATTTCTCACTACTAAGAGTGGGCCGTATAACTTCTCGGGGCTTTCCAAGGCTGGAGCGGCTGGAGGACTTTTACGATCGATGGAGACTTTAAACGTTTCGGACGACACTAAGGGATCTTTGCCTGGTAGAGGTAGGATTGGATAAATTGAACATACATACAATATGTGTTGTTTATTCTTCTGGAATTATATCATCTCATTAAGTTTGAAGTTTATTACAAGCGTGCAACTCATTTCCTTGTGCATCTTTTAAAATTATATGTTGTGGCTGTGTTATTCATCTTGTTGTTTTAGTAAGAGGGTCAATATTAATTTTATTACTTCTGCACTTATTGTTGAAGTGTTCTGCATTGCGTCTTTTATATACATGTTCTTCATATATTGATAAAGTATGTTTTCCTTAATTCATTTATTTATGTATACTTCATATCTCTAGTGTGGGCCTCTTCGATTGCATTATGAATCTGAGCCCTTGTAATTACGCGATGGTTAATAGCTTAGATAATATTGAATTTTTAAACATCCAAATTTGAAATTTGCACTATAAATACCTAGCCACCATGGATGTAAGAAGAGCAAATCTAACCTGATTGTCTATGGCGTTACGCAAGAATATTTTGCATTAACGTTTCAGAATTGTGTAGTAGACTACCAAGACGTGAAAAGAATCATGGGTCATCTTAAATCAATTCCTTTGGTAGATTTCTGCATGCGTTTGGGCGCTTTTGACCTTCCGAGATCTATTGCTCAACCCAAACGAATCATTGTGAAAAGTAAACAGCTTTTGCATGATACTATTCACAAACCAAAGAAACTGAGAGACAATAAGACCTCAAAACATGTTCGTATCTCTTTAGGGCGTACCCCACCCGTCTTCAGCAGTACTTTATGATCCCAACAACCTGTATATTCAAGCCGAAGAAGCAGATTTCCTAGATCCATAACTTTCAACGACTATTTACGAGATAATCATGAGGCAATAACGTTTGCCAAGTACTCGGATTAGTCGATACCGTTACATAACCAAATAGTGTTGTTAATAATGTTCCCTGTTGTTTTATCAACATCGGACCATGACCAAGCATCTGTATGTTTGTTTGGGGGCTGTCGTTAGTTGCTGGCCCTTAAAACATATATGATTATAACAACATTTCAGAAACAACAAAAATCAAAATATTCGACAGTTGCGTTAAGAGTAAACTGCTATATAGTGCAGAGACTTGGAAGTATGATGGGGCAACAAATAGACAACTGAAAACCATTGCCAATAAATCGCTGAGGAATACCCCGAAAATACATCAGTCTAATAAAATAACAAACAATGAGCTATGGGAAAGAACAAGACGAGAACAGATATCAGTCACAATCAGAAGGAAGAAGTGAAAATGGGTTGACTATACTTTGAAGAAAGAACAAAATAATATAGCCAAGCAAGTTCTAGAATATTAGCCAAGAAGAAAGCGAAGCAGAGAACGACCAGATAATAACTGGAGGAAAACAATTACAAAGAAACATGAAATATTGGTCTAAGTTGGGGTTAACTCAAACATAAAGCGAGAAACAAAGAGGAATGGAAGAAACTAATGGATAAGATTGCAGAAAGAGTGAAATATGAAGAGGATGCGCAGATATAACCAGTCAGCCATCCTACACTCGAGGCTAAGAAACGCAGAAGCGGCCAGTACTCCAATAGGAGTGATGGTGATAGAGAGAGAGCAAGAGCAAGAGAAAAATTATAACAGCCTGGAAAATACCCAGAATATGTCCTATTTTCCCAGTGCAAAGCTTCATTGTCACGTCTATAGAAAAGCATTCAACGATAACACATTAAGCCACATTTAAACAACTTGTCATCGACGCTTGTGATGCAAGATGTGAATTAGGCCCTATCAATGTTGACTTTCTTACTTACTTACTTAGTCCTCAGCCCTTCTGCCTTTCAGCGTAAGGCTGGAGGGGGTTGAGTCTAGCATCTCTGCGTTCATTGCTTCCTGTCTTGTGTCAGTTTCCGTATGTCTCTTCATGGTATTTCTCTTTTCCCTCATTCTTTCCTGATTCCGTTAATCCACCTAGACTGACTTACTTTCTCGTTTATTCTCGCAATTCCTTGAAGACATGTGCAGCGCTACAATTTACCCTTATCTTGATTTTTGTCACCTATCTTTGTTTCAAGTATAAGCAATGAAATATAAAAATGCCACCCGCCCGAAGAGAGATATCCCAGTACTTGCCAGCAATGGCACACACCAATATTGACGTGGTAGTCTTGTTTCATATATTTTTCCATAGCCAGCTACATCATCATTCCATATATTTTCAGCAAACCAAAATAAAGTCATCAGATCAAATGCTATATATTTCACCCCCAAACAATTGAATTCCACACGTCTCGATGCGATGTCTGATATAGGTGCATCCACTGTCGCCTGTGTAACTCGAATTCCTTCTCACCATCGGCGATATAGGTCGCCACCCACAATGGGGCTGCGGGAACCAGCTGCTGCGTTCAATAACACCCTAAATCAAATACGTACGTAGCGGTTCGCTGTATCGGATCCGTAGAAATCGTTCGAGGATTTCCGGGGCTATATTGAATTTCGTTTAAAGCAGATTTAATATTGTGCATTCGCCTTATTACGGTATCGGATGAAATCGTCCGAAGACTTCAGAAATATAGCTGGAGAGGTTATTGTATTCGGTCCCGAAATGATATTAATGGTGATCTAAATTCGGGGAACCATACGATATCACTTTATTTTATTACCCCGAGATGGGGATGGTATTATGATGAAGGTTTCCTTTCTTTATTAATCATCCTCAATTGTTTTTACAACCAATACTGTTGGTTAAATAGTTGTTATTGCTGTTAATTGCGATATTTTCCGCCTCGGAGTCGGTGAGGCTCTATTGTGTTTGGATAAGAACAGATTCGTGTGTTTGGCATAGCTGTCAGGTAATATGCGTTTAAAATTTAAAAAGCGTATATTTTTCGCATTTCCTTACAAGTTAAAATCACTTAAATTTTTATATTAATGGCAGTTTAGAAGGTATTTTTACATGATCTTCTGTAGTTTGCAGTAAGCAGTTCTCTTTGTAACGTCCAACAGTAATCGACCAGCATGTTTGACCCCAACCCTATTCCATAATGGATATATCCTGGTGAAATCGCTTACCATACTCGTTGCTGAGGTCATCTAGGTTTTCCGGAAAGAAATCTAAATGTCATTGAAGAAAATGTATCTTCAGTAACATATTGCACCCAAGAGCTTTACAATTCTGAAGTAATTCCTGCACAAGGTTCTTATAGTTGTCGGCCTTGTTCTTTCCAATAAAGTGCCCTACTTCTTTCTTGAATAATTCCCATGCTGGTGTTTCTTGCTTATTTAGGGTGGCATCGAATTCAGGATCGTTCATTGATTCTCAAATTTGTCTTCCTTGATTTTTGCGTTACTGACCCGTGGAAATTCGTTTCTTAGAAAGTTGAAACCGTTGTCGTTTCTATCCATTTATTTAACAAGCTTTTTTATCAATCCGACTTTAATGTGTAAAGCTGCCAAACAGGCTTTCTGGGGATTGACCAGGGACTGACTAACTACATTTTTGTTCCCGGAACGAGCTGCCTTTTAGGTGGCCGTTGTTTTTCTTACATAATGGTGTTGTCTATCTCTGTTGTCTCACTCGCACAAGAAACAACCAAATTTGGTATATAAGACCGAGTACAAGGGCAATGGCTTTAAAGCCTCGGCAAAGGTGCCAGGTATGTCTTTCATACGCGGTGCGATGCGCGTTGGTCGAAAGCCAAAGCCTAACCCGCAACAATGGAATATTCAATTGCGGAAAACTGGTGGCTGATAGACGATTTCCGACAACGGATTCAAAACCAACGTCGAGAAATACATACGAAACAGCACTTCGAGTCCAAGAAACAAAATCATTGTTTACCATTGTAATTTAAGATAATCGCAGGAAGGTATTGGGACTCAAATGCTCATACTCCAGTCCCTGAATCCGCAACATTCTGAACTTCACTTGTCTAAAACAGTGAATGTTAGATCGAAGTGCAAATGCAAGGTAGGTTAATCCGGTGTATAAGAGAAGGCATCCTAATGACTATGATAATTATAGGCCCATTAGTTGGCTATTGAGTTTTTTCGAAAATTATTGAATTGACAATTAGCTCACTAATTACAGTTTACACTTTACATTATAATATTTTGTCCAATCATCGAAATGGATTTCTTAAATTCAGAAGTACTCAAACGGCTTTGTATGAGTTTCATAATAGAACTGTTAGTGCTTCAGATCATAGAAAATTAGTTGCTGCATTAAGCATAGATCTGACTCATGCATTTGATTTGGTGGACCACAAACCTGTAATCTCCAAACTGGAAAGATATGATTTTCGAGTATATTTCTTGAACTGTTGGCATCATATCTGTATGAGAGACATCAATATGTAAAAGTTAATAGTGGGCATACTGATAGGTACGCTGTGAAGACGGGACACCCAGGATTAGTTTTGGAACCATTATTACATATAATCTTTGCTAACGACTTCATAGATCATTTGAAACGTTGCTCTCCCGATAGTGATGTTATACGCTATGCGAATGATACAAATATATTGGTTCATGCTGATGGTATGCGGTCTCTAAATGATACCATCTCTGCTAACTATTCTGAAATTGAGCATTGAGAAGAGATAAATAACTTAATCTTAAATAAAAACAAGACATTTGTTATTCCTTTTACTTTTGTAAAAAATACTGCGGTTGATATTAGTTTATGTTCATATAATGAAACACTGTTCTGTCAGTCCCACGGCATTTTGGGGGTAGCTTTCGATACTTTAATGAAATGGGACATACATATCGAGAGCCTGTGTAGTAAATTACGTACGAATTGTTGTGCATTTAAATTTATGTGGCAACGCTGCAATTCACAAATATTACTCAATCTATACTATTCCAAAATAGAAATACATAGAAGATACGGAATCGTAAATTGGGGTAACAGTGTAGAAGCTGGGAAAGCTTTCCTAATACAGAAATATGCAATCAAAATCATAGTTGGATTGAAAAGACAGGAATCTTGCAGGCTTGCTTTTAGTGATGTCTGAATTTTGACTGTTGCGAGTATTTATATTTTTGCTGCTTTTTGTTATGTACACAACAATTTAAACATATTTCTGCTTGATCAGACAAATCACGACTACTTAACACATAAGAAGGAGCTATTACAACCTTTTGCGTATCGCACTTCATTTTATCAGCGGAATTATTAATATATGGGGTGCAAATTTTTCAATGCATTAGACTCCATTAAGTCATCACCCAAAATACGACTGAAACAGCATCTGTTGGGAGAAATGGTTGTACACTGCATGAGTTCTTTATATAAAGTTTTAGGTTTTGTGATTTTGCAATTAATGTTCTTATTGTACCTTTTGTTAATCTGAGAATGTCGACATTCCTTTTATGAATCTTCGGCAATAAATATATTACTATTATTATTATTTAATCTTTCATTTCGCGGGTAATCCCCTAATCATTTATAGTTCCATGATTGCTTCGATGAGTACTGAACTGAATGTTTATCACGAATGTTGTTTTCTCACTGATTAAATAGTCACCAACCGATTAGTTCACAACTTACTGATATGCACTTCAAAAGCGTCGAAATAACTACTTCACTTTTGCTCATACGGATCGTTTATTAATACGCGCTTTCGTGCTTTCGACTTCCGGTAATTCCCCTACTTGCTTTTCGCTTAGGGCTCTCCCCTCTTCCGATCTTTCGATCCGAACGTAATCGAAATTATTTGTTTACGATAGCGTCTGCCGCCGCTGCGCTTTATGCAATCTCGCGGCCGAATTTCAATTTAGCAAGGTAACGAAACGCGAAATTTCGAACGCGCGCGCAGTTAGTCTACGTAATTACCGGGATAGATTGAACGGCGACGGTGGCGGCGGCGGCGGCGGGAAGCGCGCGGAACGGTTGACGTCGCGACGCGCCGTTCGCTCCGGCACGGAGCAAAACGAGCGGAACAAATGCGGCATCCGCGCGCGCGTCTATAACTCGTTCAACCGGAAAATTCCGCTCCGAGAGGCTAAATCATAGCGGATCGGAGGACGTGGCTCGTCGCCAGCGGCGTGTAATATTACGACGTGTTACCTGGGACCTGCGGCGCAACGTCGACAAATTGCGCTAACTAAATAACCCGCTGGAATTATCCGGTCAATATATATGTTCATAAGATTGGGAATGATGTCCGTTTTTTGGTTATTGTAGAGGGAATAGCTTTGGGGTTTGCTGGCAATGGAAGGCACATTTATTAAAAAAGAACAAAGGTCCTAAGAAAGAATGTTTTCCTTCCAAAACACTGTCAGTTTGGAAAGCTCTAGAAAGCGACTTGAACACCTTTGGTTAACTACTAGATTAATCTATGAGGGCGTTTTGATGGAGGAGCAACTTTTCAATAAAATAATTATTTTATTCTAAAGCAGTCGTCTCCAACCAGTTCTGGTAGCTCACAACATATTTAAAAATACAAAGGTCTAAAAATTATAGAAGCTTCCCTAAATTTCGCATATTTTCATAATAAACACAAGCCGCGGCAACATTGCGGTGAGCGTCGAGAACCGATCAGCATGCTAGTGTTGGAGAACCATTTCGATTGCTTTGAAGGGATATATACGTAACGCGCGGCGACATTGCGCTCAGTTGAAAAGTGAACGGCATAATCAACATCCAACGATTCGGTTACAGTTAGCCTGCAATTAAAAATATTATGGCAAGCAGTAACAAGAAGGCAAAGATATACCATTTCTATTCGGAATGGGAAGAACAATACTTCTTTATAGAAGTTAAAGGTAAAAATGTATGTTTGTTATGCAATACTTCAGTCTCCGTTGCTAAAAAAAGAAAATATTGAGAGGCACCATTAAACTGAACATGAGAATTTTAAAAATCGTTCCCATTGTATTCTTTCACCAGAGAAGAAAAACTGAAACAATTAAAAGACCAGTTAATTAAACAGCAGTCATTATTTTTAAAAAGCCGTCGACAAAAATAAGATTGCAACTGAAGCATCATACTCTCCCACATAATTGCACAAAAGAAGAAACCTTGTGAAGATGGAGAAATGGCAAACAAGCGTTTTTAGAAGCTGTAGATTCGTTATTTGCCAACTTTAAAAATAAAGACGAGATAGTGCCTGCTATAAAATCTATGCAACTTTCTGCTAATACAGTGATGATACGAGTAGAACTAATGAGAAATGATATTTTTACAGTTAAGAAGCGACTCAGGTAACTGTGCTTATTTTTCACTGCAACTGGATGAATCGACAGATATGGTTGGCACCTTCCAGGTGGCCGTATTCGTCAGAATGCTTTCTAGTAACTTTACAATTAAAGAAGTTCGTTCCAGTGAAAGGACATACTACTGCGCTGGAGTTGTTTTCTCATTTCAAAAATATTACTTCTGAAAAATTCCAATATCGAAAATGGTAGGCTTGATAGCTGATGATGGCGCTCCAGCAATGGGGGGTATACGTTATAAAATTGGTAGTAAAGAATGTGAACAAAATTAGAGCTCCAGCGTTACAAAGTAAATTCAAGATTTAACCTCCTCCTGGAGGTATTCTAAAGAAAACTAGAAGTAGGATGCATGAAATAGTTTAACAGAAGTCCATAGGATAGTTATATCGACCCTTAGGCCATTGGAGGTTGAATAATAGAATGCTTAATGTACTGATATCACCTGATTAAATGTTAGTAACCACACAATCGCGGCTCTTAAAGTAGTCCAACGTAATCCTAGAACACGTTTGGCTTATAGTAACCACCCAAGCCAAGACTTCACTTGAAAGACTAGTTAACAAGAATTTCTTAAAGAAAATTGCACCGGCCTAGCTCTTAATTAATGATATGAAAAGCATAAATTATAACAAGTTATATTTATAAATTTTGAGAAATATTTGACATAAAATAAAGATAATTACCTAGTGTTGTGTGTGTGTGAGTGTAATTTCTTTTATTCGATAATGTTTCTTCCTATGTCTCCTCTCTTGAATTCCCTCTTCGATCCAGCTCTATTTTCTATGGATTCTTCCCTCTCTTAACTTCTTTTTCGGTGTAGCTCTATATTCTATGGATCCTTCCCTATTTTAAATTCTTTCTTCCCCGGTGTGGTGAAGCTCTTTTATTCACTGGTACTTCCTTTGAAATCCTTTTGGTCCAAAATATATTTTAAACTTTTTTGTTGACTTATCTATCTTATCAATTTTCTTCGTCGTCAACCAAACCACTTTCTATTTTGCTCGGAAAGCAGGACTACACTACATTATATCTCCGTTGTACAGTTAACGAAAACTTTTAATTCACCATGGAAAAATACTTCCTTACGGTGTGACGTTGTTATGGAAATTCATATTGTTGCTGTCCAGGTATCCTTGGTTATTTATATCCAGTGGTTAGAGGAATTCTTGTGATGTGAAAGTGTTGAATATATGTGCTGAATGTTTACAATGCTTTTCTATCTTTTAATCGATGGTTTTTATAATAATTAATAAGTTTATTTCTAGTTACATTTTGTTCTCCCATTAAACGTCTCTGGCTGGAGTTAAAATAAGAGGCTAACACCCGTAGGGTAATAAAATCCTTAAAAGGTGGTGTGGGAGGTATCGCAAAAATATAAATAGAACCCAAAAATAAACCGAATATCATTTGAACATAAACACACATAACCCCAACATTTACTGTGAATTTTGATATATTGAATTGTAATAAACGATAAATTCTCTAATATTATATATCATCTGACGGGAAGGCATTAAGGGTTCCCCGGTTTTGCGACGTCATGACCGCAACATTATATTTAAAATTTATAGTAATAACCTTAGCCGAAATAGTCTCCTATGAAGGAGCTTTGGCATGAATTGGGGATATTTTCGAGGAAAACTGCAAGTTTTGTAGATAACATACGATCAACTACGATAAATTTATAAAACTTGACACGCCCAAAATGTGCGAATGCTGAATTGGCTGAAAGAATGGTAAGCACTAGTGCAAAAGGAAGAAGTACCGTTCCTGCAATAAACACTTTGAAACCTCACTTCTACGATATGGCCCATTTCTTTTTATTCTCCATCCGCGACTAAGATTTCCACTTACGTCAGGAACAACTGAACAATCCATGGCGTTATTGATAAATAATCGATCATTTTCGATAATCTATCCGCCCTCATAGTACCCCGCAGCTAGTCGTTCGTGTACCAGTCGTAATCATTCGATGCAATTCCGATCGAATTCAATTTACGATCAGATACGAATCGCGAACGGTGCACCCGTATTAAATTACTTTATCTCGATTTCTCCCGCCGCACCTCACGTTTAACCTACGTACAATTTACCGTTCGCGCTCCACGACTCCACGGCGCAGAATCTAAGAAGTTGCGGAAATACGCAGTACGTAATGTTGGTGGGCGGGTGGCCGTCTGGGCGGATGGGTTAGTGGATAGTAGTAAGCGAGCGCGTCCATTAAGAGGAAATTAATCGCTCAAATTAGAGGAGACCGAGTCGTTTTTTGTCGCGACGAGACAGTTTAGGTTTTTCTTCGTCCGGAGCTTTAGACGGGAGTTGCTTTGTATAAAGCAGCGTCGGCTTTGTCGCTTGTAAAGTTACGAGCGTTATTTCTCTTACGCTAAGCGGAAGAAGAAAAAATAGTAAAACTGAAGACTTGGGTAGGAAGTTTGGTTTTTCTCCAGGGTGCAAATAGAATGGAGTGATATTCGGAGAAAATGTAGATGAGATCGGCTATGCTAAACGGACAAATCGTCTTATGCAATTATGCTACGGTGGGTCTATGCCGGATATAGTGACTGGACGCACGGCTTTATTCAAGGAATAAAGCTGGAAAATTCTCAGATTTAGCCCTAAAAGGGGCTCTGACAATCTCTGCCGGGGTGCGGATGTAGTTAGCCAGGATCCGAAATGTCTTATAGCTCCTTTTTCTCTTCCCCTCCCGGCATCAAGTTATGATTATATGAGCTAAAAACTTAAATAAAGTAAGTTATGAAGCCACTGTGGTTACTTAGTTTCCCATCTATTGAACTACTTTGAATAATATCGTATTTTGCCACTATGCTGTAGCGGTAACTCTGCACCATATAATTATTACTTAATGAAAAGCACGTATTTTGGGGGCAAAACGGTATTCGGTAATATATTCAATCTAGTAAGTTTCATTGTTCAAGATTCCCATCTACAATTTCAATCGAATCTTCTACATTGAAGACCAAAAAATTAATTATTCGATTGCGGACACGTTATTCCTGCAATCTGCTGGGCTTGTTCTTTCCATCGAGATCTATTTAATTTGACACACCATCCCCATAACCCTAGTCCACACCTACAGAAAGATGGAACCTGGAAGTCTTCTCTAGATGGGCGAAGCTCTATCTTGAATGAGCTTGAGTAAGTAAATAAGAAAATATATAAAGGCATAAGGTAAGCTTCAAGCATGTGCCTAAAGCCCCGATGAAGGCTGAGGAGTCTAGGCAGAAGGATAAACTGCAGAAAATAGTGATAATAAATAAATAAATACATAAATAAATATAACTTACATAGACAATAACTACAATAGAAAACAAAAGGTAGGTACACTATCATTACGAAATAATATAAACAGAGATATTCAACAGACAGAAATAAAAATGAAAATCACTAAATATCATGCATGCTTTACTTTACGCTCAACAAAAAAATTGTATACAATAAACATCCGCCGTGCAATTAGTTCGACATCTATGAGGGACGAAGGCTGCGCAGTTTCACGATGAGAAACGAGGAACGTTAATCGAAATCAATTCTAGGAACATAGAACAGTCGATTGTACCATGTATTAATCCATGGATAAAATTGGCAATTGCTATTTCTCTATGTGTATCAAGCAGTTCCAAGTTATGGATCCTCAATAGGAAGACGTGATCACAATTTCGTTCGGGATAAACGCTGACATCAGTTGCACACAATCTTGAGATTTTCCTGCAGTACACATGCATCCTCGAGATTCTCAAGTCAACACGACAGAATATCTTCAAATCGTCAGCGCATGCTAATCCGGAACATGTTAATAAGCTGAAGAGGTTGTTAATAAATAAGAGAAACAGCAGCGAAGCCAGGTTACATCCCTGAGGGACATCGGATGTAGCCAGAAACTCAGATGATCTAAAGCCATTATATTGGACATAATTATACCTATTAGTCAAGTATGAAGAGAATAGGATAAGTAACCGATCACTGATCTCAAAGTGATTAAGTTTATCTAATAACAAACGGAGATCGATGCTATCGAGAGCTCTAGCAGAGTCTGTGTAAATCTAACGTGACCATTTATTTTTTTCATCAGAGGGGGCGCTTAAAGAATTTTGTAAAAAAATTATTTGTATTGTACTACTTTTTCTTAAAAAAGAGGACATGATAACACTTTATACTAAACTAGTAATAAGTAGGTAGATAGAATTAATGCAACGTCTAATTACTTGTCTTATATTTGTCGGCGGAGCAAAGCTGTTTCAAATTTTCTTTGATCCAGCTGCTACAGTTTTTACATGCTGCTTAACAGTAGCGTCAGTTTTATACCGTAGATAATAATTTCCTTCGTAGAGTCTATCGCAGACACGATTTTTCCCTCGATTTTTAAAACGGCTTGATGAAAAGTCACTGCCTGTGCATACATAAATTTAATCATAATATGGAGCTGGAATCTTCGAAAAATGATTTTAAACTATTTGAGCATTTATCCACGCTCAGGAAATATTTTCAAAACTCTCTCAAGCACCGGCACCAACGCAAGCCAGCTTGCTTTACTGTAGTCCAGCAGTATTTCATACTATGTGTCACAGAACCCTTTCAGAGCTCCTACTCAAACGCTGTAGATGTAAAAAGAATGAATAAATGTTTACAATGTCGCAATCGAAGTCAATAGGGTACAATCTGCAGCTGTTTCGATTGCGAATTGCGTTGTGAATTATGTTGGCTCCACATCCAATCCCAATGAGATGTCTTCCGAATGATAGATTCAATTTTGCGTAAACATTATTATTTCCTGTTCTACATTTTCCTCCAAAATTATAGTTCGTATTGTCACCACAAAATGCTACAATTTCCTTATTAAATCTGTGCTACATAATACTTCCTTCAAATAATCGACAATTATATCCAATAGCGGATCAAAACAGGGAATAATTTTATCGAGCTATGGTTTGCAGCATCCGCTAATAAAGTTATGCAGTAGGCCCCGCGAAAGTACTCTTTCAATTCGTCTGTCGCCATAGGTGCCAGCATATGTATGTATAACAATAGCCTGACATTTTGTATGAGCACCAGTATATATATATCCAGTATAATGGCTTTAGATCATCTGAGTTTCTGGTTTGCTCTAAACATGCTTGAGTTAAATTAGAAGCACAGCCATTTGAGCGAAAGCTGTGAATTCCTTGCACCGTGTGATACACCCACGCGTCTTGCGCTGAAACTATATCCAAATCTTTGGAAATCAGCAAATCGGTTCCTTTAAAAAAGCGAGCATAGACGGGACAAAGGGATGCCTGCGTCTCTCCGATTTCAAATGTTTCTCAATATCACTGGCACCATCGTGTCCAACAGTAAAATCAGTACGACACGTTTTAGCCACAGTAACGTTTGCTGCATCACTCCTTTGTTTTATAAGTGGATACTTCATTTGCAAAGCATTAGTAAAGGTACACTTGCCTTTAGTCATTTTTGTAATATTGTTCGTTCTGAGTATTAGGATGAAATTAATTAAAGCCACAATATCTATAATCACTCGCAGTTATCGCAGTTACTACTAGAACTTACTTCCGAGTTCACATCGCATGTATCACCAAATATGAATTCCCTCGGGGCGTCGTTTACGCGCGCTTTTATATGGTTCTAAATCTTATTCTAGAATGTACTGGAACTTCGAGAACGTTCCACGGCGCTCTCGCGTCGAATAGTCGAGTCTTTAACAGTCTCAAAGTTATTGTTATCGCGGTTCCGTTAAAAACTACTAGAAGACGCTATCCTGTTACTCATCGTCGTTAGATGGCGCTGTCAGTCCAATCAATCAACCACGAAAATGTAAAAGAAATGAGGTTTTACTTTAAAAAAGGTTTCTTTTTTAATTTTGCATAACACGCAAGGTAACTACAATCAACCGTCAAAGTCCTTATACTTATTTATATTATTTAAATTACCATTTCATTTGTTTACGAAACCGGTACATTTTTTCTCTCGCGGGGCACAGCGGGACAACTACCTGAAAGCGGACGTATGGGGACGTTGTGTATATTACATCCAGCTGACCAAAGACGTCAAGAGCAGAGCTTTCATGGCTAAGCCTTATTGAATTACTTACGATCGATCTGCAAGGTGTCAAGTCATGTTGAATAGGTGACAATTTTGATTTAATATGCGCGTAAGTAAGACTGTTGAGTATCTGCTCGAATATCTTAAACAAGTTGCATAATAATGATATGAGCTTATAATTTCTTGAGGTTTGACACTCACTCACATAGAAAATGTCAAGTGTATCGGTAACGGAGGATCCAACACCAGACTGTTAACGCATATGTCAGATCGTATGGTAGAAGAATATTGTCGAGAAAACACATAATGTGGGCAGTAGGCCAGTAGCCCTTCTTAACATGTTCACGCCGGCGCGTACCACGGGTGGCCCACAGTAGACTGTTTCATCGGGCGGTGCGTACCACCGGTGGCCTGCAGTAGAAACTTAAAATAATGAAAATTTAACATATATTCATTATAAACATTTATTTTTAAAGACAATTATAATTAATAACGTATTATAAACATAACTTTTGTACAAAAGCATAAATATAATAATTCAGTATTATAAATTTAACTCAAATTCGATACATAGAACGCGTGTACAAGCGAAAATCGCACGCCGCCAGATGAAGCGCGGCATGAATTCAAACACCGCCTCACGGCGAAAAACATAAGAATCGGCGCCGGCGTGAACGTGTTAAATTATGGGGCCCTTGCAGAAGAGCTGGAAATGTACTGCTTTAGAGGAGGTGTATCCTAGCAATGTGAAGCAAGGAGTTTGACTTAGCTGACGAGGATATGTATATCTTCGAAAGTAAGATAAAGAGCTTGCTTAGCCAAGGAGTGGAGTGTTACCAAATCAGCAATGTCAAAATAAATAAAAACTTCGAAGTAACATCATAAATTGGCAAATTTAATCGCAAAAACTGTCACCAGTTTCTCTGCGGACACGTTTCATTTCATCTTCAAAAATAGAAGGTAAAAATGGAAATCCGCCCCCAACATCGTCCCCATCGAATCCCTTACTTCCCCTCCTTAAGCGACATAAATTTCAGTCGAAGGATAATAATTTTCCATCCGGAAAAAATAAAAACGGAGCTGAGAGTCGACTTTTATATCCGAAGCGATAGCCGACTCGCTTGTAAAACGACGATCGCGTTTTACGAGGCGAGGACAGATAGGAGGGGAGCGGAAAGGTAAAAAGCGGTAATGCACCTCCCGACGGTGTCGTAGTGACCGCTGGAAACGCGGCGCTCCGTAAAAGGAGCGGCAGTGAAAATAAACTGGCGGCCGCGCGGGTGATATTCAATGACCCCTGTACGTCGCTCCTCCTGTTTCCGGCAGTCGAGCTGGAAAGAGTTGAGCGAGTCGAGTTGAGTGGAAAGGACGCACTACATATTTCTATTTCAAAGAGGGATAGTGTCGCGAGTTACATTTTGGTTTGGATTCCCTTTTCGCTTTGCTGTTAACCTGAAATTGAATTAGGGATGGGACACGGTCGATTTTTGCACACACATGTAATTTTCTCGGGCAACACCTACATTAGTTTCTTTTATTTTTGAGAGCCACTCTCTGTAATCCGAATCGACTTGTTTATTAACAATATGCCTCGTTAAATCCTCCATGTGTTCGTTACAGGTGAAAGAATACGAATTAAGCGAAGTTTTCCACCATACCGAAGACGACCACCACTACGAAGTATTGAAAATGGAGCATCTCACCCAGAACAGCATCAACGTCTTCAATAACGGTAACAGCGACATCGAAACGGCTATCGAAGAAGAAATCAAGGAACAAGAGGTGCACCAGTATCCCCCGAAGATGCGGCCTCACCTGCAGCAATTCCTTTACACCACGACTTCGTCGGTGGGGGTGGCACATCAACGCCGCGAAATTCGAGCGAAACGACCGTCTACGAAGATCGAGACGCCAATACGATGTAAGATTTTCTTAATCTCTTAAACCCTTATGAGGTATTGTCAAAGCCAATGAACAACGATTATGACGAATATGCAGGGTGGCTCACGGCTAGCGCGTCGGACTGTAGCTCCCAAACTAATATTTTTTAAACCTCTTTTGACAGAATAGTGTATGTTTATAAAGGCCATAATTAGAAAATATTGTCATTTATACAGGTGCCCCAAATAGCGGTGAGTATCAGTTATGTCTTTTTAATTGAACACTATATATTCTTTGTTATTTTTTGAATTGTATAGCTAAAATAAAAGTGAGTTACTTCATTGTTCCCTAAAACAATCATTTGCCGTTTTCGAAGTATTTGAGGATTTTCGAAAAAGTAAGATGTTTTGAAAATGGATATAACAGACTAATTAAAATGTTCAAATCATGTTTTTCGTCTTGATTTGATATATTTTGGGCTACTTATTTTCATGTATGTAATTTTACAATAATGTACAGGGTGATACCATAGGTCGGCTTTATTTGTCTCAATTTCAATAGTCTATAATTTTGTTATTTCAAATGGAACATACTGTATATTTTTAGACTCGGAGAAAGATTTTTCAATTCCTACCCAAACTGTATTAGGTTTCCCGATACATATCTCTTGTGGTTTCGGAGAAATCTGAAGGTATGTTAAATTTTACTTATTAGATTGAAATTAAAACGAAACTACTGAATCTGGAAATGCATTTTTTTCATTTCAACTATCTGAAAAACTTGCTAATATATATATATATGCCTCTAAATGATAAGTATTATAATGAATGTTCTACATGATCGCCATTTTTTTCCTTTTTCTTGTATGCATATTCTAACGCTATCTTCAAACGATCTTCTAACTCGTCTGAACATTTCGGCGTAATGGTGGCAAATGCATTTGTAATTCTCATTTTCATATCGAACAGAGTAGTTGCTATCGAATTGCAAACAATATTTTTTACATATAACATATAACCTGGGTGGCCATTTACCGGTCCTTCCCTTCCAATCCAGTTATTTGAGAACATTAAACTTGAATATTTTGTAACAGCTATGTGTAAATGTGCAGGAACTCCGTGTAACTGTAGTCACATTTTGCCTCTTGTAAATAAGAGAACATTTTCTAAAAGAGAGCAGAAATCTCCCTAAGACACGGTGCCCATTCAATCGTTCTTCGAAAAACTAAGGCCCATTAACATAATCATAAATAATTCCAGAGTAGACATTTAAACTCCAGCGATTTTGGGGATCAATAGTCTTAAATATGTGTGGATTTTCTGTATCATAGTAATGAAAATTATGTCTACATACCAATCCATTATTGTGGAAGGTAGATTCATCAGTGAATAAAATATATTCAGAAAAATCCTCCTCTTCTCCAACACGATCCAGAGCCCACAAGCAAAATTCCAGGCGGTGGCCAAAATCCATCCCGTGTAATGGGTGATATGGGTGATGCTTGTGTTTTTATGATCCTCTGTACACTAAATCTGCTTATATCGGTTTGTTGGGTAATTTTCCGTAAAGTGGTAAGGATGTCTTCGTTCAGGATACTTATGCTTAACATCATATCCACTCGTTCTTGGATAGACAAATCGATAATTGGAACAATATCTCAAATAAAAATAAACAAAACACTTCGATCGTTTCCCCATTTTTTTAGATTCCTCCCATAGCAGTTATATCAAAGAATAAAATATAGTAAAGTCAAGTAGGATCGTGCTAATATTTATAAAGTATATCATTGAAAATTTAATTGTTGTATCTAGGAGTGGGGTGTTTGTTAATTATGTTCCGAGGAACCCAAAACTTATTTCTTTAGATGTTAAAACCCTTTTCACTTCAATGCGTACTAATCGGTTACAATTAAGCAAAAATACAATATATAGAGCAAAATGGCGATCATGTAGGGCATTTATTAAAATACTTGTTATTTAAAGGCATATGTGTTTCATTGGCAACTTTTTCAGATAGTTGAAATAAAAAAATGCATTCCCAGATTCAGCAGCTTCGATTTAATTTCAATTTAAGTAAAATTTAACATGCCCTCAAATTTCTCCAAAAAATATACAGGTGTTCCTTTTGAAATAAGAAAGTTATACTCTATTGAACTTGAAACAAATAAAGCTGATCTATGGAATCACCCTGTGCATTATTGTAAAATTACATACCTAAAAGTAAGTAGCCAAAGATATACCAAATCAAGGCTCAAAACATGACGAAAATTTCAATTAGTTTGTCTATTATGTCAACACATCTTACTTTTTCGAAAATCCTCAAATACTTCGAGAACGGTAAACGATGGGTATAAAGAACATTGAAGTAACTCACCTTTATATTTTTCTATAAAATTCGAAAAAGCAAAAAATATATAGTGTTCCATTAAAAACCCTAACTGTGATACTTAGCGCTTTTTTGGGGCAGCCTGTATAAATGATAATGTTTTTTAATTATGACCTTTATAAACATACACCATCCTGCAAAAAGAGATTTTAAAAAAGTTAATAGTTTGGGAGCTACAGTTCGGCGCGCTAGTGTGCCACATGGGTATACGCTGTACAAAAATTCTGCGCAATTGGCCGGGTCAGCCAGTACTAAAACGGACCAAAGTATTCAAGAGGTTAAAGAATCATGGGGATTGAAAGATGAAATTTGGCGTTAGAAAATGTTGAATTCTTTAGGTTAAAGTGGCGACTGAGGTGACTTGATAGTAAGATGGCAATGGTGAAATCAATGTGAGTCAAAACTAACCCTCAAGGGTTGATTGGGTTATTCTAAGAATGCACATTACATGTCACGTCCCTCCCCAAATAACTTTGCTTTGGGGGAAGATGGCACTACTTGCAATAGTAAGATAAGCTACGAATCAATACATCCATCACTTTCGATAGCTAAAAGGATGAAAGGGGTTAAGGATAGGGAAAGGAAAGAATACATAGAAGAATTTGATCTCATTTGCTTCTTCTTCTATTTATGTTCGCAGAAAGAATAAAGACGAGCTAACGACAATCATTTCGATACCGGACATTGTACCCAGAGGAAACAAGGCCGCTATTATGAACAGCATCGTGGATTCCTACAGGAGTCACTCGAGGGATCACAGGCGCAAGAAATATCGTAAACCGAAAAATCCGTAAGTCTCTTTATCGAAAAAAATCAAACAAAAGGTTCTGCATGTTTGTTATTGTCCAAAATAGAATAAGCTCTAGAGAAAATGTTCAGAATAAGCAAAGCCAGTGTTTCTTGTGTTACCCTCTTTGTTGTATCCTATGGTCAGAGTAAATGTTTGAAACAAATGAAGTGCGTTTGGCAGCGCAGTCCTTCTTTATGTTGCTCGATGAAGAACATTTCTCTAAAGCAAACGGTAGTATTGAAGAAATTCGGGCCTCAGATTCTCAAAACGCTCCTTTCTTTAAATATACTTACTTCCTTAATTAATCCTCAAGCGTTTTCTAGCCTTTTTCGTGGGGTATAAGGCATGTGTTGAGTTGAGTGCTCTATATTGTCTTCTTAAATATTTCCCTCCATCTCTTCCTATCTGGTATGGCTCGTTGTGCTTCTTCCCACGATACTCCTCTTTTATCTAACACACCTCTCACGTTCTCTAGCCACGTCGGTCTGGGTCTTTGTTTTGGTCTCTTCTTGTTCGTCCTGGCTTCCAACACATGTTTGACAATTTTTTGTTCCGGCATCCTTTTCACATATCCATACCATCTCAGCTGTGCTTCTTCAATATTTTCCTCTATTGGTCTCAGGTTCAGGTTATCGAGTGTTACGTTTTTAATCCTGTCCTTCCTGGTATTATTTACCATTTTTCTCATAAATCTCATTTCTGTAGTTGTTATTTTACTTTTCTGTTTCTCAGTTATGGTTCATGTTTCCTCACCGTATAGAAGTATTGGCATAGCTAATTTTTTAAATACTTGTACTCTAACATCTTTCGATATCTCTTTATTTCCCATAAATGTGTATTTTATCCTATTAAACAGTCTTTCTCCTGCTGTTGTTCTTTCTTTTATTTCTTCCTCTATCTTGCCGTCCTCTGATAGTATTGAACCCAGGTAATTAATTTTTCTTTAAATATAACCCACGTTTGTATGCACACTTGTTTAACAAAGTCTATTTTGGTAACGCAAACATCAAATCAACAAAAAGATCGCGTCCCTTTATATTCAAAATAAGAATTTCAGTACAAATCATTATCTTTTATCGAATAAGAGAACACCCACTCAGCGGTGCTCAAAATGCGACACTTTTTCGCATAATCAAAACAAACGTTTTCTACTACCCAACTTGCACCTATCTTCATGCCTGCTTCATAGGAACGACGGCGCTCGTTAACGACCCGAGAATGTACAAGTCGATTTTTCAGGTCCGCCCAGAGACTGCAGGGTCAGCGAATGGTCCCCGTGGAGCAGTTGCAGCAAGTCATGCGGAATCGGCGAGATGCAGCGCAGGCGAGAAGTGGTAAAGCACGCGAGACGCGGAGGTCGCCTTTGTCCGCCCCTGCTCGAGACGAAATGGTGCGGCTCGGCGCGATCCTGTAACAGAGGGTTCTATCAATGGTATGTGGGATCATTTCATTTTTATTTATAATGCACATTCTGAAACCTTTCGATGATTTTAACAGAATTTTCTTCAAAAATTATATTTAAATTGTACACAAATTTATTTCAAAGTCAAAGTTTCGATTAGAAATATGATGTCTTCAGAAGTTTGAAACTGTGGGTCGAACGCGAAGATTTAATGTCAAGTTTTTCATCGTGCAAGAAGTGACATTTATAGAAGAAAGTGACAGCCATTGCACTGTATTACAGTGTACTTTACTGTGCCGTACTTCGTTGAACACTTTATAAAACACATAGGTTACAAGTTCAAGGCAGTCTAGTCTACTACAATACAGTGGAGGGTATTCCAGTATTTCACTACACTATACTTGGCTGCACTTTACTGCAGTGTACTTTATTGCAGTAGACTTTATAATACGCTGAATCTTTATGAGCAATGTTTTACAACGTGTAGTTTAGTGAAGTACAATCTACTACTCCTCATTACCTCAGCCTATTCTTCAATGCACTACAATTCACTATACCAAATTTCATACGATTACACTTTACAGAATACTCAATCTCCATGTTCTGATTTGTGTGGTGAATTGGAGTACGGTAAAGTGTAATATAATATAGTACAGTGAAGTATATTATACTGAAGTGTTTATTAGAACATTATTTTCTTCTGCACTGTATTTCGCCGCATCCTCCTTCATTGCACTACATTTCGCGACGTGCTAAATATATACATACTTACGTATGGTCAATGTCTTAGGAAAGATGGGTCAATGGAGTGCAATCCAGTGTTTTCTTACTACTTAATACTTCAACACGTCGCACTTCACTGCATTAAACATTACACCAAACATCATCAAACATTAAACACACGGGTTGACTCTTTCGTAGGAAATGCAAAGACATAAAATGTAATGCAATACAGTGCAGTGAAGTGTATTATAGTCCAGTGCTTCTCACTACATCTTTTCTTCACCGCATTGAATTGTACTTTGAACAATTGACTACAAAAAACATAAAATATATTATAATTAAATAGTGAATCACTATTTAACGGTGTATAATACAGTGTAGTGTCACTGTTCTTCACTACCTTGGAGCATTCTTCACTACACTTTACTATGCTGCAAGACACTTCACTGCACTATACTTACAAGTTATCACTTAAGTCTTTATCCAATTCAAAGAGTTGTATCAATTTTAGAAAATTCAATTTCAAGAATTCCCTCACTGCAAAGCACCAGCGCGGAGGTGCACTGTCTTTCTGGAGAATGAATCAGTCTTAACGCTGAATCAGGAAAAATGGCCTTGAGGTTCGGCATTTGATTTTTGGCCACCTCCTTTCCCCGACCTCACAGCATACAATTTCCTTTTATCGGTTTTATCAAAAATTTAATGCAAGTACCTTCTCTACCCACCATTTTGGATGGATGGACAATGGATATGTTACGTGAGTTATCGGAACAATTTCACTATCGACATGGTGTATGCTGCGCGGTGAGGGTTTGCAAATATTTTATTGTACGTACCATCACGGACTTTGGTTATGTCCGGTCTTTTGGGGTGCAGCCTGTGCTCCTGTTATTGTATGGGTTTTACCGTCAAGCAAATTTCGCACATACAATGCCGGGTGTATGTGCAAAATTTGCTTGACGCTAAATCCGATACAGTAACAGGAGCACAGGCTGTACCTCAACAGATCGGACATAACCAAAGTCCGTGATGGTACATCAAACGTACAAGCATAATTATTTTACATATTGTAACAAATTTTTATCGTTGTTTTTAATGTTAATACATACAACGCTTTAAAATCTTAGCTTGGAAGCACCCGATTGTGGTGAAGTGCTTCTTACTATATCATTTTAATTATTGCACCACATTATACTTCATTACGCTTACAAAGACATTTAACTTGCGCTTCGGTGCACTGCACTTTATTAAACTGTTTGTACTATACCGTATAAGAGACTGAATTTAGATCTTCCGTAGTGAGCTATAGTAAAGACAAACATAACGTAGTACAGTAGCACATATTTACTATAGTAAAAGGTGTTCACTACACTGTGCCTTACGGAATATTAAATTCCTATGTACGATCTATTCTAAAATGTGGCACATCCAGTCACTCTTGATTCCTTTCGAAAGGTAACCTCGTACCTGACGTGGTTTAACTGTCAGATTAAAATGCTTAATTTCATTTCACTTTACCGTTGTCCCTGAAAGACTTATCTTACAACAGTAATCGAAACTTTGAGTTTGTATATAATATTGGCCAGTGTACATCTTGGGTCTACAAATGCTGTTGACGCTTTCTTTTGTTGGGATAAGATCGGCTGCTAACAATGTTGCTCGTCCACATCCAATCCGACAGCATGGTACGTTCATGATCACACACACAATCTTATTCCGTTGTGCAGGATGTCTCTAAGTCTATCTCACAGTAAAACGCCTCATTCGTTCTCGCTGAGAAAACCGTATTTATACGTCCAAGACAGGGACTGGTCAATTCTATATAATGAGTATCATTATGACGCGTTCCAAGGCTCAAAACAATCTTGCTACTATCACTAACCTTGGAACCTTCCACAATGATATCTCAAGGATTGTTCTGCAGAGTGTTCGGACTGCTAAATATGATCTTAACGGTTTTAGAAACTAACACAGTAATTCTGTTGAAATATCAAAAGAAAATATATGAAAACTACTACGCTTGTTTTATATTTTTAATGACTAGGGAATTCACCTAACATCAATAACTTCTCCCTTATCCGAAAGCTCCAAAACTTCGATTAATCATAGAAAAATCGTCCTGGTATTTCCAACGCAACATCCACTACATCATAAATTTCATCATTATCTTGTCAAACGTAATTAATAACCGCTTCCCCGACATGAAATACATTTTCCTTGCCTCACCGGTCCTGTATTAACAGCCGATGATATCGCACGCCACCTAATTAAACTTTTATAATAAATGGACCAGGTAGACGCCCGAAACACATCGGATAGCCGATCCGCAGCCACCCGATAAGGAACGAGAGCAAGAAAAAGAAGACGAACAGCGGCAACTATTTTAGAAAAAAATGAAGCGGCGGCCGGCGTTCATAGTCGGATGGAGGGGTATTCCTGCCGAACTGCCCGCCAAAACACAAACTTATCACCAGTATTAAAACGAAACACTAAAACAAAATGTAAAAGCTGTTTGGAGTTCCATACCTTGACCTACTCTAAGACTGCGAAAGACAAAAAGCACGATCTAAACGTGTGAATTGTGTCAGTGTATAAAATCTAAACTGAGATAGGGAAAAAACACGCAGTGTATCCAACTGAAAATTTGTAAAATGTAAAAAGTTACTAAAAGACCAGAACTACGTTATTTAAGTGTCAAATGTGCGTACTTCAAGCCAAATTTAACGATATTTAGATACATATTGTAAAAAAATTGAGATGTTTTAAGAAAATTATTTTATCATACGCAGAAATTGGTTTATTGTCCTACAGATAGATGTGTCTTGTAAGAAGAACGATTTTGCGCAAAAAGTAGCGACTAGATAACAAAATGTCCTTTTGAATCATGTTGGAGACGTTTTCAGATTCGTCTATAAGTTTTTGTATCCTACGAGGGAAGATCGGACGATATTTTAAGTTTTATCGAAATCTGTCGATTTTGATAAATCGAATCGATGTTTTCTCGATACCCAACCAAAGCATTATTATAATTAAAGCATAAAATAATAATTATTGTAATGATAATATAAGAATTACGGCAACTCCACACTTTCCACTTCTCTGTCATCAACGTTCTTTTTACTTTATCATTTTTCATTTTATCTAATTTTTCTTTAATGCTGAAATTCGTACTGCTGTTACTAGGATTTACTTAATTTGTGAATCACTAATCATGCTAGATATTTACAATAAATATATCTACATTAATATTGTATAAGATATTCTTGATCTAGTTTCTTGATTTGGTACTAGCGATTGTCTCCTGCGATTCGCGGATTCGTTCGGATGCAGTTACTAAACTTTCCATCCTTCCATAACTGGACAATCTCTCAGTCAATCTGGCGGGATGTTTTGGATCAAAAAGACTAAGCTGTTAGCCATCTCATATAAATTTGCAACAAATAGTTTCTTCCATTTTTACACTATTTCTAAATTAAAACTCTCAAATTCACTAGCCCAACCCTACGAATTCCAGCATAATTGCCATAAAATACCAATCCTATGTATGTATGTACTTGGGCGTAGATATGCTTCCCTTCCAATTCCAAATCGAAACCAGACAATTTTCGATAATCTCGCCACACTCTCTCATAACTTAGAGAAGACAGACCTTTCTGTAAATAAATAATAATCGTAAAAATTAAGACGTGTGTTTTAGGTACAAAGGAAATAACTTATTACATAGATATTTAGGTACGTCTTTGGAATCGAATGTCGCCCCTTACGATCGTATTTCAGTCGAAGGTTTCCATTTTGGAGACTTCCCGGTGATATCGAGCGTACGGGAATTTTAATACTTTCTCCCTCTAAAAAAATGCGAATCGTGTAAAAGTTGATATGTGATTTCTTCCATGTTTTCTATATTTTTCGGTGTCTTTTCGCCTAGATTACTTGTCTCGCCTTACTTTTTAAATTTCGCGACTGCCACGCCATCACTTCCTTTTTTTTTTTCTTAATTATCTTTATTTCGTGTGTATAATGAATATAATATAGTAAGTACTATTACTACTACTACCATTACTACTATTACTAATTTTGAAAATGATTTGTGAAGCTCAAGTTATCGTATTCTATATTAAAAATAAAAAATCAATAAAAATTATATTTATATGCGTTCGGCTTTTATTTTCTCCACGTACCCATCTTCCCCCTTTTTTTATTTTCCCTTTAAATCTTTGAAGAAGATGCAGTGGTCCCTAAAAGTTTAGGTTGCGATCTGCAGGAAGATTTTCCCAATGTATGAAAGTCTAAAGTGTTGATCATTTAAAACATTATGGCCATCTTCCTATTATTGTGTTACTTGACCTTTGGCATACAAACTAGCTACAATACGTGGTGACATCGGTTGTACAATATCTTGGTAAGTAGCCACAGACAGATTTTACCAAGAGCGCAAGCAGAGGTCACGTAATTTCCGTAGATTATGAAATGGTGATTGGGAAAACTTCAGTCGGCACTAAATCACATGCCAGATGTGTTCAATAGGATTAATGGTGAGTTAGAAAGGCAGAATATCAACTGAAATCCTTCAGCCTGCTCTTCAAGCTACTTTATCGTAATGCCGGTTTCCTAGGAAGGGTCGTTAGTTGCTAGAAGGGTCCACTTTTGGTGGAGAAGACAGAATCCCTGTGCGGGTGTAATTGTTCCACAAAGCTGTTCAGGCACAGTGTAGTCTACAATAAACTACAATTTGATAATTATTGCAAGGAGTAGCTAGCATCATTAAACCATATCTTACCAGATTTGGTAATATGCTAAACTCGCGGCTAGCGAACTCGGTAAATGATGGTTTAAACATTCTTGCCCTGTTAGTAGCGAAACATGTGTCACTGAATATAATTACTAATTTTTTAGTAAGGAGTTTTACCGATCTGATATAGTGTTACTAATAAACACCCATGAAAATATATCTCAAAGAGTACTACACCACCATGGACGTCCTGTAGTATATACTTGACGCAAATATTCGCCTGAAATATAGCGTAGGCTAATATGGTTATAGTCATCGATGACATGTCAATAAGGTCATGATTCATCCAACCAAACAAATTCATCATTGCTCCAATTACGGTGTGATCCACTGTAGTCGTAAATGTTGGTAACGGTGAGTTTACACACGTCTGTCATCAATAGAGCCCGATAAAACGTGCTCAAAATCATCTTCGAGCTGCATTGTATTTAGCTACCAGTTAAGCAACTGGCCACTGCTTATTTACCTTTGCCAAGTGAGACATTCATGGGCCATCTTATATTTTCCATAAATCCTAACCATTCTTGAACACCTAAGCACCTAACAATGTGGTATCTACCGCAATTGTATCAGTCAACAATCTTCCCCATCGTACGCACATGCAGTCTATTAGCGCCCACACCAGTCGATGCGCTTACAAAATTTTTAGGAAACTGCAATGTAGTAGAGAGGAAATCACAAGTGCCTGGTTAATATAAAAGAGTTAGAAAGCTTATAGGTATAATCGACATTATGGTAAGTAACGAAGCGGAACAATCCCTGATAATCAATGATTGAGGATATGTTCAATTTCAGACAGCATCATAAATAAGGTAAGGTAAGTAATCTTATTACTTGGTAATCATATGAATGATAGTTGCTTCAAAAAGCTTAAAATGAAAGATAGAACTGAGTGTGACTCACACTTTACTTTTCAGCAAACTTGTCATTTTGATAGAATAAAATAACTTATATTATAATTAGTTGGAATAATCATAATAATAATAATAATGGTAAACGGTATTTCCTGAAGAAATTGTTAGTTGTGAACAGTATTACTCCGAATTAACGTTCTGATTTTTAGATAATAAACGATTCCCTTCCATTCCCATTAAGTACATGGTTAACGAGGCATCTTCGTGCTTAGACCACTTAACATTATTATATACAATTCGTTTTTCATCATCTTTAACCATCAGGCTTTAGAAACGGATCGATTTCGTCCACTTTAGTAGATATCCGCAAACAGGAATTCGGTCTACCAAATTTTTCTCGGTTGACTCGTGCGACACCCATACATCTGCCTTGTTAACCATTCCAAGTTGTCGTATCGCCTTTATATATAAGTACAAAATTTTGATCTTCTCTTGCCATCCGTAGACGTACGTTTCGCGGTTATACCGCTCGTCAGTACGGCTTTGCAAGGGCTGTAATTTCATATACAAATTTTATGTACATATCGTCTGAACATTGATGTTTTTGGCGGATAGCCGAAGAGCGCGACTGCAGTTACTGCAGGAGGCTGTGGCAACGCAAGTTGTCCACTTCTGTAGGAAAAATAACTGTAAAAATGCGTAATACGTGCATTGTGAGAGAATCCATATCGAATCCCTCTCACATGTACAAACATCAATGTTTATATATAAGATAAGTAACTGATTCAAAAAATTCTTAATCTCCCGAATTGTATACTGATAACTTGCCATTAGCGCCAATATTTCGCCAACATTAGCGTCAGTCAGTCATCGAAAACATGATATATCATCAAGATAAAAATTGTTTTCACGAAACTTTCTGAACTACTTAGAGCAGGTGGAATTGTCAAAGATATCCGCACCCTACACAGCACATATGCATATATTTTCTGTTGTGCCTTAATTTCTGCCACCCTTAACGCACAAAGAAATGTAAAAGCCATAACTAAATGACACATCTTTTTGATACGTACAAGTACCACTTACTCAAATTCCTTCTGCCAAACAAGATCCTTAGACGTGTGATATTAACAATACTTTACTTTTACGATACAATGCCTTCTGAGGCTAACGGACCGAACTTTCGCATCAGTCCATAAATGACCTACATTTGTACAATCAATCTGTTATCTGTAATTTTGATAAAACTGATTAGAAATGCTTAAAGGAGACAATCTAAACAGAAAAACCTTAAATACAGACGCAATTCAATTTACATAACGACGCTATTAGACATCCTGTACCTCATTAGACCGTTCAGGTAAAGGATCGATATCACCAAAAAAAAAAAAGCACGATCAAATGACCGCTACATCGAGAACTGAAAGTATTACAAACTCTGTTACCACCGCCACCACCAGCAGTACGAAAATGTAGGGATACGAACGACGTTAATTACCGGGACCATAAATCTTATTCCAGAGAAATCTCGAACGGCGAATCGAGCCGGAACTGATTTTCCCCCGATTTCGCGGAAACTCCCTTCCTTATCGTAGTAGGGACATTATTCGTATATTTGTTGCGCCGTCCGAAATTTAATTAAAATGTTACGACTACCTGAATTTGTTTAGGGACGCGTGCACCTTGTAATTAATGATGTTGACGGCGCGTCGATGGTTGATGGTTAGTCGATAAAATCTGTTGCCGAGTTTACGATAACAACGGTAAAGGGAGAATAATTTGCTGCGAGATTGAAATTTTAATCAGCGAAGAAAAACAAAGAAAAGTTCTCAAAGAGATTTTGTTATAAACATGGATTTCGGAATCTGGGAATAGTCCTAGTGTATGGTGGAGGATGAGTTTACCATTAACTTTGTGCACTGACATCAAATAGTATCAGCAGATCCGCTCCACATAATTGTTATAATAATTAATCCGGAGCATGTGTGTTGCTGGTAATGAAACCGGCATCCGTACCAAATTCGGTTGGAAACGTCCGGTGGTAACACTTGTTACTTGATGGCTGCCACTTGTTGGTTACTAACTAACTATAAAGCTAGGTGCTACAGTGCGAGCAACAGTGTTCCAACCCCAGCATTAGAATGCGGGATAATAATAATAAGAAAAAGAAAAAGAAGAAATTCTATTTAGCAAAGCTATTTCTAATTGCATATTACAAAGTGTATTTAGTATAAGAAAGTTTAATTTCTACATGGTCTCTGACAAAAGGATATAATTCAAAAAGTAATTATTCCTATTCAGTAAGTATAGTTTTTTGACATTTCATTACATTTTATAGTTGGCATGTTCAATTACACTTAATTTATCATCTGTAATAACGCCTAGATACTTTATTTGTTTTTCGCTTTCTAAGTTGAAGATGTGAATTTTTATATCTATATTTAAATACTTTAGTGTCCTTAACAAGTACTTATTGCGTAATATTATATACTTTAGATTTACCTAAGTTTATATATACACAAATTATTATCACACAACCATTTGTAAATGTTATCTAAATCTGTATTTCTTAGCCTAGTAATTTCTTGAGTGTTATTGCCGGATATATTTAGCTTTGTGTTCTCTGTGGAACGCCATGTTCAATTTCAATTTGTGCTGATATATAATTATTATACTTACTTAACTTTTTGGGGTATTTTTAGATAAGTAAAATTGGAACCATTTAAGGACTTTATCACAAATTATTTCCTATTATCCTATTTTCTCTAATTTCTTTAACACGAAGGGTCTGCTTATTGTTCCGAATGTCCTCTTACAATCTAGAAACGCCGCCACAGTGATATTATTGTCATCTAATAGATTTAACCAATTACTACTAATATTTATGATCACAGATTCACTACAATAAATTGTGCTGTATGTACACGTGATTGTCCTATCTATTATTGCATAGCTTTTCGCTGGACAGTAGCCCCTAGGTTGACTTTTCCGCTATATTTACCAATTGGTTAGGTCCGCAGATGATTTCCAGATATCAACAAATTCTTAAAGAGTTGTACTATGGTCGATCTATCCACTCCTCCGACACTTGATATTGTGATACCTGAAAGTAACAGTAATAATCAAGAAAAACACATAAAGTTTACTTTGGTGGGTGGGTTTCCCTTAATCTATTCTATAATTCCCTTCTTCTATTAATATGCTTCTTTTTACATTAGTTGGTAGTACACGGGGTTGCGACAACTGATGAATTCCCAAGGTTATAGGTGCACCTCCAGTATCACTTAAGAGCTTTAACGACTAAGAAATATGTATATAGTAACAAACTTGACGATCGACTTCCAGTTTACTAAATACATACCATTAATATTCAAGTCCAATATGGTGCAAAGCTCTCAACTCCAAACTGTCATGTCTGTTTATTACATCCCGCGCTGCCTAAAAACTACATTTGATAAAACGCACCGCAAATTCGTTTCCTTGCCTACTTCAGTCCGTAAATATTAAAAACCGCAACTTTCTCGATCTCCTCGCTTTCATAAAACTAATACCCGCTCTTCAGTTTTGCTCCTAGGTCCTTCGACCGACATTTTCTCTTCAGTCGGGACGCTTCCCCAGATTATTATTTATGTTTGACTAGAGAGAAAAACGATGCCAAAAGAGGAGAAGGGACAAAAAGAGAAGGAAGGAGGTCGAAATACCGCTTTGGAAATTCATAAGGGACTAAATTCGTTTAAATTATTATATCCGCGAATGCTCGCAGCGCCCGAAAGAAATTACATTCCGACGGAATATTTCGAAGATGAAAAGACGGCATCAAAGGACTTTTTAATTTCGATTTAATTTAATTCGGCGCGGTTTCTTTTGACGGCGTTTGATTTCGCAATTTATACAGGACGAGTCCGTCGTCGAGAAACGGGAAATATTTTCTGCCGGTTTAAATAGGTTGATTATGGCCAAGCCGATTTGTTGAGCAATTTATAGTTAAAATTCTGTTGCTATATGCACGTAGCTCTTATACAAGAAAAGGTATATCTGAGTTGAATTGGAATTTTGTAATGTGTGCGTAGGTGGTACAGTCTTTCGTAAAGATTTAGAACATTGATGGTTGTGGTTCGATAAGTAAATATTCATCTAACAAGTTAGGTTGTAGGAAGTATACAATTATCTCTTATAACAATAAACCTTCAAATAGTTGCAGCCATAACGACGACTAAAATTTTTCTATATCTATTTCTGGAGCTCCTGTTTCAATAAATAAGCGTATGTCGTCCATTTCTTTCCTTCTATTGTCCTAATATTATAATGCCATTTGGTCATTAACTCTTGTCGTTTTATTTGTTTTTGCCCCACAGTATCCATGATCTTGTTCTCTTGATTCGTCTTGTTCAAGCTATTGTTATATATCTGGGCTGAGTGACCAACTAATCTCCCCTACAGCATCGCACAATGAAAATTTTATATCCAGTCTTTTTGCTAAGGAGGCCCATGTTGAAGCAATCAGATACAAGAAAAGAAAATAAGTTATGACAACCGTATTGAGATAAGTTGCATTATGGATGTATGTGTGACAGAGTACCTATCCAAGAAATTTGAAGACAATATTAGAAAGCAAATTGTCAAGAACGGCAAGAGACAACAAACCACAAAGGTTGATCGCCAAAAGGATGGATCCAAGGCTGGCAGTTCTCATCATAAATAGAAACTTTGTAAAAGTCGAAGTAAAACAGCTGAAGCCTATCTATATATAGGATGGAGAAGAGAAAGTGTGATAGATAACTGCACGATTCATCTAGATAAATACAAGGAATTCCCTGTCATCGTCATTTAAAAGAGTTTGAAGAACGCCACATTTTTACAAGATTGTATTCTAGTCAATTTATCACCCTTTATGCAAAAATATTGAATAGTTAATGAGAGCTAAGCTATAATTGGACCTCATTTTACTTCGTCCAGGGCAATTTAACTTTACATCTAGATAGTTTACCAATGATCAACTACTGCGCTTTATCATACATGCCACGGCGAACTACAACAGGACGTCTTCCAGAAAACTGTGCTTGTTTAGTATACGCAAAACTTTCGACAAGGGCGAGCACTAGTCAAAATGTTCTACTCTTACCTCAAGAAAAACGGATGCGGATTAGAATCAACTTTGTCACCTCCACGGCTAGTGTTGCAAAAGACTCAATGATATCCCTACTCATTTAATGCAAAGAGAAATTCCTGGAATAAGAAGCACAGACCCTGCCTCTTGTGCACAATATACGGATTGTATACGTCCCACGAGTTCCACCACTCATCACACCAATACCCCAAACTGCTATTGACAATCTGAAAACATTAACAACAGAAGAAAAGCCGTGTGACTCACTCACAGGTTACTATGAGGAAGCGAAACTCTAAATATTTGGAGAAAAATTATCACCAGCGCTAGAGCCAAAATACATCTGTGGAGCACCCCATTTCCCACTTACTTGGACGCCGTATGTTCGGATGAAGACGAGTCGAGTTCAACTCGTTACCTAACCGGAGCAGTAGTTTGTCTACACCTACAAACTGACGATCAGTTACGCACTCCAAATTTGGGCATCTCATTCTCATCATTTCAATCATCTTTTCTAGGCGACTCAAAACTTGGCACTCAAAATGTCCCCGTACTTCGTGTGCAACAGTAGAGTACACGAAGATCTTCAGACGTACTCACACTTGCTCACTTTAGTAGAAAATCATTTATCGGTATCCAAGTTTACCCAAATGAGCGTGTCAGAATCAAAAACAACTCCACTCAAAGGAGGCATCCTAGGCTCTATGAAGTGCTAATGCAGCTGTAACACTCAGAATGGATAGCAACGCTCCGTGGTTTGTACCCAGCAGTAGACTGTACGAAGGTCTTTAGGTGGCAGAAATATGATCACATTTGCTCACATTATTGGTGAAACAATTTACCCACGTCCAAACTTAACCAAATGAGCTTGTCAGAGCCATAACCAATTCTATCCAATCCAATTCTATTTCTCAATATCCACATCAAGATCGTAACTCATGGGAATAAATCACATGGCAAGGCACGACTTCTTAACAACAACAAATACTTTTGTACAACTTTGTAAATTTTCAACCATAATCTGACTAAAAGTATTGAAATTTCAGCAAAATCTCGGAAATATCCGGTATGATATTTGTAAGATGCCACTCATTTTTATAAGTAAATCAATCTGGGATTTATTTCCGAGGTATGAAAATATTGGTACATGTTAAGAAGTATCTTTCTTACCTAGATACATACAGAAAGCAATTCAGTAGCTAATACTCTTTTCTGGGCGTTCCACCGCGTTTATTCCAATCAGTGTCATTCTTGGCTTGAGTCCTTTGTGACACTCCTTGCAAAATATTCGTGAATTTCAAGAGGCGATTCTAATGTCAAGCAGATTTCAATTGTAATTTCTTTTTTGCTAAAGTGCCGTAGTAGAAATATATATGATACAATAATTTAATGGTTTGTTCATCAACAAAACATTCACTTCAATAATGCGATCTAAGGCATGATCAAGAAAACAATTCAATCACATCAGTACCAGGAAAGCAAAAAAATTTCAACGATAACAGCAAGTTTACTAGAAGTATCTCGAAATTTTGTAAATAATCTGGGGCGATCAGGAATCATTCCGAACGACTTTTTTAAGCAGGAGTATTACTAGGCTACTACTCAGTTTTCTTCAAGAATAGATAACTTGGCATTTGCAGTTATCTAATACGGCTTCGTAAACAAACCGTTTATCGATCAACAGAAATAACTTTTGAAATTCACCACTTACACCTCCTTTCAAATATGTAGACTTGGAACTTACATTTCTCATACCACAACTTTCTCCCCAGGAACCTCCTCACATGACATTCTCTTTTCGCATCTAAATAATTAATAAAGCCACAAGGAAGAATTAGATTTCTTTGCAGAAAACCTCCTAGTTAAGGTAGATGCTTAATAGGATTATACAAGAACATAAGCATCGCGTAGCTACCCTCGGGCGAAAACTAAACGATCGTCCCGAGGATACGGATCGTTTCCTGCGACGCGCAGGACGCCGGCGAGACGGATCCGTCGATAAATCTTAATTTTCAACAGATGAGCGGTAAAAGGGTAGCTGTTTGTTTTCTTCGCTCGGTCGGAGCGCGGAATAGCTTGTTTTTCGTACTTTCTACGCGGCAAAGGAAAATTATTTGAACGGGATTTTACACAAAACAGTTGCGTCATAATCCAGATCTGACCTTCTTTATGAAAAGGGTTTTCGGATAAATAAGGTTGAAGTAGTGACGGCTTCAATCCCGGAGACTGGAAACTTGATCATAAAAATTCTTGGGATAGATGAGAATATGAAAGGGGAGTAGTAATATCGTCAAGAAGTGAAACAGTCGTTGATCAAAGTCAGAATTTGTGAGGGTAATAACTCGAACACCGTGTGCTTACACACCTGATATTTAAATTAAAAGACAGTAAAAGTCAAAAGGAAACTTCATTTTCGCATCCCTAACCTTCTTTTTTCTATTAAATTTGATTAAAATTAGAAGATAGAGAAAGAACAGTTAAACAACAAAAGCACATAATAAGGAGCAATAAAATACGTTAACATAAGAAAAGAAAAATAAAAATATTAAATCAATTCAGGAATGATTAGATGAGTGGTGAAAAAAATAATAGTAACATGATGATTCATTTGTCCAAAGTTTAATATTTATAGGACAAAGGTAAGGTACATACATATATATATTTATAAAAAACAAATAATAATAATAAAAAGGACACTGTTAATAGCAATTGAAAGAGATATCATCATAAACGAAGTTGGAAAAACGACACATTCTAAAGAGGGGTGTAGGAATAGGTTTCTTTTAGAAAAGGGAATTAGAAATGTGGAAGATGAGCGAGAGAATAACCTTGGAGTAATAAAATGAAGGAACTAAAGGAGACAGGGACAGTCAATCAGTCCATTGGTAAGCTTCCATACAAATCGGGCACCGTGCACATCACGCCGGTATCTTAGTGACTGGAGGCCATGAATTTCCATTAATGATGTGTAGTCAACGCCACGTTGAGGATAAGTTCCTGTAATCCTGAAAGATAGGTACTTCAAAGATCACCGCTGAACTTTCTCAAATGGGAGCTGTAGGTATGTATATTGTGGAGACCAAACTTGTGACGCATACTGCAACTTACTGACGACAAGACTGAAATATAAATTCATCAAAAGCAAAGGGTTACTGAAGAACTTGCAGCAACGCATAACGAAACCCAAGATGCTCGAAGCTGCAGAGCAAATGAAGTAAATATGATTAGAGAAACTCAATCCGCAAACGAAAAGCACTCCAAGGTCACGAAAGCTCTCAACCGTCATTAAAGAAACATCATTTACGTAGTAAATAGAATTAAGATAGTTAAGTTTCCGCGTGAAAGACATATAACAACACTTCTCAATATTTAACTTTAAGTTATAGTTAGAACACCATTGAGACAAGATATTTAAGTTCTGTTGAAGGCAGAATACATCATTCCAGGACTTTATTGGATTGTAGATTTTAGGATCATCGGCGTATGCCAGAATAGGACACGTCAAGGAACCAAGCAGGTCGTTAAGAAATAAAATGAAAAGCAATGGTCCTAACTTGGAACCTTGCGGAACCCCAGAAGAAGAACAAAACTCGCGAGATCTATTGTAAAAAAATAATTGCATTTATCAGTCAAATAAGAATGTAACAACTGAAGTAAAGATGGGCTGAATCTGAAAGTAGAAAGCTTTCTAAGCAGGACACCATGATCGATCGTATCAAAGGCGCGACTAAAATCAGTATAAACAACGTCTAATTACCCTTGGTTATCCAATTCTTGAGAAATCGATTGCGTTATTGATATCAAATTAGTGACGGTTGATCGGGCACGCATGAAACCATATTGATATGGAGATATAAAAGATTTAGTATTAAAATATATTGATGAATATATTAAATTTTCGTAAACTTTAGCAAAGTTTCAGAGAATAGATATTGGTCAATAATTTTCAACGCAGGCTTTATTACCCTTCTTAAAAATTGGGCTAATTCTTGCGCGGCGCCATCGACAAGGAAAATTTGCAATGAGAAATTTATGATGAATACTGGTGGTTCGGCTAAAGCAAACCTTGCGTCACGAACAAGTATGCTTGGAATTAAGTCATCCCCCGCAATTAAATCTTCTGGAAAAGTTGACAAAATCCTAATAGGTTCGCTCTGACTAACACTTGATAAAGTGGAGGGTACATGAGACAATTCAGAATTATTACTATAAACAGGAGAGCTAGGTTGGTATATTGATGAAAATAAATCAGCAAATGGATTTACAATATCGTGCGGTGACTCAATTTGCGTGTGGCGATAAAATACTAGGAATACGCGATGTACCACGTTTATTTCTATATAAATTGAAAGACTTCTTTAGGATTGTTAATAATCGAGGATTCAATTTTACTCATATAGGATTTAATGCATCAGATATTAGTAATTTGTTCAGATTGGAACTTTGGAAGTTGGCTTTACGGAAGTTATATCTTAGATTATTATTAAGACTAAAAGGACCAATTGGAAAATAAACTGAATCATCACGATCAACACCAATATTGTAATCATTGGAGAGAACCAAATCAAGTAGACGATTATCAACATTCATTAAATCATTATGGTGATTTAGTTGAAGAGAATTACATAACAAATTAAAAGTAGCAGTCTTCACATTAGCAGGATTATGGTCAATTGAATGTGGGAAATTAAAGTCACCAAGTAGAATGGATGGCTTACCATGAAGGAAAACTGCTAGCGATTCACAAAATAATTCAAAATCATGTTGACATATATTTGGGGGTATATAAACTGCAATGATATAGACAATATTAACAACATTAATGCACTTGCAAGCAACAATATCAATTAAAGGGACAAGAGCAGAAATCACACTTGTATCTATGCCTATTTCTGCGCATGATGTTAGAACAGTCTGCGAGCAAAATTCATATGAAACTAATAAATTACATAGTTTCCCCTCCGAGGATGACTTAGGTGGAACTTAGTTGTCCAAATCCATACACAGATTTTCTACAAACTAAAGATGGTAATGACTAATTCCTTTTGTTAATCCATATATCTAAGCTACAGTCTTCTGCAATTTTTCAATTAGTTAAGGTTAGCGCGCATCATCATTATGATTGTCAACCTTTTCCTTTTAAAGACTACAACAACAAATCAACAGACGCCATGTTCATCTATTAATGGCAACAAAAACAAGAATTCTCCTACAATTCCAATCTCTTTCATATTCGAAAAGTCCCTGCGATATTTCGAGTAAATTAACACGATTTGGGCGCGTTATCCCGGAATACACGTTCCCCTTTCCGTATGATCCCGATGGGGAATTAGGTCGGGACGCTGGGACATTCGCTACTCTCTGATTTATTAATTTTCCAGCGCCGCCACCACCGCCGCCTAGCCAGTAGCGGAAAACTGGATGTAGTTTAACTCGGTTAAAAGTTCGCGACACTACTGTATCCCCTCGACCTTTGAGCGGAGTTAACTGCGAGCCGACAAAATCGTATTTATAAATGAAATAGTAGCGACAGTAAACCGGGCTTCGCCCCGTTGGCGTTAATAATACAGGATTATCGTTGGGTCGTACACAATAGGCCGTAAGAACGCCAACGGCCGCTAGACGTATCAGTGCGGAGGAGGTTAAAAACTAGTTGCCCAAACTAGTTTAGTGGCTAGGCGATGAAATCTGAAGTAAGCGGGGATCAAAGTGGTTACTGTATGTGTGCATAATTTGTTTGTACAGCTTCAAACAGCATCGTTTAACGATTCGTAGTAATAAATTTTAACTTTTGTAGAAATTTTTCTTCTAATGCCAGAAATCGTAGATGTAGATCTTTATGGCAAATTTTCGACTACTACTCTACATTTAATTAGCATTTAAATAACTTCGAAGAGTAATTCTGTTTTCTTGTCGCCAAGTGGTTGGATTTCCTCTATTTTCACGGGGACTAAAAATTGATCAATTTAAATACGTCGTCATGGTGTACTAGAAGACATGTACTCCCACTCCCGACTCCCTGAGGATTGGTAACACGGTCCGGAGTTCCACTATGAAATAATTTGTCATCACTCTAGACCATCGACTTATCTAGATCTCCTCGTGGAGAACGTAATATATGGGAGAGGCGGGTAGTATGGACAATTGATCGTTTCTAAGGTTTAACGCTAGCTAGCAGCATGCTAAAGAGCTCTATGAGTAGAAGTTGTGTCTTCACGCCATGTGCAAATAGTTAGTTGTTGTCATTGCAGTGTGTCGGAAGACATACTTTGTTTTGCTTTTGTTATCCTTTCCAGTGTTGCTCGGCATAACTTTTGAGAGTGATTGGGTCGAAATAGGTAAAACATTAGGTAAGCAAACTGACTTATTATCATAGTATACTACGTCTAGAATATATTGTAAGAGTTTTAAAGAGTTGCTTTCGGTAGTTACGGTTCGGCGCCATTTTTCCCCTGCAGCTTCGGTCGGGTAGTATGAGTTATACTGACGTCGGGTTGTATGGGCCACGTAATTGACACAAGCTTTTATTTCAGTGGACGATGCCTACATTAAAAAAGAGCCAGCAGGTAAAGGCCGTGGAGAATGGTCTATCGAAGACATGAAATTAGCGGTGCAAGACGTTTTGGAAAATAAAATATCGGTTCGGGTCTCTGGAGAACGGCATAATTGCAGAGGAAAATTCGTAGTGTAGAAACTAAATCGCAGGTGGAGATGTAACCTCAGCCAGATAGATTTAAACCTACTTTCGATAATCTGTATGAAAACGAGCTCGTAACGCATATGAAAGATGGGATACGCGACTAATGCTCTTATCAAGGAACGAATTTCTCAAGCTTGCCTATAAAAGTTTAAAATTGCCACATAGATTAGATAGATAGGGAGAAACGAACGGCAGGAAAAGATTTTTTCACAGGATTCATTAAAAGACACCCAGAGCTAAGAAAACCGCAATCAACAAGTTTAATGCGCTCAGTAGGGTTTAACAAGCTTCAAGTTGAGAGATTCATCATATGAACCTACAAGACAAGCATTGCTTCTGTCCGTCTAGAATATTTAACGTTGACGAAACAGGGGTGACATGCGTCCACGAAAATGAGTTGGAAATTTCAACAAAAGGAAAGCGCCAAGTTGGAAAAATGACTTCGGGGAGGGGGTCACACGGTAACACTCCTGTTTTGTATGAGTGTGGCGGGATTCTTTATTCCACAGCTGTTTGTATTCCTTCGAAAAGAAATGAATGACCGATTTATGATTGGTGCACCATTTGAAAGTATTAATTCCCCAACTCCAAGTGGATGGATAAATGGACCAGATTTTCTGACGTGGTTGAAACAGTTTGTTTCATTTACGAAACCCACTACAGAACACTCAGTTTTACTGATCATCGATGGGCATGCCAGTCATAAGGAGCTGGACGTTATCATGTATGCACGTGAAAACAACGTTCATATGCTGAGTTTTTCCCTTCATACGACCCATAAATTCCAGCCTCTAGATAGATCATTCATGAAACCGTTTAAAGGTGCGTATCAAGTTGCTTGCAGTTTATGGATGAGGGCTAATCCTGGCCTCAGAATAAATGATTACGACATCGCAAAGCTGGTTGCCGATGCGTATAAGAAAATCTTTCGTTTGGATATTGCCGAAAATGGTTTCAAATGCACAGGAATATATCCTCTGAATGCACAGGTATTCACTGATTTCAACTTTATGGGAAGTGAGTTAACCAACATAACCAACAGCCCTTCAAAATCAAGAGTTACTGTGCAACAATCTAGTCAGACTTCCACTGGGATATTGTCGATGCCTGTCAACTCAGCTGCTGCAGTTTCTGTTCCAACGTCTACTGAACCTTCTCCTGGGACATCTCAAATGCTTGACAATTCAGCTCCTACAATTACTGTATTACCAATTCCTGGACCTTCATTGAAAATACATTCAAATATATCAGTGTCGTCTCCAGTTGTTAGGCACTCAAATGTAGAAAACATTCTTAAAAAGTATCGCCTTTGGCATCATGCAGTGAAAGAAGATTGAAAAGTCGCAGGAGGAAGACAGGAAAAAGTGAGATTTTGACATCATCTCCCGTAAGAAATGTATTAAGCGAAAGGAAAAGAGATAGGAGAAGAAAGAGAAGAAGCTGAGACATATAGAAGACAACTAAAGTTTGAAAAACAGGAGAGTGAAAGAAAAAGAATAAAATCAAAATCCGTTCCAAAATACTTAATGTTTTGATAAACTCCCCACGTCAAGCTTAGAACACTAAACTAAAGGATTTAGAAAAATAGTGTAAATGTAAACCAAAGCTCACAAGCGACGCTTTCTTTTCTTTGTGTTTTTCTTCGGATTTAAATACAAGCTTCCACGAAAAGGAATGATTCAATTTTTTTAAATACGACCTCTGCAAAACAAAATTCTTAATCGTGGATACGTAATGCTAATATAGGCTTTTTCTCAAAGAGGGCGAAGTTAAAGCTAATAGGATCTAATTGCTGGACTTTATTGTCAATTAGCAATAAACCACAAAAATTCTTCTCAAGTAATTTCTACACGCTCTAACCCTTTCCCTACTTTGCGCGTTTTCCATGAAGAAGAACAACTTTCTTGTCGAAATACGTATATATTGACAAGTATCGAAGTTTGTGTGTACAAAATTCAAACAACACAATTAACTAACGAAGTCTTTCAGCCTTTATCAGTAGTTTGTTACAAGAAATCAATTAGGTTGTTACTAAAAAAAGAATAGGTCTTTCTACTATGTTTCCAAATATCCACACCATAAATTTACCCCTTCCTTAATCCCTTTGAAACGACCAGGGAGCGGGTCTATTCTCGATTCGTTCCTCGCTAATAGAACCTGTTTATTGTACGGTAGATTAGCACTTCCAGTGGATTAGATTACGACGACCTCTCCAGAATTGCATTCCAATCATTTTCACGCGAAAATCCAAATCAATCGATCGAATAGGTACATTTTCACGAACGAAATTTCCGTAACACAGCGAAAAAGGGCTGATTTGCATGTTCTCAAGGCCTCTGGGAATCCCATACCTTCTCCATGTTCTATATTAAACTCCGGGGAGAAGCGAAACTTAATGGCACCCTTCTCTCCCTCAGGTGTCTGTTCCATTTTCCGGCTACAGCTGTAGCTGCATTACATTTGCCGAGTTTGCAACAATTTTACGACGAAGGTGGGCGGTAATTAGAGCGTATTATACTTTAATGCGAGGGTACGATATCCGTGCTGTTCTCGAGCGGAAAGAAAGGGTTGTCACCTACGCTTTATGATCCGGTCTTCGGTAGAGGTTCACGTTCCGAAGCAGCTGATAACGCGCGAACGGTAATTGCAATTACGCGAATCGATCCGGATGATTAATGAACGTGCTAATGTAATATTTTCGCGGCCGAACAAGCGAAGCGTCGCGTTGTCACGCCGCAACTGTAATTTATTATTAGCCGGACGCTCCCGATTGATTGGAAGTTGTTTATTTATTAATAATGTAATTACACCGAAAGCGCGATCGAAACTACTCGATTAATATGTGAGCTATGACGATCGGAAATATGGATTAAACAAGGAGAAGTACGTCAAATTAGATGAGAAAAAGAGGCGACATTCAAAAGAAAGATAGAAAAACAAGTCCTTCCACAGATAGAAGTGTAGAAGACTGTCATACTGAACTTAGTCAAGCACAACACACATCGGCATGTTTTGCAAAGGCTTTGTCGGCTTATTTCGTCATATTCCATGAAAAGATCTTACTATTAACGGAAACCTAAGATCTTCAGGAGCTGAACATCCCGTTCTTACCGCAAGGAAGACTAAAAGGTCCTAAGAACTAGTTCCGGTTCTAGTTCAGAAAAGCGTATCTCAGAGACGGGAGCGTTCTCTAAGGAGAGTATGAAGGACTAGTTCGCAATCGATTTAGGAAACAAAGGAATGACGGTGAAGACGACATCATTGTCAGCTATCGTGATGGTCACCTGAGGATCGTAACTAGAGAAAACTCAACATCTGAGTTTCAGGTTTTATTATAACTTCTCTCTTAGTAAATGTGATCAAATCTTGGCTTTGATATGGCGTGTCAATAGCGAAGTGGTTCTCAATGCCGTTTATATCAGCTAGGAACCCGAAACGTAAAGGAGTCATTTTAGTTCCTCCCACTAGAGTGTTTAGATTCAACACGTCTTGACATCGGCCTAGTCGCAGTTATTGAGTAGCTTATCATACACCCTTGCAATGTTTTTGGTAATCTAATCATGGTACAGAGTATCAGATGGAATATCAGAGAAATACGTTTTTTGTTTTCTCTTTTTACTTTTTCTCTCTTCTTTACATTTTAACAACCTCAGTGAAAGTAACTCATTAGTTAAGGACAAGGGATTACTGGATCTGGTTATTCATTCTCGGAATATTACCTTAGTTCATAAACATCCAAATCGCCCATCCCTTAGCGCATAAACATGCATGTCGTCCATCTTTATGTATGGATTTGAATTTGCTTACCTCAAAAGATCTCATTCTTAAAGTTTATATAGTATAGAATTTAAAAAAATTTAAGTTTATTAATTTGTAAAATGATGATAACTGGTAAGTGGTAAACGGAGGGCCCCATATTATCAATTCCAGTCAATTCCTAATATCAATAAAATCAATTTCATCTTTCTCCTCGTTCGTGATTTTCATTGCCTTTTCTACGAAAAGGAACATGTCTTTGCGAAGCTCTCTTTTGTGGTGGAATCTTATTTTTGCAGGCAATTTGACTATTCTATTCAGGAAGATCCTGGTCTTGCAATCGTAGATTTCGCCAAAAATTCTATGTCAATTTCAACAACCCATCCGACCCTCGTGGATCTAATCCTTTCTCTTGCTAATAAAACAGATTTGGGGAAACTTATAAAATTCATCACAGTTTAATGCAACTTGTCGTCAAATTTTCACGATTTTTCTTCCAATAGTCTTCTGTGGTTATATCCCATTCTACTGAATAATTTTACCATCGTAGATTTCGTCCAACTTTTATCTTCTTCTTCTACTTCTGCGGCATGTTCACATTATAAGTTCGCCGTTCTCTTTCTGCCATTGCTTGGTTGAAGCCATCTATTGTGAGACATACACTTGACAGGCCCGTACCATTGTAGCGCCCTATTTTCCAAGGTTCTAGTGATTGAGCCGGTTATTTCCATTCTTATCCAAATCTCTTCAGTTTTCAGTTTGTTCCTTCTAATTGTTTATAGACATCGTCGCATATAGTCCAACTGTACTGTCCGGATTTTATCTCTAAATTTTCTAAAGGGAGGTCACATTTCAGCCCCATATAAAACTATATCTTAGATTATACTGTGAAATATTCTTTTTTAACATCTTGGTTATTCCACAGCAAACCATGCAAAGTTTTTATTGTTTTTCCCGTATCTTATTGTTGCAGGGTTTTGATAGTACATTTCCTGAACGAGATCTATCAATTTTTGCTTTATTCCAACCTGTCTCATTACTTGCCATAATTTAACTTTGGGAACGCCATCGTATGCTTTCTCAAAGTCAACAGAAGACATATGCGTTTTTATGTTCCTGGCTTTATTCTTTGTATTTATTATTTTTGAGAGCAATTTAGCTACTGATGATTGGAGATTAAGACCGCTATAGTTTGTAACAGTTTCTTATCTCTCGTCTTATGGATTGAGCTTATGTAACATGTATTACACTCTACAGATATGTCGTTACGAACTTTATGACTGTATTTCCACTATCCTTCAGTAATTCTATTCTTAGGTATCCTGGTCCCGGAACCTTATTATTCTTTGCTGTTTTTAGTGTTAATCCTTCCTCTGTAATGTCCGCTACTTGTTCTCTTACTTCCCGGATAATTTCCGTTTCTTTGTATTCTGTTCTACTTTCTTGTAACAGATTTGAATAATGATCGATGTTAATGTGTAATTATCTGAACTTGGTTTTTATTATTGTCAGTACTTCTCATTCTCTTTATGCCTTTCCACGCTTCCGTTGATCTATTATATTATAGTGTTCCATCGATATCCCTGCACAATCTATTCCAGTGTTCAATTTTTTTAACTACTCTCATTTTTAGTAGTTGTCTCTTTTGTACATAACTTTCCCTTAATTGAGAACTTTTTTCCGATAACCACTTGATATACGCCTTCTTTTATTGAATGATGCTCTCTAGATCGTCTGAGAATTTGTCTGCGTATCTTTTCTTATTTGATTCCGTACCCAGGAGTTCTTTCGCTGCATCGAAGAAAGTACTTTTTGGCATTTATGTACATCAGTTGTTGTTTGATCTTTCTCCATATCTAATTTATCCAACTTTCATGAAAAATTCAATCTCCAATACATATGTAAATCTTTAATAAAGAATAAAGAATATAATCCGTTCATTTTCGATGATTCTCACCCTTCCTTTTCCAGGGGAAAGCAACTCTTGAGATCTATATGAAGTTGATCATAATTTCATGCAACTTCTGATCTTAACAATATATTTCATCAATAGCTTCCTGTTTTCATCTGCTTGCATCTCACCCTTGTTTCCTAGCAATTTAATCGAAAAATATTGTGATTCTTGCGGTCATTGGTGTCGCCATGAACGTTGCGGTTGCCAATAATATCATCTCCAACAATTGTTTCCGAAAATTAATCAGTTGTCCTCCACATTTTTTTATTATTATTATTATTTGTGAGACAAAACAACTCTAGAGCTTTTTTAAGTTCATCACAATTTTATGGAACCCATATTGCTGCAGAACATTTTGATCATTTTGTTCTGGATCGACGATCACAGGTTTCTTCATGTATATATCACCACATTCATCTTCTCATAACATAACCTCCCCTATTCCATATTTTTAATTGTATTTCTTGAAAGTAAAAACAATTTTAATTTGTGATATTCATCACAATTTTATGCATACAATTTAACTTTTGGTCAAATTTCGACTATGTTATTATATCTCTCCTTTTTCTGAGCGATTTTCGTGATTTTTTCCAGAAGATCCCTACAATTATGGATTTCGTCATGGTTTCGTAGCAGTACAGTTACCAACAAGGTTCTTCTTTAGCGGATTTCTCTTTATATAAGCGATCCTAATACCGAATTATCAACAATGCTATACTGAGGTATCCATTAACATGTAGGCAGAACTACGATGCCATGGATTTTATAAAATTATCTCCTCGATTTTCGATTGTCATGTTTCCAAACAATCATTGACTAATTCCCACTCCCAGTATTCACCATCGTTCAGGGATGAATTAATCAGCCTGCTGAAACATTTACTGAAGCATTTACATTAGCGTAATAAATTTCGTACGTTGCAATAAGAATCCCAGTTAACAGTTAGCTGAACGTGCAGACCAATTCTCTCATCTAAAATTAAGAACCGATTCCTTTCGGCGAGTGCTACAACAGTAAACGTATACATGTCTTAATCCTGTAATTATTAGTCATTCTTTACAGATTCTATGCATTTGATCTTATCAGATCGAGTACTTGTATAGACCTAATCTAATTATTAATTAATTTGAAATTCAAAGTTTTGATACTACTACAGTATTACTATACTACTACAAACTCACAACTCGTACTACTTCTATAAAAACAGAACCCTGCAATTTCCTCGCCATTTCTTTGTGTGGTCGACCTCTTCCTCCTTTACCATGCTTCCTGTCGCTATTTTTGTTTTGTATGGCCTTGCCGCATCCGTCGCACAGATTCTTTGATGCCCTCTATTCAAGCGGCCGAAACAAATTGTTATCTCTGGCGATCTCGCCTCTTCTTTCAGCGTTGGCACGGTTGCGGTGCGGTCGCATTAGTAGTTTCGCGGGAAAACGACTCCCCGGAGGGTCGAGCGGCTCCCGATTCAAATCCGGAGTGACAGCGCATCGTGAAATTAATGAGGTCGCCAGTTCCATTTCGCCCGGAACGTTATTGTGTTCGTTTGACCGAGGAGAAAGAACCGGACGAACGGACCGCCCGGTCCGGTGGAAGCGGCGAAAGTGAAAGAAATAAACATGTCGACGAGCGGTTTATGCGGGTCCGACCGCAGAAAGAAATTCTCCGGCGATGGTCGATCGTAAAATAAAGTTTTTCGATTATTTTAACGGAGCAGAAGGGAAAGAAGTTGGCATAATAAAATGAAATTAGATTCGATTGCTTTATTTACAACGATGGTAGGGCGTATCTTCGCCGTTTTCATAATTCGAACGTTATTGGGAGCTTATAGTCCAGCAATATTGTGCGGAACTCGGGGTCGTCGGTAGCAGGACAATAATACTGCTCGCATATTACGGAAACGGTTTCGTGCGACCGAACCGCAAAATTCAATTATGTAATAGGTAAATTACGGAATTACGTGCGAGAAGAAAGGAAGCCACATCTAACGATGTGTTTATGAATGGGCGTGCGTAGGGGATAGCGCCTGGAACAGTGCTGATTGCGTAAATCGTAGATTTTAAACGGGTCATTCCATGCAACTTGGAATAGATGAGACGCAGACGATTTTGCTTATGGAATTGTGACAATCTTGTTTCGTTGAGAGTTTCTATAGTCATCATCACATTAGCCGATCATTAAGGCTCACTTTCGCGGTGTTAGTTTTTATGATAGTTGCTGTCATGAGAGTAACTATCAAAACAACTGTCGCCGTATAAACAACTTATAAGTCACCGTGAATACTGCAAATATCCAATGCTGTTGTTCGCTCTTCTCATTTGTTGAGTTCTTACTATGTAGCTTTTAGAATGGCGGAACAGTTTGACATACTAAAGTTTTCTTGAAGAGTATGAAAGATTTCCATGTTTATGGAAAAAATGGTATGGGGACCGGAACAGGCGCCAATAATGTTTATAAACCCAAACTACTATGGTTTTCCTTAACGGATTGCTTTTTGAGACAGAATTTGGAGGAAAATGACTTAGAATCAAATTTGGTAAGTGGTTTCAAATTTGTTTATATTTTCTTAATGCACACTAAATTATTATATAACAGTTCAATCTATATAGGAATACACTATGTATTTCTCTGCAAAAAAAATGATGATCTTTAATTATTATTCAATCATTCTGTACTGCCAATCAACTGCCCCTGCACTCATAAAGTAGTTAGCAAGGCTTTGTCAAGCTCCTGGTAAATAATTCCGATGCAAAACTGTTCTTAAATCACCCAGGCCCTATGATCTACGACCCTGACGCCAAGACCCAGGAATTATTCGCCCTGCTATATGCTCGTCAATATCAGTTGCTATCGTAACATCATTTCCCATTTTTCAAATCCAATTATACAAAGCACATGCAGCTTTTGCTACTTTGATTACTGTGTGAGGAGCAAGCGATATTGAGGATTTGAGTATACGAAAATGGGATGACAGAATCCCAAACGCATTCTCTACTATACACCGTGCTCGACAATACCTATAATTCTATACTTTTTGTACAAGAGTTAATTGGTTACGTCGAGGTTATGGCTTCATTAAATAAGGTGTTAGGGGAAATGCCTCATCGCCTAATATAACAGATCCATTAGGCCAGTTTAATACATTTTCTTCGCGTGCTTTTTGCTTAAAAGACTTTGCGAATATTCCACCATCTGAAGTGCTCCCATAACTACCAACGGCAATAAAGCTAAAATTATAATTATAATGCACTAGTGCCAGTACGACCATGCCGCATGTTCCTTTGTAATTAAAGTATTGGGAACCGGAATTTGCGGGACACTGAATCAAAATATGTTTCCCGTTAATCGCTTCAGCGCAGTTGGGAAAATTCCACAACGTTTCAAATCCATTTTTAAGTTTTTGCCAGTCGTTTTTACTTCGCGGCACCTAGAAGAAAACATGCACAATACAGTGCTTGATCAAATTATAATAAATAGAAATTATCAATTATTTAAAGGAATTTTAATATGTGATAATACCAAATATATTTGTATAATATTGCACACGTTGCCAGGACATTATCTAGAAGCAAATGAGGGGGATGAAATTCCTACTGAAGTAAATGAATGCATATGCATATGCAATCCCAAGACATCCAATATGATTCTAAGTCACCCCGATATCTGCACAGAAATCCTAATGAAGGCCTGCAAGCTTTGCTCCTCGTTCACAGACAGAAAAGAAAATAGGTGAGCCTCTTGACAATGCTGTTAAAGTCCTGCAAGTGGCAACTCGATCACCATCCGTCAATCAATTTACCATTTTTGGACAACATATTACTTTCCAACATCAATCTTTTCCATCAGTGGAAGCGATAACACTCCAGGAGGATATACAAAAATTTAGAACTGGTGCCCACCTGCGCAATTTATGTATATCGAATTCGCAACTTTCGAACTACACATCTGATTCAAATCCCACCTACTCTACTTTCGTTTCAATATATCAGCAGTCTACTTCATACTCATCAGAAGTACATTGGATATCCCCTTTTTCTCCAGGAACGGATTCGCAGTATCATGACATGGTTGGAAGAGAAATGTCTAATGATAAATCACAAATGGTAAAGTTTCTCGCAAACTGGACAAAGTGACACACATCCTGTTTAAATTGGCTATAACTTTTGTAATAATTATGATGTGAATGTGGCAATTTTGACTTGTGGTTATTTCTATATAATTTTTTTTTTGCTTTTACATAAAGTTTATGCAAATAAATTGTGTTTTATAATAATGGTTAGCTTTATATACTCTTTTAAAGCTTCATATATGGCCACCATCTGGTAGGACTTGACTAATTGACCATTTTGACACTCTGTATAGGTACTGCAATTATCCCAATGAATCTCCAGTAGCAAGATACCGGCAAGCTATTTCTAGTTTTAGTATCGCTGGGAGAGCTTCTCTGGTGTTGTCCTTCTGTATACTATCAAATACCTTGAACAAAAAGATATGTATATATTACACATAATACGTGCTGAATATACCATAATTACCTGACTGTTATAACAATATCAGGCATACTAACCTTACCAAGTAATGTGTTGAACATTCCCTCGTCTATATGTGAAAAATTCAAAAAGCTTCTTGGTCTTCTACAACAAGTTGCTTTATTAGTCTTAGGGAAGTGCCTAGTGCATTTCCTCTTTAGATCCACTTTCTCATCCAATTTTATTAGTTTTCTTGCTTTTTGTACGTCTGATGTTAATAACTTTACCCACGACAGCGGCTACCCCTGCAATTAGTTCAGTGTAGACCATATTACTGCTATCACTACTGAGTTTTATGACCTGACTATACGAGGCGAATGTCATGAGAGTACGATCATCGTGGAAATGAGACTTTAGAGATAGTAAGACTAAGTACCATCTGGTCCAGATTTAAGACTGAAGTTTTCATCTTCATCCTAGCAGAAGCTACAAGATCGTTCTTAACATGACGCTCTTATATTTTCTTGTTTCTCTAGATTATACTTTACATTGTTTATCCTACCATTCTCTTCTTTGACTTAACTAGAAACCAGATTTGTCTTATCCTTTCCTCCATATTTAGGTTACGTTTTTATCTTTGTGCTTATTAGATTAAAACTTGCAGATTTTGTTCCTACTTCTACCGTGCTTCTTTCATCATTTCACATGTTAAGCATCCCGTCGTTTTCCATTTCCAACCATTTCCTAAATGTACTTTGTTTCTGTCTTCGCCACTAACTTTCGGTATAGTCACCATAACTAATAGTCTTTCCGAAACGGACTTGGTAGTTTTCGTTCTCGCCTATTCTTCGAATGTTCTCCATAAGGTTCAAGTCCTCGGTGGACTATTTGAACATCTTTTCCTGCTTTGGTCTGTACATTGCTTATTAACATACGTTTCATAAGATTCGATGGGAAATTGTACGAAAAACACAAATTTCCTCGAGAATTGCATCCTAGATCGTACGAAATCGGCGTACTAACCTCCATTTTAATTGTATTACTCGTTGAAGTCGAACAGCGTCGGCTTTCCAACACCAAACATGTAGCTGTCTCGCGAACACCGCAGATCGTGGGAAAGCAAAACGAACTGCATAATAGAGCGGGGAAATCTTCGCCATCCACATCACCTACCACAGAGCGAGACGGCAACTTTGTTGTCGAGTTCTACCGATTTCAGTCGCGATCTCATTCCGACTCGTTTCGTTCCCGGCTCATTAACTCCTCTGGCATAACCAGTGCTGATTGGCGTATGCGCGCGTGCACCAAAAAAGAACGTTTCGACAGGAAGACGACAATACGACATCGGAAGTGCTTTACGTTCCTTTACAGGTGAGAGAGTGCGGCTTCTTGGAATAACTTCCGACGACGAGAAATTGCCGAACTACCTCGATCGCTCACCAAATTAACTTATTGGCAGCGCGGAGAGGTAATGGAGAATTTAAATCATGGTCGTGGTGGTGGCGAGAGCGCCTGTTAATGGCTCTATCAATCCGAATCACCCTACTAACCGACTGAGATTCGGGCGTCGGGAGGAATTCGTGAGTGTATAAAATTTGCGTTAGTCTTGAAGTTAATTGAGATTATTTTACATAGATCATAATTAGCGATATACAAAACTTTACAGGCAGTAATTCTTTTCCAGGTGGTTGATGCTATACCTTTTAGGCCGCCAATTTGTTAAATCATCGTTTAAATCGTTTATGTCTTAATTTCTCATTTGACGCAATAACAAAAGCACACCCCAAAGGGAAGAGACAAGGTGCACCTCTGTCAGGAACCAACGTTTCTTGCTATTTTCGACGTGATGTGAGCGGTTGAAAAACATTTTGCCGTGCGGAAGATACCGTGCTTTTAATTGGATTGGATCGAGGCAGTTCACAATTACTTTCAGTATTTTGATAGGCCACACACATATAAGCTCTTTTGCAGGCCTTTTACATCCAGAGCTTTGTTACACGTTTCCAACTATTTCTGTCCGTAGCCTTCCTTTTCGAGTCTGCTATTCCCTTATCCTCCAGCTCCTCTAGCATTGCCTTTTACCATCTTTTCCTGGGTCTTCCTCTCCTTTTCTTATATCCTGGTGTTTTCCATGCTATTTTCCTAACCGTTCTATTTTCGTTCATTCCCTCCATGTGGCCTTGCCACCGTAATCTATCTGTGATTTTTTGTAGACCCCGTAGACCTCTTCATTTGTTCTTCTTACATAGCCATCTTCGGCCTTTTTCCCTGCTATTACCCTTCGGAGTATTTTCCTTTCCCGTCTCCTTACTATTTCCTTGGTAGATTGGTTCAAAACCCATGTCTCGTATCCATATAATGCCGTCGGTCTGATTACGGTTTCGTATAACCTAATTTTCGTGATCCTCGACACCTGTTTTGTTCTTAGTAGGTAATTCATAATTCCAGCAATTCTATTAGGTTTACTGAGTTTGGCTTCAATTTCCTGTTCTTCCTCGCTCTTGTTCCTTATCCCTACTCCCAAGTACACAAACTGATCCACTTCCTCGAAATGTATTCCTCCCAAATGTGTACATACTTTGAACTCTACTCCTTCTTTACTAGCTCTTTCTACTTTACTTAAATTTTCTCTTCATTTATTTGCAGTCCTAGCTACCATGCCTCCTCTATCAATCTTTGTGTTTCTTTGAGTTCCTTTCCGTCTCTGGCTATAACGGCTAGGACATCTGCGTATCCTATTATTTGGTGACCGTTATACAATATGTCTCCGTCTTTGTTGATTTCACTGTTTCTTACTGTCTTTTCCAGCACCATATTAAAGAGGAGTGTTGAAAACGGGTCTCCTTGCAAAGGGCTTTTTTTTTACTATAAGGTCTTCTGATTTCCCTCCTCTTGTTCTGCCACCTATGGCTCAGGCAAACTCGTAGGCTGTGAAGACCGATGTCAATGGCAGAAACTTCTTTCGTGTGCGCCTATTTATGTAGTAACATTTTGCTATCCATACTGTTCCGGTATTCCTACAAAAACTGGCGGTAGCAGAAGCCACGCGTTGATAAAAAAGAAATTTCGACCAATGAGCTTAGATGCACATATTTGTTATGTTTGTCAATTTGATCTTATCCTCTCATCATCGACCATTCTATTATTTGCTGTTTGGTGCAAGGGGATGAAACCTCAAAAATTACGTAAAACTTCCCCAATGAATTTTCTTATCCAGTTCCCCAACACGATCGTAAAACCAGACACTCGCCATTTTAAGGCTCAGGAAAAAATACATCCTTTCTGCGCTCTGTCTGTGAATAGACCGAGACGAACGGGAACGGCGGGGCGGAAAAAGCGGGAAGAGTCAAATAGATCATTCACGGTCGAACGTAAAGCAATTTACGGAAATTCAATTTCTTTTACACTCTAAACGCGAACGCAAAACGGGATTTACTACCGCCCGCCTTTCGCCCGGTCTGCCCCGATGTTTCTCCCTCGCTCATCGGGAACCGAGATTTTTTCTCGATTAACTCCCGACTCGGATTTGCATTATTTCGTCTCTATCGCTCGATACGCACCACCCGCACCGGACGGGATCCGGGACCGAGAACGGCGAATTAAAATAGATAGCGTATAAAAACGCATAGAATTAATTGAAGTTTTTCGCTTAATTGATTTCGACCTTGTCGTTTTATTGCGCGACGCTGATCGCCCAGGCCGGTCCAACGGATGGACGGATGGTTTTTAGCAGCATTCGGTTGTAATGGAAAGAGAGCTTTTGTGTCGCGTTGAAAACGATTGTGCCAGTAAATGGCAAGGGATGAGGAGGAAGGGGATATTCATTTTTAAAAAACGAGCAAAGGAAATGAATATCGACGGGAGACTAAAATAAATTCGGATTTATTGATACAGGATTAAATTTTCAAGGGTTTATCTACGCTTAAATTCATTCTGTAATCGTTTCTGTAAGACCACGATGAGAATTGTAAGCCTAAGTCCGAGGGTACCCCTATCCCAATCAATATGGTTTGGTTTTTTATCTGGTTTGGCGTAAATGGATAGAAATACCATAAATTACAGAAAGTTAAAAATAATAATATGGCACAGTTATAAATACAACGGAGGCTAATAATGGACAAGTGTGAAAGCAAAACTACATAGTCTCTGATATTCCGCATGTCCACCATAAAAGTCCAAACATTGCGAAAGGTTGGGTAACCAATTCTAGTGGAAAACAAAGTCAGGGTAGATGATAGTGGAAGTAATGGTCCTACGACGAACAGTAGATCGGGCAGAAGAAAGAAAAGCCAAGCTGATTCAACGAGGACGAATCCACGAAAAAGATACGATTTAAGAATATAAGAGATATAAGGAGCAAATATTAACTAATAATAAATTAACTAATAACTAGTGAAGATGAAAGTCCAAAAAGCTAAAGAACAAACATGGAATGACTTTGGACAAAAGCTGGAAAATAACAGCAAGGAGAACCAAAAACTGTTTTATAAGGTGCTTAAGTCATTGAGGGAAACCAAAACTAGTGACACATTGACGATTACGGACAGAGAAGGTGGTTTACTAAAGGAGGAGGGGGCAGTAATGAGAGGATGGAAAGAATAATTTCAGAACCTCTTGGACACCGGAAACGAAAGTGCAGAAGAAACTAACAACACCGAACAACAAGCATCACTAGAAGAGAATGTAGAAGGTAATGAGCTTGATAATATATCAAAGGCCGTCCTGAGAGGCGTACTAAAGAATATAAAAACGGCAAGACACCAGGTCATGATAAGGTCCCTGGCGAAATGTTTAAATATATGGGTAATATGGGAGAGGAAATGCTCTTACAAATATGCAACAAAGCATGGAATGAAAAGAAGGTGCCAAAAGACTGGGAAATAGGGGTGTTACTACCAATCTATCTAGCATTCATAGATGTGGAGAAGGCATTCGACTCGGTAACAAGAACTAGACTATGGAATAGCTTACAGGAAATAGGAGTTGCTAATAAATTGATCGGAGCCATTAAAAGTCTTTATAAAAATACTACCAACTATGTAATTAGGAGAAATTATAAATCCGAAACATTTAAAACATACAATGGGTTAAGACAAGGAGGAGGACTGAGCCCCACACTGTTTAATATCGATATGGATGAAATAGCCAGAAGGTGTAATGGCAGAACAAAGAGAATATACGTAGGATACAGAAAACTGCAACAAGTATCACTTTCTGAATCCGCATTCGCAGGTGACATAATGCTAGTGGCTAAGAATAATCATGGAGGAGAACCTACAAGTATGGAACGAAGAACTGCTAAATTATGGGTTGAAATTAAATAAGACGAAAACAAAACTGATGGTATTGGGACAGGAAGAAGAAACAATAGATACAACAGTTGAGAACACAAAAATAGAACAAGTTAGTCAGTTCAAATACCTGGGAGTGCTGATAGACCGAAAAGGCGATCAAGAACCGGAAATAAATGAGAGAATTGGAAACTCAATAAAACTCTATTATGCAATGAACAACAACTTTATAGGAAAAAAGAAGTATAAAAAAACAAAGATGAATGTTTACAAAGCTATCTACCGACCAACAATTACCTATAGATGCGAAACATGGATATTGTCACAAAGACAAAAAGACAAGATCCAAGCCGCGGAAATGAAATATTTGAGAAGAGTTCGAGGGGTGATCGAAAGAGACCGACTAAGAAGCGTGAAAATTAGGGAAGACCTTGAAGTTGAACCCATCCTGGAATTTATTGAAAGAAGACAACTGATCTGGTGGGGACACCTCGAGAGAATAAACAGCCAAAGACAAGTAAAGAAAAATGGGAAGTAAAAAGAACGAGAAAGATGAAGCGGGGAAAACCTAAAGAGACCTGGAACAAGGTGATAAACAAGATATTGGAAAGAAGAGGACTGACATGGAACGAGGGAAGAATATTAGCGACGAATAAGAAGGACTGGCATAAATTGATACACGGTTACAATTAGACTAGGAATTGCCCCTACACCTCATTGGTAAAAGGGTTTTTGATTATATTATATATATATATATATATATATTAGAGGATTTTTATACAAAATTAGCAAAACCCCACAAAGAGAATCCAAAACTATTGTATGGTATCTCGAGACGGATGAGAATCCCATAAACAGCGACACTAAAAATATAATAAATAAAAGCGGAAAACTTCTTACTAAAGAGGAGGATATGATGGAGAGGCGGAAGGAATATTTTGAAGATTAATACGAGGATACGGGGTTACAGAGGAGGACAAATATACAACAAGTAATACAGCAACAAACAAGAAGGGAGGAGAAGGAGATGACAAGGAAAATCAAATAATGAGAGAAACGATAAAATTTATAAATCAAAAGTAAAGTGAACAATTGTTTGATCTTACAGTAAAGGCACCTTAGATGACAAAATAAGTGAAAAATTTGCTAAAATAGGTCGATTATTCAATGCCATAAAATCTAAGTTCTTAAATAAGAAGGAAATTCCATCAGGAGTCAAGGCGGAAATAGTACAACCAAACTTATTCCTTAACTGTGAAAGCTGGAGTGCAACGGATAGACAGAGAACTAGGCAAATATGCGGTATGATGAGTCATATGTCCTGTTTACAATGTAATATTATATTACAGAGGATAAAAGGACAGATAACTCATCATACCGCATATTTGCTCAGTTTAGTGATAAGACGCGTGATGCAACATCCAGTTTCCCTTGATGTTTGGCCTCGCACCCATAACCTCTTTTTCGAAGTCTTTCAGAAACCTTTCGGTAAAACCCAATTAACTCTTAAGTCTTCATGAACGATTCCCTGGCTATTAAAAAAGCAAATCAGCAATCTGATGAACGGTGATTTAACTCTCTACCCCGATCATGCTAACCTTAAACCAATGATCTGAACGCACAATATCCCATACTCTGTCAAAATTTGCATCGGTTCTTGAAACAGAAGCCTTTCCGTTGCGATGTTCATTTTTAGTCGTTTTTTTCCCGTCTATAAATGTCTTAAACCACTGAAACACCTGTGCCTTGGACAAAATACTATCTTCGTAGGCCGGTTGAAGTTTAGAAAATATTTCCGTTGCATTGTGTTCAATTCTGAACCAAAAACTGATCGCACAGCGTTACTCGAAATTCACTCATTGTCAGAACGCTCAAACAAAACTTGCTTCACTAAAACAATCGCTACGGACAAACAACGTGACTCTAGCAAGTTCCAACTCGCACTGATAGCGTATCACCTGCCTACCCTCCAAATCTTGCGTCAACAGTATTGCTCAATCGAGCATTTCGCTACTAGTCTCACTACTTTATTTTATTTACCCACCTTGTATATGAAACAGTAAATATGTACTTATTTTTCTCTCTTAAAGGGTATATAATTATGAGAACCGTTAAGTGTGTCTGGCACACCTGTTCTATAATATAACTCCAACTTTTCTCTGGGGTTGTGTCTACCATTCATAATAATCCAACGTACGAGATTTTTTGAAATTAAAGTCTTAATATTGTTAATCGGAGACAAAGAAAGAGATGCTTGATATGATTACTTCTGGGCAAAGGGAACTAGGAGAACAAGTTAAAATAGTGAAAATAAAACAGATAATGGGATCTACTATCAGAGTAGCAGATCAAAAATAAATGTCGGGAAAATGAGATTCTTACGAAATTCAAAGGCAAACTGAAACGAGATCGAATAGGAAATGAAACATCCAGACGAGAACTTCAGATTGAACCAATAGAAGAAGAGATAACAAAAGACAGCTGAGGTGGCTTGGTCACGTATTTCGGATACCAGAGGAAAGAAAAACAAAGCATGTGTATGAAACGAAACCACAAAGTGAAAGCAAGAACGGCAGACCCGGCGAAAAGATCGAACAACAGAATAGGACAAAAAGTGGAGAATATATATCTTGAAAAATAGAAAAGAAGTAGCAAGAGGTGGGAAGAGATATACAAAACGAGAGTGTGAAAACTCCACCGCCTTACTCTTCATGGTATATAGGCTTAGCATTAAGAAAAAAATAGAGAGAAGAAGAAGATCAAAGATAGTCTATGACGTCCTCTTCAAGGAGTAGCTTAGATTTTTTGAAATTCGGTTACCAGACGGCCAGCCAGTTAACAGGCGGAGTGCAACTCCGGTATTAGGGTAATCTACTCTACTTTACTCTTAGTGGTTACTTACTAGAGTACTTGCATGTGAGGTACACGTGTTTTCGTGGCTCTGTGAGTTTATGGTTGATGATAAGTTAATTGGTTTGTTAAAAACTTGTGTTTTACACCATTTTGAAGTTTGCGTTATTTTCTACTCGTGAGTATTAAGTAAAATTCAAAATTCTTAATAAGGTTCCTGCTTTAAGCAATTTTACTTGAATTCGGTGCACGTATTTGTTTCTTGCACTTGCATTTTTGTTTTATTTCTTTTTCAATATAGTATCTGGCATACAATATTTTCGATCTCCTTTTTCCATCTGTCTCTGTTGCTGATCCTCTCCGTTGCCCATTCTTTCCTGTGTAAGTTTGTTTTGAAGCCCCTGAGACGGGCAGCTCTAGGGTGAAGTGTGTGTGTGTCCCCGTTAGATCCTTATAGTTTCTTTGCAATACTTGCTGTAAAATGAACAAAAAATGTACCTGCTGCGGCTCTAACGCCGAGCCACATTTAATTGTTAATTGTGCAATTTGTGACCACTGTTATAAAATTGATTGCGTAGATATTTCAAAAGCTGAAGCGCGAAAAATTCACAACAAAACTTGTCTTGCTTGGTCGTGTTCTGACTGCGCACGTATGGGTAATGACCTTAATAGCTTGAAAGCTGTAATCGTCGGTTTGCAAAATCAAATCAAGCAGTTTGAATCTAAAATATCTTCCGGTCTTGGTTCTGAATTAGATGTTCTCTACAATAATGAAAAGATTATATCTGAATTATCCGAACGGCAACGTCGTAGTACTAATTTAATTATTTACGGTCTTATCGCAACAAAGCGTGGTTCTAAGCGAGATCAGGAAATAGATGATAAACTGTCAATTAATGAAATATTGAATCACTTAAGTATACCTATTGATGATGTTGCACCAATTCGCTTAGGTAAGTTCGATATTACCAAGCCGATTATGAAACGTCCTATTAAGGTTCGTCTGCCATCTGCCGATTCTGTGTCAACAGCTTTCCGAAATTGTAAAAAGCTTAAAAACTTCGAAAAATACCGCAATATTTCAGTGTCTAGCGACAAAACACAGATGCAGCGTAAATTATACCAGCTAGTTAAGTCTGAGTGTGAACGACGTTTAGAGAGTGGAGAGACAGATTTGGTAGTGAAATATAAAAACGGCATACCAGTTGTTACTTCGAGCAACTTGACACAGGGAAACTAGTTGGCCCCAACAGTAACATCGACACGCAATTAGGCATATATTACCAAAATGTACGTGGGATTAGGACTAAACTTAATTTAATATATGAGTATTGTTTTGTTTGTGATTTCGATATCATAATTTTCACTGAGACCTGGTTATCCGCTGATGTTGAAAATAGTGAATTCGTACCTCCATCTTATACTGTTTTTCGTAAGGATAGGAATTGTGAGGCTGCTGGGTTGAGTGGGGGAGGCGTTGTTCTTATTGCGGTTGATGCAGCTATATCATGTGAAATCATTGAGCATGCTTTCTCTGACAACTTTAGCCCTCTGATTGATGTTATTATCGCTAAGTGCACTTACAGGAATTTCCGCTTTATGGTTGTGGCAGTGTATGTACCACCATATTTGTCGGCAGACGACATTACTCTCTTCCTTGAGGCTCTTGAGCTGGTAATTTCAGATGTTCCACTAATGTTGGTCGGCGATTTCAATGTAAGAAGTTACTTTCCTCCAAACGTTACCGATCCTAAATATATATCTATAAACAATTTTACTTTATCCATGGGTCTTGACCAATTTAATAGCGTTCTCAATATTAACTCACGCCTTCTTGACCTCGTGTTTTGCAACATTGATTCTCACATGTTAGTCAATCACTCTACTGATCCTATTGTTCCTGAGGACTCATACCATCCAGCGTTGCATATTTTCTTAAGCGTACCATGTGCATCTTCAATGAAATGTTTTCCGACGAATACCAATCTACGCTTCAACTTTTCTCGTGCTAATTTTAATACTCTCTACAGTGACATGTTCGATGCCGACTGGAACTCTGTTTTGAGCGCGGAGGATGTGAATACAGCTGTCGACCGGTTTTATCAAACATTGTACAGAGTAGTGAGTAAATCTGTTCCGACCTCTCAGTATAGGCCTACTTCTTATCCTGCTTGGTTCAGCAAGCCTCTAATTAATAAACTTAAAATGAAGAGTTACTGAGAGTGGGTAACTACTGGTAGCCCTAGGTTTTATGATGATTTTGCGCGATTACGTAAGCTTACTAAACAAGAAATAAGCATCTGTCACGCAGCCTATCTCAATAAAATTCAAACTAATCTGAGATCTGACCCTAAAGCATTTTGGCAGTATATCAATACAAAAAAGAGTCAGTCACGCATTCCAGGGCAGTTGTATCATGGTGATACAAAGTTCAGCGAACCACAAACTATAGTTGATGCATTTGCCGATGCATTTGCTAAATATTTTATACCTAGCAACGAGATCCGTATTTCTGATACTTGCTCCCCTCACGATTCTTTTTGTATACAAACTATTACTCAGACAGAGGTTGTTAACAGCATCGTTAAACTTAAAAGTGGTTCTATTGCCGGTGAGGATCAAATTCCTTCATTCTTCCTAAGAGACTGTCGTATGGTTCTAGCTATCCCGCTATGCGCTATCTATAACTTATGTATAAAATCCGGTGTCTTTCCAATGGTTTGGAAGATTGCTAGAATTACGCCAGTTTTCAAAAAGGCAAACCAGAGATTATCACCAACTATCGACCAATTTCTGTACTGAGTAATTTCTCAAAGGTTTTTGAACAAATTTTATATGATTCCATTTACAGTAGTATCAAAATCAAATTGTCTTGGCACCAACATGGTTATATGAAGGGTAGGTCAACGGTTACTAATCTAGCTTGCGTAACACAAACGATTTGCGAGACTATTGATCAGCGCTCACAGTTGGACGTCATCTATACCTGCCTTTGATTCTATTGATTTTTCCTTATTGATTCAGAAGTTGAGTGCTATCGGCTTTTCCGCTTCATTGCTACAATTAATGGCATCTTACCTTACTGGCAGAATCAACTATGTAACTTACAACGGCTTCTCCTCCAAGCAATATTTAACAACATCTGGCGTCCCGCAGGGCTCCAATTTAGGGCCGCTGCTGTTTTTGGTATTTATGGATGACCTCTTGCAAACATTGACGTGCCGTTATGTAGCGTTTGCAGATGATTTAAAAATATTTCATAAAATTGAATCCCTTCATGATGCCAGGCTTCTACAAGAGAATCTAGCAATTATTAGCGGTTGGTGTATCCACAATAAACTTCACCTTAATGTTGATAAATGCTGCATCGTCAGGTATACCCGGAAAGTATCGAAGATTATCTATGACTACAGTCTCCATTACCAACTCCTGTCCTCATCGGATACTGTAAGAGATCTTGGAGTATTGTTTGATGATAAACTTTGTTTTGGTCAACAAATTACATCAGTGTGTAATAGTGCGTACAAACTTCTTGGTTTCATTCTTCGTAACACACGAACATTTACTGATTGCGCTGCTATTAAAACTCTTTATTATGGATTAGTTCGGAGTAAGTTAGAATATGCAGCGATCATATGGTATCCTCACTATACATCTCAACAACTTCGACTTGAGCGAGTGCAGCGACGTTTCTTAAAATTTTTAACATTCAAGGAGACTGGTGACTATCCGAGGAGGAACTACGATCATACACAACTGCTTCTGTCACACGAATTGTCATCACTTCATATGCGCTATCAACGCACTAGTGCGGTGTTTCTTTACAGACTCATTAACAACAGGATTGACTGTCCTGAGTTGCTTTCTTGCGTACCTTTTTATGTGCCTGCCAAAAAGTCGCGTAATATATGTTCATTTTACTTGGATTCTATAAGAACAAACGTCATGTACCTAGCGCCCATAACACGTCTGTGTCGTTGTGGTGATATGTTATATAAAGACATTTTTGTGGAGATTTAGTTTAATATTACGTATATATATAAGGTAGCACATATATGTATGTACCTATGTATAGTTATAGAAATACTTTAATATGAGGACGGGTGTATCTCTTCGTTCTATTGTTGCATATTGTTCTTTGCTTAGTGTATTTAGCTTGATTGTGTGTGTCCGTTGTGGTTTTGTACTGTTGGGCACGAAATAAAATATTATTATTATTATTATTATTATTACTTACTACTATAAATCCTAATTCTGGTTTCGAAGGATAACAATAGGGTAGTGCGTAGCTTTTATTCTGTTCTGGAGGGAAGTGATGCGCCACTGGTAGATATCAACCCCAAAATTACAACAAAACACTAATGGATCTCAAATCAATTGTATGAGTCCAACAGAAAAAGTGCGTAACAGCGGAATGTAACGGATTAGTTACGTGTACCTAATATGTAGATGATTTTCTTCTAACAAATTACGAAATTTAATTTAGATGAGTAATATTTCAAAATGGAGACCTTACCGTATAAAAACGACGCTTCCTCACAAGCTTATTATGAAAACCGGAAGATATACACCTATAACCCGTAAATTATTACGTTAGGAAAATATACTATTTAGATTTCAATTTTTAATTATTCTCAAATAGCTAAAATAGCACGAAAATAATCCAAATGCAGTCAAAAACCACAAAATGCTTCAGCTAATTGAGAAAATCTTCTAGAACTGTTGTCGCCTCGCCGGATTGGAAACGAAAGGGGCAATTCGTGAGCAAATGGTATAAAGTTAGTCGGAGAGCGTATTGTAGAAGAGTTCTGTCTCTCATCAAACTATGAACTTAACCTAAGAGATATCAGATAGCACCATATGTCATTTGAAATCGATACCATTGATATCAATGATCAAAATAATACATTTTATTGTTATTATTATTTTATACTATCATTGACACGTAAGAAGTCATACACAATTTGTCTTGCCACTTAAAGTTATTGCATGATTTCGTCTTTACCAGATTCTCGAAGAATCATATTACATGAGTTGTCCATTATTCGAGCTAAAACACTGAATCATTAATTTCAAACGTAACCCCTTGTAAACCGATCCTACCGCTTGGAAACGTAAACTTGCTCTTAGATGGGAAGCGGCATCGTCCAATTCTGATTTACATACGCGGCGCGGTTTCGGGCACCTCGCGAACCGTTTGCGGTCCAACTTCATCCGTACACATGCATACGAGTCGCAAATTCGCCCGCTCGACCATGATTTATGACGTCGAGTAATTAAAGTCGACACGTAGTCGCTGAATTAATTGTGTTCGTCGATTTGCATTGCACGTAAAGCGCGAATTGTCTCGCCGGGGACGCTGCGGTTATGGTTTCGGAGAAAGAAAAACTACGCGACACGGCTACGCGGGTGAATAATTTGGACGCGGAACGCTCGCTGTCGGAAGTACATTTTGTGTCTAGCCGTCGTGAAGGCTGCGTAAACGAAGGAGGAAAAGTTTTCCAGATAACGTGCTCAACCGAAATGTTGTTTTAGATAGTAAATTCTGCGACATAAACGGTGACAAGGATATCAATATAACACACTGAGAAAGTGAGCTTCTGATATCGTAAATCCTCAGCTTAACTTGCTCCATCAGTTTCTTTGTAGAATGATTTTTTGTCTTCGTTCTCCCAAGTAAATTTTCCTATTTAATCACCTCCTAAACGAAGTCAAAAGCCTCCTTTATCCCGAAACCGCGTCCCATCCTAAAAGCAACAAATTCGCTTCCCATCATAACACCGACCCGCTTAACGTCGCCATTTTACTGCTTGCGTCGCTTAAAACATGCATTTTCACTCGCACTAAAACATCTTCCGCGCTAAACTCCGTTTACAGCGTCGAAGACGCTCGCCGCGCCGTAATCTCTAATATTGTATGTATCTCCGTCTCCGTCTTCTTCTTTTTGTCATCTTCCCTCGGACGTAAGATGTCTATTCCGACTTTAATTAACTATTTCCGTACCGCGTTCGCTGCCTCACCGTCGAACGTTGCGCGAGACGGGGGTGAACGGCTAGAACCGCTTTAATCACCATTTACCGCAACCTGGCAGTCAAGCACCGGCAAAACGTCAAAACTTTTCACTTACGTATTCGACGCTGGAGGACCCCTACGAGTCGTAACGTGACGTAGAGTTTCGAGGCGGGTTTTTGAGGGAAATCCTGTGACGAGAGGAATATGACAAATACTCGCAGGAATTTGTACGTTAAGGTGAGAAAGTAATTACAGGAAAGGTATAATCCCAGCGGATGCCGATCTTCGCTTAAAAATTAACCATTACTGCTGAAAAACTTCAGATCACCACAGAACCACGATGACCACCATGAAATGGTGAATTAGAAATAAATAGGAATTAAGACCAATGTGTTGTAGTCCCCAAAGAGGAAATTCTTCCAGGATTCGCCTCCATTTGTCCGATAAATGTATCGGACCAAATGTGGTTGATATTGGGTTCAAAACTTGCTTTCCAAAACTACATCTCTTAGAGTGTTGAAAGCCCAATCTTGATCTAAGGACAAAGTTCCTTCTTTACATGTCCTACCTCGGTCCAATTGTTACATACGCTATTTTCTCTTGCTCCATCCCGGTAGAATCTCACAACCAATAGATCGAAATAGTCCAAAACAGTGCTCCGTAGTTTATCACGAACGAGAATCGTGATGTAAATGCCCTTACTCTGATGGATTATATCGTGCAACTCAGCACTAGGATAAGAATTAGAACAGCCCAGGAGCTCTTGGAGAAATGAATTAACAACGATAGGTTTCCGTAGGAGCAAACTTACAGCCCTAATGAATTGGCTCTAAATCAGACAGAAGGTATTCCTTTTGCATGGATACATTGCTTTCAGCATGGAAGCATATGTTGGATACTTTTTGCGACCCGAGTAAAGCGTTTTACTGCGTACAGCACGAACTGTTGCTTAGGAAGCTAAAGAAATATAATTTCGATCATTTAAGGATTTGCCTTGTGAGATCGTATTTATGTAATAGAACGCAAGATGTAAAATGCAAAAACACATCTCAGTAGGTGTACCGCAGAGATCCGTGATAGGACCTTTGTTATTTTTGATATATATATTAATGATCTTGCATGTACTGTCTCTTGTAATTCAATCATATTTTACGCCGATGACACTACTATATGTTACGGGAATATTCAAATGCTCAGCGTAGCAAAGAGTCGTGCAGCACTTGCGAAAACCAAATTTTGGTTTGCGTACAATAACATGAAGCTAAATGCAGAAAAGGCAACTTCTACGATTTTTCACTAAACAATGTAAAAGGTTTCGTGAATCTCGAGTTTGTCAGGTTTGTCGGTATCGTTCTGGACCCTTCTCTTTCAAGGGATCACCATACTTCTCATCTGGCCAAAAGACTGAACAGCAGTATTTTTCTTTTGCGCAATCTAAAACTGAACGTGACAAAAAATATTCTTTTGACAACTTATCATTCACTATTCCATTCGTTAATATCGTACGCTATTTTGGCTTGGGGAAATTGTTCTTCATGGGAGAGAATTTTTCGACTACATCGTAAAGCTGTCAGAGTTGTTGACGGTTTGAGGTACAGAGGTGATTGCAGAGACTCATTCTCTGGATTAAAGATATTGCGTTTTCTCTGCTTATTTATATTTGAATGCATGATGTATGTCCACCACAATTTACGTAGTTTTATAAATGATAGTGATGCGTACAATCATTATACTAAAAACAAAGACCTCCTCGTGCCTAAATTCTGCAGATTAATGAAAACCCAAAAAACTATAGACTTTATTGCTGTTAAATTTTACAAAAAATTACCAAATAACGTACGGGAATTACATACGACTCAGCAATTGAAAATGTGTGTGAAAAAGTATCTCATCAGTAGCGTATTTTATTCCTATGGTGAGTTCCTTGACTACGATCTGTCAGACACTGATTTTGATTTGTGTAGTTAACATTTGGCTTATGGTTTTAGTTTATTTATTTTACTAATTCCGTTATTTACACATAATTAATAACATAGTAATTAGATCATAGTTTTTAAATGCAAAATTGTAATATGTGTAACAATTTGACTACATGTTTCTTCTGAAAAACTGTACATATGTATTGACTTATGTAAGTACATTACTGTAGGGAACACCAAATATAAAAAGTCCCGCTACCATTTTGATTGCGCGCTATCTTGGTTATGTGACGTTTAGCTCAGTTTCGCTTTAACCATTGTGTTGTGTAGACGTCCAAATTTTATGATGGATAAATATACGCCACAAGAACGAGCAGAAATGGTGCCAATATTTATTGAAAATATTCGTTCCATTATTGCCACTCAGCGGAAATTGCGTCAAAAATATCCTAATCGTCCAGTGCCTCACAAAACCACAATTTATCGTTTACATGCGAATTTTCGACAGTACGGTACAACAGCAGACAGGCCTCGTTCTGGAAGACAACGGACGTCTCGTAACGCTGAAAATGTGGCTCTGGTGCGCGATATTGTTGCAGAGTCTCCAGAAACATCAAGTCGGAGACGTGGTTCCCACTTATACATTTCTGCATGCAGTTTAAGGCGAATTTTGAAAACTGATGTGAAAATGTTCCCGTATTAAATTCCATTAGCCCAAAAATTGCTACCGAGAGATCCTGATCAACGAGTTGAGTACAGTAATGCAATCCTAAGGCTGTCCGATGAAATTGAAGATTTCTCGTCTAAATTGATAATGAGCGATGAAGCCCATTTTCTTCTCAGTGGCCACGTCAATAAACAGAACAGTCGGTTTTGGGAAACACAGAATCCTCAATTAATTCATGAAACATCATTGCATCCACTAAAAACAACTGTATGGTGTGGTATTCATGCTGGAAACATCATTGGTCCCTATTTTTTTGAAAATGACCAATGTGTTGGATTTACTGTTACTGCTGAACGGAACCAAGACATGATTCGAAATTTTCTTGTGCCTGAAATGGAAGAGCAAGGACTAGAGGACATGTGGTTTCAGGAAGATGGAGCCACCGCACACACAGCTCGTTCAACAGTTCAATTATTGAATGACGTTTTTCCACGAAGACTAATTTCGCGAAGTGGCGATTTCGCATGGCCAGCCAGATCTCCGGATTTAACAGCACCAGACTTTTTCTTATGGGGTTTTTTAAAATCAAAAGTTTATGTGAATAAGCCCCAAACGATTCAACATCTGAAAGACAATATTCGTCACGAAATTGAAGAAATTCAGCCTGAGACTTCATGTAGGATGTCATGTAAAATGCCTTAAAAAGAGCCGAAAGTTGCATAGCGAATCGCAGTCACCATTTAGCCGATATAATTTTCCAATCATAACGAAAAGGAAATGTAAAGACCAAATAAACTTTTTATGAAAACCAAACTTACTTATCTTTTCTTTGAGCAAAGTTATAGGCAATCAAAATGGTAGCGGGACTTTTGCCCCACCTTGTATTATTATTATTATTATCATTATTATTATTACATGAAGACGAAAAGCATTAGGGTATCTACCAGCCTTGGACAAAACCGATAAACCACAATGACCACCACCAACATCATTGTCAAGTTTGATGGTGCTACTACTTTGGCGACACAAACGTTATATTTTTTTGTTAAATATAGTGAAGTGTTTTTACTCTACGATTTCTATTTATTCTCACTTCCTTTAACCTACATCTGGTACACCAATAATCGTTTAAATTGATACAATCTGGCTGTCGTTTTACCCCCTACATACCTCAACTTCCTGTATCATAACAATTATACCCCGTGTAAGCAGTCCCAAATACATACTACAGAATGGAAAGCCCGAAACCCGATTGAAATTAAAGCCGTACAAATCCAACGAACAACGATTAATCCGGGGAAAATCCCCACCGTTGAATCGATCATCCCTTCGTATAATTAAAACAGCAACAATACCTACACGCAATAATAGCAACGGCGCCGCGGCATCCATACGTATGTCGCGCGACGATTCTGACCCGAGAACCTCATAGGATTAGGATTCCCGGGCTAAATTTTGATGGTCGAACAGACCCGTTGACATAGGGGGCAGTTGCAGCCACCCTTCGTGACAATATGTACGGACGGGGCACTCTTAATTGATTGGACAAATTTTGGCACTTTTATCGGATTTCCCGTGTCGATGCCTTGGGACGGCGCATTTTTTTGGGATGGGCAGGGAGAAAACAGAAATTATTTATGCGAACGTTGCGTTGACGAATAGGCGCCGTAAAGGACTCGGTTATAATTTATGTTGGCGAAATGTTTGAGCCGAAAATAATTTTAATTGGCTTTTTCGCTTCGAATGTTTTTATAGGGTTTTGAAAGAAAGATGCGCTTTAAATATGCAGGTTATACCGAAATGTTAGCATTCTTCTAATCATCCAATAATGACGCACTTTATACCAAAATATCTAGAAAAAACAAAGGGATGAGTTTGCTATTATATTCATTCTCTTCATTCCATAATTATTTGTTCGAAGTTTAATATTAGAATAGTAATAGATTGTACGGGACATGATTCACTAAAAACGCTGCCAAAACTTCAAACTGAAATTCTGCACATTTTGCATAGCACTAAAAGTAACTTTAAAATGTAACCACTGCCTCTACCAGGAAAAAGAGAAGTCGAGTATTGCATTCGTATTTCTAATAAAAGTACCATTTGCAGCAATTAAATACCGAAACTGGTGTGAAAAATGTGGTTTATTACAAATCTGTTACAATTAACTTTTAGTTTCTTCAAAATACTCCCCTTTTCTTCTATCCACCATTGCATACATTTTTTCCATTGTTAAAGCAATATCGCAGCTTATCAACTGTCACCTCTTTCAACAAATACGAGGTATGAGGATAAAGTAATGAAAGTAGTAATGTAGTATTCGATTGGGCAACACTAGCGACGCGGGAGGCAGGTGAACATGTGATGGGTACACCATCACTGTGACTTGGAACTCGCTAGAGTCGGATTGTTTGTCCGTAGCGATTGTTTTAATGAAGCGGAGTTTCCTTGTGCGTTCTGATAATGCGTGGCACAAACTTCGAGCAACAGTGTCCGATCAGCCAACCAAGCACCAGAGCATGGAATGGTACATTTCAAGCTCTCCAAAGCCAAAAAGAGAATCAAGAATGATCAAGTCAAAGATCAAAAGAATTCTGATTTGTGTTTTTTAATTACCAGGGAATCGTTTACAAAGAGTTTGTGCCTTCAGACCAAGGGATCAATCAACAAATTCACCGAAAGGTCCGTTAAAGACTTCGTAAAGGGATCATCCGCGTGATACCAAACGTCAGAAACAACTGGATGTTGCATCACGACAATATGCCTTGTCACACAGAAGTTTTACTAAACCGCTTTTTGCCAGTAAGAAGATTTCTATGGCGTCTCAGCCTTCTTATGCCTCCGGCTTAAGTGCTTGTGACTTCTTCCTCTTTGCGCGGTTGAAACAACACCTGAAGGGGCGTCGTTTTGGGGAACTGGATGACATCCAAAAGGCTATAACCGACCAGTTGATCGTCATTTCAGTATCTGAGTTGAAGTGCTGCTATGAGGAGTGGTAGAACCGTCTCTTGTCCTATGTGGCTACCGAAATCAGTTACTGTGAAAGGGAGAATATTGAATTCTATTTGAATAAAACAAGTGAAAAAGTGCTTTGTGTGTGTTCCCTTCGATGCATTTTTACTTCGGGAACAGGTAGAAGTCACATGGAGCGAAATCTGGTGAATACAAAGTATGGTTGAGCACAGCAATGCGTTTTCTCGCACAAAACTGTTTTACAGATAGGGCATCGTAGGCTGACACGTTGCCCTGGTGAAGACCAAACTAACAAGCAAGTACGACAAAGCCAAGTGTGTTCCAGAAGCATTAAGGTGATACGCGACCCTCCTACTCGCGACAAGTCTGAAGGATAGGTGATGCCCAATCTGATTATTTAATTGACCACATCGTACATAGTTACTAGAAGAACTCAAGATCACCGTTTCCGTCCAAACTTGCAGCATGTAAACGTCTTTAACTTCCTCCATTATCGTATGACTTCTTCAGGTAGCAACATCTATAAGTTTGAGTTTGATCTTCCCAGTAATACGACTAGTTTTACCCTCTCAGTTAACTCCGATAGTGATGTCTATTATTCTCCTGAGTACAAGGAACTATGCCGTCTTATTAACTTCCTGTGTGCTTTGTCCAAGGTGTTTGCCAAACTATTAGAAAAGCAAATCCGGGAGATTACTAATCTAAATAACTTCCTAAACTGTGTTTCAATCACGTTTTAGGGCTGGGAATATCCACTATTAGAGATAATGCTTTCAGTGCTGGGTCTGGCTTGACAGCTCGTCCCTCTTCACTTCATTATCGTATATTTTTGACATAGTTAATCACAACCTTTTATGTAGAATCTTATTTTCTATTGGATTTCGTACAGATGCTGTATCCCTGATTAATTGTTACTTATCTAATCATACTCAGCAAGTTCCTTTATCTAATGTCTTGTGGGACATGTAACTTAATGTTTATGTGTTTATGTGTTTATGTGTAGCACCAAGATCAATTCTGGGTCCACTTTTATTCGCAGTTTATATTTCTCGCTTACATTCGGTCTTCAAGGACTATTTATACCTATATTTACTCCTTTAGATATTTTAATTTATGAGATATGGTGAAAAAATAACTGAATTATAGACCAAAATCTTCTTACTGTAAAATTGTAGAAAGGAAATATTCTCTTAGCTTTTACGTCATCTACGGACCCAAAATATGTATTCTTTAACGTCAATTTCACCTTGAGAATTAAAAAACTTGCATTGAACACGATCCGGCAAATAGAGACAATAACAATACAAGTTCAAGTTTTGTTGCAAACTCTTTGGCTAACAAACCACAGTATGATGGGGCTTTGTCTTCGTGAAAAGTTCGCAAATCATTCATACACAACTCAGGTCTCTTTCGTAGTTCGCGAAGAGGTATACGAAACAAGACGATATGAATGCTTGCTTGGAAGTCGAAGAAAGCGATCATCATAGTATCACCTGTGTAAGGTCTCTTAGCAGATTACCAAAAGCTTACTAAGGTTAACACACTGATCAATTTTACTGTAGGCAGACGGAGTACATCGATTGACGTCCTACATTGTCCATTGATATCCACAACTCGGGAAATGTATTTACTTTTTGGCTAGACGTCATATTTATTGCTAATCATACCATTAGTTGTGATTTTAATAACATAATTGAATTTGGTGGATAGCATAACTTAAACATTAATGTGAATAGAATTATTAACTTTATCATTAAAGAATGATATAAATTATGCTAATAAAGATATTTTAATTATGATGAAGGAACTGTTAAAGGTTTAATTAGATTTGTAGGTCTGCAGATTAACATCAGTGTTTTGAAAACTACATCTCAACTTGTATTCAAGAAAAAATGTACAGTAATTTAAAGAGATTTCAGAGTAACAAACAATCAAATGATACTACAAAGCTTCTAGTTAATTCGGTGATGATCCACGGTTTAGTTATTGCTATGTAATTTGTGGCACCTACCTTGATGGAATTACCGCTAAACCGAACCAAACCAATTTAGCTCTATTCGCTTTATTTGTGGCTTGCGAAAATGTAAACACGTTTCGACTTAACTATTTTATCTACGCTCGATAACTATCGGCACATAATGTACTTTTATCAATATTATTACTCTCCAAACTCCTCCAAACTTAAATTGTAATCATACATATCTAGTAATACCAATGTGAAATATTCGCATGGTTCTCTGTCAACAATAATTTATCTACTATAATGTACATCTCTGTAATTCTCTTCCATCATCTCCTACTCGTCTAAAACTTTCTTTATTTTTAGCAAAAACGTATCAACCGTATGGCTAAGAGTCTGGATCACCGCTGAGGCGCCCATATAATCTTTTTTAACACATTATCCTTAAGTATCATAAAATTCTTCTGCATAAAATACATTCGGCTTCGTTCCATTTCCAGTCACATTACTAGCTTCAATCTTCTCAATGTTGCTTTAATATTCATTCTTTACAATAGATTTTCCCCATTATTACCTCCCCACGCTTGATGTTTCATTATTATTTACCCTCCTCGGAAACGATCCCTTAGTAAATTCTGCTTGTCCAGACGTTCCTTATGCTCGCGATATTAAAATTTCGAGATATCATCAGCTTAGGATTCTAGACTTTCACTAAAGAACAATAATTCAATCATTAAATAGTGCAACCGTTTCAAAAATAATTTGAATATTACTAACTGTAATGTACCCTCATTTCATCGCACCAATTCATCCCTCACTATTAATTACATTTTATTATTATTATTATAAAAATTAAATATTATTATTATTATTATTATTACACAATAAGTGGCATTGTACTTCATCGCAAGTCATTTTATCGTTCGCTATCTGAATCATGACCTTTAGCAAAATTCTTCACAGGTGTTACCCCCATCCAACCACTAGGGTCATATAACAGCCATCCTTCAACTCCGTATAATAGAAACAATATGCTTATGCCTGCTTCAGTATCATACAATGACACCATCGATTTCCACAGATTTCTTTCCCAGAACGAAAAGTATGCACAAAAACACCTAATTTCAGGTCTCCGTATAATATCTGGTAATCTGTCGAATCATCAAAGACAAAAGGATAACCAGGTAACATGCACTGTATTTTACAAATAAACCTGCCCCTTTTTCTTTTTCTCAGGGATATCTTTATCTACTTACTTCAATACACAATCCGAAAGCTCCTTTTTATACCGCTACCATAATTCACTCAACTTCACTATTGTTTACTGCCCCAGTATCAAACTAGTTGGTGGAAGTCGCGTTGCGCTTTTCGTCTGTTTCCCTTCTGAAGAAGAACTCGAAAAATAAAGTGTACCACTCGTATTGATTTAAGTTCGCGTTGTATCGTCGCGCCTCCCGCGGTTTTTACGCCCATAAATCACCGGAAATTATACGACCTCCAACAGCGGAAACCAATAAATTCGATTCTTTACTTGTCCGATTCAGTTCCGCTGTCGTAAGTATTTCTATCGGTATACTGAACTTTACACGCGGGACAACTTATGGAACTTTAAAAAGGGAAGCGAGGGTGGACAAGACGATCAGAAATGTATCACTGTTTGTTACGTCCAAAGCTTTCTTGCATTTTTTGCAACTGTCATCCTTGACATTTCCGGTTCATCATTCAAATCAAATTTTTCGTAAACTCATCTTAACATCATCTCCAACCTGCATTCACATCAAGCAACGCGTTTCTTCACCCGAGATATGGCGGACATCAACAGCGAGCTCCAAAAGTACGAATTAAAAGCGAACAAGCGCCATGAAATCATTGGAATGACCGAGCTCCTCATCGAAAGTATCGCCTCCAACGATTTTGAGACGTTCAAGCAACTCTGTGATCCACTGATGTCCGCTTTCGAACCGGAATCGATGGGGAATTTGATTGAGGGAATCGATTACCACCAGTTTACCTTCGATAATTTAGTGGGAAAAAGAAAGGTGATCAAGATCAGAGTGATCAATCCATTGGTAAAGTTGTTGGGAGAAGACGCCGCTTGTATAGCATACGTTAGATTGACTCAGTTTGTTGATCCGGATGGAAAACTATGCGTTAGCCAGACGGAGGAGACTAGAATCTGGCAGAAGAAAGATGGGAAGTGGGTGAATGTGCACGTACATAGAAGTGGTGATGATGATCGAAAGGTAATGCTTTGAAAAGTAAAAATTGGGGATATGCTTGTAGAACAAGATAATTACCAGAGAGGGAATTTCAAACTAGAGGAGCCAGAATTTGTAGGAAGAAAAGCAAGAAATCGCTTGGTAACAATATGTAGAGGATATCATATTTTGAAGAATGAGTATGCAGATGGAATGTTTTTCCTGGTTTCTAAAAGAAAACGCTAAAATTCTTATAACAGACGAAGAATGTTTGGAGTCAGGAGAAAAGGCAAGATGCAACCGCAGGTACATTCAGAAGTCTAGAGAGTCGCAGTAAATATTCTACGAAATTATCGATAAAGTCTTCGACAAGAGAGTACACTTGAAGTGGTTCACGTTCTAATGAAGAGACGATTCGCTTTCCTCTATCCCAGCAATTTACTGAGATAGAGATTCCATGCACAAAAAGAATGATAGTAATTGGAGAGGTTCCGAAAATGGAATTGCATCGTCGTAACAACATCCACAAAAGAAGACTATATTCTCGAATTTGGGTAGATTTAATTTGGAGAGAAAATGAAAGATAAACAATAAAACATGTAATTTCAACCAAGGAGAATGAAGGATTAACCACCAGCACAAGATTCTATGAATTCATCCACAAAATTTGACCTAAATAGCACGCGTTTGCTGAATAGATTAAATGGATTTATAAGTGGCAGTAAGTAAGGAGAATTCTATATTAAGCTCGCCTACGATGAAACGCCAGAAACAGAGAGCACTTCATAACTATAACGAAACACAAAAAAAATTGTAACTCGAAATAAAGATCTTATCTTTCTACTTTTGTCAATACTCCACTTTAATCCTTTATCTCCATCTTTGCAGACAACTAGAGCGAACTTCCCTTTAATATTTCTGTTTCCTTCTTCAAGGACGAAACGTTCCTCGCTCTATTCTCGCTTCGAAAGGACGATTCTCTACCCACCCACTCCGCTCTCGTCCTCCAAACCTTCGCTTATCCGAAGGAAGGATAAACTTTTACAATTTAAAAGATAAAGGTCCGCTTTTGTACGCGACCTAGTCGACGCGTAATTAAGAAAGAGAGCTTCGGTCTTGCTCTGGGATCGTAGTCGGAGAATGGAGGGACGGTAATCGCGAAATGAGAAGTGGAGTTTTATGCTTTGTTTATGTGTCGAGCGCGGGGAAGTTTATCTACGTCCATAATTTCGTCGACAATGAAAGACTCTTTTGCGCTCCGACGTTTTATTATTTGTCACATTGTTGAGATTGACGAAAGCGCTACTCTTGATGATGGGAAGAAGAGAAGCGAACGTCGAGAGATAGCGGTAACGAGGTAACGATCCATCGTATCCATCTAGCCAGATATGATGCTGTTGAACTGAATTAGGATGATGATGTAGGTGAAGACGCCGGCTAGCATCTAGAAGGAAATGTGAGTTACGATGAGGTAATAACTAAAATTGTTTTAGGTCTTAAAAGCTCAGAATGACAACAAACACTAATAAAATGCTTGGAGTTCTAAACGTTCTTTATAAACTCCATAAAATTTCATTTCAAATGCTATAGCCACAAAAATCGAAAAATGAAATGTGGTGAAAATTGTAAGTTCAATAAACCAAGCCTTTGCTTTAAAGCTTAAAACTTATTCCTGAAAGAAATTTTGTTAGAAACTTTAAATTATAAAAACTCAAAAGATTATTTCGTCTCCAAACGTATATAAATGGGATCCCACAAATATTCAAAATAATCTCATTTCAAACTCTGTAATTGCAAAAGTTCAATAAGTAGAATTTAGCGAATTTTATCGACGGTCTATGTGTTTAATAAATTACCAAGACGATTTCAACAATAAATAGCCAATACGTATACCAGACAACTATGCTTAAAGCTCTAATTGAAGAAAAAGTTAAAAACTGTTTCATACTATCCGAACTCTTTGCCATGGCGCTGATTACAGATGCGTTTTGGACTAACCATACAGGGTGCAGTAGTAGAGCTTTTTTAAATTTCGCCACGTATAAATTCTGATACGTTCTAAATGCAGTCCTGATATGATAAATGGTCCGGACAGTACTTTGAAAATTCAAACGAAATTCTAGAAAGAAAATTAGATACAATTCCAAATACTTTGTATACTCTAAAAAGTTTCGTTTCGAAAACAGTAACTTTATAATAGAAATTGGTATTTACTATTTTAGAAAGTAGGTTTGAAGCTTAAAAGCTCAAAAGCGATTTTAAATGGTTCTCGATAATAAAAAGAAAAACAAGAAATCATTCCGTACTCTATAGGTACAAATGAGATTAGTAATTAATAATTTCAAGAAGACAAACGGATATATTTCCCAGAATTTGGTTTATGCTATAAATATAACTCCAAATAAATTGTTCTAAACTTTTAAAGGTCAAAAGTAACTCAAAAGTTTGTAATCGAAACAAGCCCTCCAAAGTATTAAAAAGATCAATGCAAAAAAAGTGCATAAAAGATTTATTTTATGTTTTAGGTTCCAACTGCTCGGTAAGATCTTAAACAATTTCACTTCATAATCCAAGAATTAAAAAATAAGATTTTAGAGGAATTGGTTTAAGCTGTAAATATTTAATAAACCCAAATAAACCGTTTTTAATTCTAAAAGCTCAAAAATAGAGAAAAAGAAACGTTGAAAGATCCATGAAAGAAACATTTCTGTTTAGCGCTCTAAATATGAAAATTCAGTATTAGTTTGTGCACTACACGTACAACTGGATTGTGGGGAAATGATTTGAAAGTCCAATACTTCAGGAACTCTAAAATGTGTCGCTCCAAACTCCAGAAGTCGAAAGAAAATTTTGAAGAATTGTGATTCCCAATTACAGCAGCAACAAAATTGCCAACTTTTGAACGACAGTGATTCGGGTGGCCAAAACCATTTGGATACTCCGTATGTAGCATTTGCTCGCGAGGTAACCCACTAAGCGGACTAGAAAATGCGATAATATTCTAGATGAGTCCAGAAGATCTTGAAAACGACTAGAGAAATCTAGAAAGGAACGTTGATCCTGAGAATTTCAGTCAATTAGACAAGGTTATAACTAGTGATACTATACAAACAATAACGCGACTTAAGTGAACTTTTAAGTATTGTAATTGGTATTTGAGTGCTCTATTGAGGTTGATAAAAGGAATTTTCAATCATTTTTCGGGCTCACCTTGCGATTGACGTTAAAAATGGGATTGAACTTACGAAGGATCAAAATTGTAAGAAGATTGCGAAAATTATGTGTAAAGCACAGAATTATAGTGACAACGTCTTATAAAAATGTATTAGAGATATACAAAGTAAATTGGTGACGATATGTAGTCCACGACAACAGAAAATACTAGTAGGTAACGTCTTCATCAAGACGAAACGAGCGCTATTGAATCCAAATGTGTCACCAGTGAAATGACCGTGCTGTCGAAGTTAGATCGAAGAATGGAAATTAACCAGCAGGAGGTGGTTGGCAGTTGAAAGAATTAAAGCAAGAAATGGAAATTAACCAGCAGGAAGTGGCTGGCAGTTGAAAGGAATTAGAGCAAGAAATGGAAGTTAACGGAAAATTGTATAGAGTATAAAAATAGAGAAGTGAAGTGCAATCGCCAATATTTGATGGTACCAATTACCACGGTCAAAGAATTTAACCCAGTTTGAAACTCCGACAGGCGGACAAGGTATAAGACTACACCAAATTAAGTGATATTGAAATCACTTTAGAGATGCGTATTGGTAAGAAACACGTACATCAGGTCTACCAAGTGTAATTAAGGAGGAACGTTTAAAAGGGGGAGGTGCCCTTTTGCATGTGAAAGCATCATCGTCCATTTATTATAGGTACGAAGGAAAATTGAATAAAAAAGTTCTCGGTAGCCGTTAGCTAACGTTCAGGACATGTAAGTAGCACCGATTTAGTAGATCTTTTGCATGCCTCTCTAAAAGTAATTCTAATTAGCGATGCCTTTATGTGGAAACTAATTGTTTAGTGAGGGGAACCTATCTATCGTGCCTAGTTTCAAAGACAACCCAGAGAGACTAACGATGAATAACTTTTGATTGATAATCTGTTGGTGAAAAGCAACTAATATGCACAATTCAAAGCATAAAGTCAAGCAATATACACAAATTAATCTCTCATATTCTATCGCCAATAACTTACCCCAAATATTGTAGCCGAATTAATAGGAAAGAAGCCATAAACGGTGAAATTGGCATTATGGAAATGAAGTTGGTCAGAGAACATTACGATCTACAACAAAATTTCCATACTCAATATTGTTATAAATGTTTGTGGTAAGAAAATTTTAATATGCTCACCACATTATCCAAAGTAGCCTTCTGAGGACGGTAACTATGGAGGACATCCTTCGTCTTATTAGCCTGGAATAGAAACAAATTTATTATAGAACATTTCTTATACTCCTTAGACCAGGCATGGGCAACCTTTTTTGTAGAAGTTTTATGCTGTGAGTAATCTTGAAAAATGTACATTTTTGTAGTATCCTTATGATTTATTATGAATTAAGTTTAGACGGGCCGTGCTAATATGCAACGAAAGAATTCGGTAGCGGGCCGGACAAACCTTACTCGAGGGCCGCATGTGGCCCGCGGGCCGGAGGTTGCCCATACCTGCCTTAGACCTACCTCCTTCGAGACAGAAATAAGACTGTACAAAATTATGCCGATTTGTAATGAGCTCACGACGATAAAATAAAGCATAACAGAATAAAACTTTAAATCGACGTGCCTATTACTTTTATTTTCGGAATCGGAAAAATAAAAGAGGGTGAAGACGATATCTATAAATGAATGCGACAACTTCAGGAATAATTGCATTTCGACAACGTTTTTGAGTATCTGCGACAATTCGCAGAGTTTCCAGTGAAAATTACTAGAATCTATGAGATCATCTTTCCCGTCCGAATTCGCTTCTATGCCTCGATTCCCTTTCAAAATTTTCTCGATTAGGCGATTCACTATTCTAAATCTGATTTTGATCTCATTCATCAACGTATCCAATAAGCATTGGAATGGCAACGCAGTTAATAATTCCGTAATCGGAAGAAATATGCAGAAGCTTCCTATGGATCTGGGTAAAGCATTTTTCAGATACCAACAGACGAAAAAGCATAATTCCACTCCAAATAACCCCATTCGACGTATCAACCGTTTCCTGACGAGATGTCCGTCGATTTCGACAGAAAATCTCTTTAAATCCACATCTAGATGATTGAGTCGAAACAAAACTTCTGTCAGTCTCTTATTGTCGAAGAATAAACTATTGATTAATAATAAAATTACGATCAATGTGTTAATGACTCTATTCAACAAGAAAAAAGTGGCTGCGTGTTTGAAGCAGGTTCTGATGAACCAAACCGACAATACGATCTGAATTAAAACCGGCAATTTTGCCAAAATGGTGAGCTCCCATTTATTGCGGTTTCGACCAAAATTAAATGGGACGCCGAGTAAAATACAAACGAATAGTAAAGGCTTCATAGCTCGAATAAAATCCATTCTAACACTGGATTTCGCTTGCGACGGAAACGAGCTTAAGAAAACAACTGCCACCGTATAGATTAAGTAAGGAAAATAATTATGTTGAAAGTGTATGCTTTCTAATTTAAAAAACGTACTAAGACGTTGCTGGCAGCAAAAGGAAACAGCGCTTCAAAATTCATTTAATAAAAGTGCATTCGAGGATACATGAATTTTGTATACGTCGATTGATTATTGAAGAACATCAGGTTCATATTTTAATCAACAAAGAGACTTTCCTAATATGTCGCTTTCAATTTACTAAAACAGGTTTCCTTAAGTTCAAATAGAAATTTCTAACTAATATATTAAAAGCTGAAAGTGGTTCACATTCTTTAGCTGAAAACAACTTTATCCGAAAATCAGATTTGTGTTATTATTAAGGATACCTGATCACTAAGGTTCAACAAGCGCGCGCCTTGTCCACTGAAGGATCAGTCTATATACATATTTGTCAAAAAAGGGCGATATACCCGTACAAGTTTGATATATGTGACGAAGCAGACAAATATCAAACTCGTATAGGTGTATCGCCTTCTTTCGAGAAACGCGTGTCTCGTTTGCTGTATATAGACCGTTCTTTCAGCGAATAAGACGCGCGTTTGTCGAACCTTACTGATAACATATGTATATAATTGCACAAAGCATACCAACGAAACGCTCCAGATAGAAAAAGATATTATTATGTAAATCTACGTACTAAAGTAAGAGGTCCATAGCTAGTAAGAGCGTATACTGCCGACTCTATCTGGAACAAGCAACAGTTAAATTATATTCTCTTTTTTGATTGATGAACGATTGATAGAATACACCATAGTCATCTAAAGGATTTGGTAAAGGAGCTGCATCAATCAATATTATTACGTACGTCGTAATAATTATATTCGAATATACAGCTCTGCACGTACTTCACGGACCTATATAATCTGGCTTCATTTCTATTGCTATTCAGAGATATGACGTTATAATAATTATTATAATAATGCTGTAAAGACAACTAAACTCCCTGGAAACTCTGGCATTCCCTAGGAATTATTAATGGAAAGATGCATACATACATAACACATTCGTACTGAATGCCCTGCATACTCCTTTAAAGACCATATTCGCATTGGAATATGCTCTACCAACTCTAATTTAACTCCGAACTGAACAGACTCATTCGTTCATGTCAACTTGAAATGATAATGGCATCTGTGGGTGGCTCTTAAGCACTGTATTTTCGCTTTTACGAATTTATCATCTGCTCAGGATAAATTTCTTTGGCCTTTTTTACAAAGAGAGCAAAACTATCACTCTTTATATACTTAGTACTATATTCTCTGCTTCTCATATGCCAAAGACACTTATAATCTTTCATATAAATGTATAAAATTATACATTTGCATCAAAACGTTTTATTATCACTGAATGACATTCTGAGAATGAAATATTAATTATTATACCGAACGAAACGCAGAATCCTCATGAATAGTATGAAACAAGCCAATTTACCTCGCTCTGCTTGAGGCTGACAAGCCGAATGTCCAACCAACTGTCAAGACATACGTCTCAACAGACCAGTTTTCCTTAACATGTTCAAACGTGAATGGTTCCTCTACAGACACTTAGTTGCAGAAGAAGCCGTGTTAACGCAAATCCTTAAGCAACAAAGGTAGAAGACACGCAAGAAAATTTAATTTAAGTACAAAGTTAAGAAGTACCATCCAAGAGCCGGTCGTGTATACCCAAGGAGGCAAAATGAGGAAGAACATAAGAAAGATCAGTGCGAACGACTCATCGAGTTCTAGTTTGTCTTAGGCTAATAAGTTGTTAATTTAACTTTACTGCTATGCCAATCCTCACCAACTATTTTGTGACCAAAAAAACTTAGGTTCCCACCAATTACTCCCAGTTCCAATGCGAGAATTTCAATTCCCCGCAATCGCTATGCAAATAAGAACGCGATGCGGGTTGTTTGCAGCGTGCACGTGCAAAGCGCAGTTCTCTGCTTATAGTTAAAGACAACTTGTATTAACTAACAACCTCCACGACTTGTACATGCAGAGCACTTTATGACTCGAGTAGCCTAATAATTCCCCCGGCCCTTTGTTCAAGTAATGAGACGAAGGAGGCTGCTTTGCTTCCCTGTAGTTTGTTGCCTGAGATAGGATAATGATAGACATAGATGAAGGGTTCTGGGTCCGCCCCTCGAAAAGTAGGCAATGCCTCGTATTCTGGAAGGTAGTCAACCCTTCAAGCAGGCACGTTTGGAAAGTAGTCAACCCCCGGTTTGGAAGGTGGCTAATGCCCCTTAAAAATTTTAAAATATGTGCCAACCTCCCTGGTTTTTGATTGAATGGTGTCGCTGTTGGTATCGATAAATCAGATAACTGTAGGTAGTGTCTAAAGGTGTCGCTGTTGGTCGGTAAACAGGTAACTGTAGGTAGCACCTGAAGGGTATTACGCATAATGTCACAGGTGTCGCTGTTGATCAGAAGATGTCGCTCCTGGTCACGAGATGTCCTAACTATATTTTATTATATTATTTGCTCGGTAAAATAGATAACTGCAGGCAACACTGAAAGGATATTACGCATACTGTCACAAGAAGGTGTCGTTATTGACCCCAAGGCGTAATTCTTGGTCAGAAGATGTCGGTAAAACCGAACTATAGATCGCATCGAAGACGCAATACCACGACGTTACAAACAGGATAAATGTTAGATGGCAAATGCCGGAGAAATTAATAAGCAAAGCTGATCAAATCGCACGGTAGTCATGTTCACAGATACTCAATGCAATGCTGATGGCACTAGATTCGGTGCAGGTTGACTCAAACCTTGTATGGATTGTTTATGTACTATGGATGAACTCGGTTCCGGGGCACGAGAGTTACCGAGGAAATAAAAAGCTGACGAACTGGCCCGGGAGTCTTCATCGATGGCATTCATACGCCCGGAGCCCTTCTTTGGCATTGCAAAGATAGAAATCAAAACTGCCATAAGAAAGTGGATCGAGGATAAATCTCGGGAAAGGTGGAGAAACTGCTCAAACAAGAGATCGGCAAAACAGTTCCTTAGAGAACAAATGCCGAAGTTTGCAACGGACCTACTGCGCAGGTACAAAAAGTCAACCAGGGTGATTGTGGGCCTACTAACAGAGCACTGCAGACTCAACAAGCACATGAATAAAATGCGCCTGGCAGAAGAAACGATATATAGATTCTATTAAATTGAGGAGGAAACCACGATCCACGTACTGTGTCAATGCGAGAAATTGGCACGGATGCGTCTGTCCCCCATGAAAGACAAATAACCCGAGGCGAGACTAAATGTGGGAGAACCGCTCTCAAAGCTGTTAAGTCTAATTAAATGAGCCAAGCTGGAGAACGTAGTGTACAGAGGCATGAGGACCACAATGAATCTGGAAAGGTCGCAATGGAACAGGCGTAATTGCCACCTCAAGTAATCTAACCTAATTTAGATGCGAAGAGCGTTCTGTTTACTGGTATGGTATGAAATGCCGCGTTCTAATTGGTCGTATCGTATAAAGTGACGTTCTAATTGGGTACCAACCCAAAATTCAAAATTGCCGCCATGTATAGGAAAGTAGCACACGCAACAACATCCTTACCATTGTTCGAGGCGTTTGTCATAGTAGACAGTAAGCAATGATGGAAAATGACAGTTGGCAAGAAAGGGTAATTAATTATGAACCAACTCATAAAAGGGGGCGAAGAAGACCCGCATTAACATGGATTACTGGGGAAATGGTAACAATAACAGATACAACTATTATGAAAAAATGCAAAGATTAGAATGAACCGTGATCAATATACGGGATGTGGAAGAAACTCTGACTTTGATTTTGATTCTCTGCTTAAGAAATGATAATGAAGATAAATTGAGTTTCAATTTAGTGGTAAATATTTGTTTAGAAATACATACAAAGTATTGGTCCCAAGAGTGACCCTATGGAGACTCCAGATATAATAGTAATAATAACGTCAATAAAAATATTATCATAAATTAGAACTTACCTCCTTGCTTACAAGAATGAATCCCCAAAAAATCACGACGATTTCCATAGAATGCGCCAAGCTCAAATAAAGTGTTACTACAGTATGTAGCAACAAATCCGTCAACAACGATTGAGTTTGCCCATTCATCAGGAAGAAAGTGGTAAAAACTACATTTATGGTACAAAACAGCGTCTTCAGCAGGATAAAGAATTGGAAACACGCGTTGAACTGCGTCGAGACAACGCACAACTCCAAATGGATCTTGCTGAACTCGATCAATTCCTCGGCCAAGCTGCTATAGAGCGGAAGCTCAAATTTGGTCCTAGAATCGAGATTCGTTCGATTCAGCAGCATGAGATCTCTAATCTGCAAGTTTAAATTTCTAAATCTATGCTTCAATTCGTTGAGGACGATGATCATGAAGCATTCGCTAATAAAGGACGTCAAAAAGAAGAAGCAGTAGGATGCGCCGCAGATATCTTCGACTTTGTCATCTAATATAATCAAGATATAGATGATAAGTTGAAAAATGTAAGCGATAGCAAAGACCGAGATAGTGTTTCTCACCCTCTTCTTCATAGGGTTGTATAGAGACATGTTTTCTTTCTGTGACTTTTGCAGTTTTCTGTCTATTCTTGCAACCATCGCCAAAATTTTTGATAATTTCCTGCTGTCATTCCTCAGAAATAAATTACTGATCAAGATACACACCAAGAATATCCTATTTATTACACTGTTAATGAAAATGATAGGTCTCTCCATGGGGCAACAAATTTTTGTCGTATAAATGGTCAAAATGATGAAAACAATCGTAGAAGCCCTCGACAAGATATTTATAACTTGATCCCGTGCAGATATCTTAGCGTTCCAGTCCTGGAACCTAAACGTGTATCCGGTGATCCAAGACAGTAAAAGAATTGGATTTAAAATATTTATGAAATCCATTATTTCACACTTTCACTGCAGCGTGGACTATTTGATTGCGCTTCAGGCATTGTTGTCCAAACCACGACTAAAACTCTCTAATCATTAGGAGAAAGCAAATCGATAATATAATGAAATGAATATTTAATCACCACATCAATTGTTCATGTAAGTAATGAATTTCCCTTACTCCCCTTCCTCCTCTCTAATACATCATATTCTGTACGTATAGTTGCCCTCAACAACCCCCAATAAGGGGAACATCTTTGGAATTCGCTGCGATCCAACTACTTCCTACTACTACAGTTGAAATAAGAATGTTAGAAGCAACTTATTATCCGCACTATCGGCCTCTGACTTCCTCGGATGTAACCTGTGGGAGGATACTGCACTCCAATTTGGCAACAACGGTCGTTGCTGAGGTTTCACCTTTGTTATCCCGCCTTATTGGTGGTACGGCGGTAGCTAGTGATATATTCGTTAGAAAGTCGCCGAATTTTGAGATTTTCAGGCGAAAGAGCTTCGTCCGTGCATTAGAAGTATCTGTAAATTGATTGGGTTCAGTATTTTATATTGCGCAAAGCAATAAACTACCAAAAATTTTTAAGGGAAAAAGCGATTTAAGAAACGCTAGAAAAGAATGTATCAATTGAATATCTACAACTATACCTTTCGACACATACGTTGTGATCCCCCAAAAAAAAGAATATTTTTTCAGCGGTATGATAGATGGGGTACAAAATGATTCTGCACAGTAAACAACAGAGGAAATTGGGATGAGATTTATCAATTGGATAAACATGATGGCACAAGTACCTGCCGTCCAAAGGTGATGGCAGGTACCTGTGCCATCATTTTTTCTATTAGGTCGTTTATTCAACTTTGGTTCGTGCTAAAATTTCAGGAAAAGGATATCATTTAAAGAATTTCATTCCGTCTAGATAAAACAGCCAACCCTGATGTTACCTAATCGAGAAAGTCCCCGATCCTACCACTCCCTTCGAACCATTCGACATCTGCCCCGATATCCGCGAATTTGATTTGTGATCGTAACCCATCCGATTTTTCCATTGGACGAGAGCCCGCGGTAAACAGGAATGAGGTTAGGGGAAAGAGGTGGCAGAGAACGGTCGACGCGATAATTTTTGCTCGTCGACGCTCTGAGCGAAATTAGATTTCATTTTTCATCTTTCCGACGCCGGCAAATTGAATAATTCGCGCGACATGAAACAAATTACGAGCGGCCGGGGATTCCCCCGGCTACAAGAAATTCCACTAATAAATCGACGACGCCGCGCGGGAGGAGGAAAAAAGTTCACCAGCGGCGGCGGCGCGTTTAAAAATTCTACGCCGAGAGCGCCGTACTATTTGAAATTCCGGAGGCAGTGTCAAGGACTGTCGTTATGAAACGCGTAGCCAAAGGGCGCGAGGAAGGAGTTGGAGGGTGGAATCCGCTCGTTTCGGACGAGTTTAGTTTCAGGCCATAGCGGAATTCGGAAAGCGCGTACGATGCTGATAATGAAAAGCGCGTTTTAGTAGGTTCGAACTTATAGAATACTTCTTGGAAACAAATTGGTACTTAGGAATGCTTTGAAAAATCAATATTAATTGTCAGAAAGAAGATCAAGTAGACCGAGAAAATCAAGGTTGGACCGAAAAAGAATCTGGGTATAAGGGACAAATCACTGACAGGAGAACAGCTAATAGTAAATATATTGATGTTTGTACATGTGAGAGGGATTCGATATGAATTCTCTCACAATGCACGTATTACTCATTTTTTACAGTTATTTTTCTACAGAAGTGGACAACTTGCGTTGCTACAGCCTCCTGCAGTAACTGCAGTCTTCGGCTACCCGCCGTGGGAAAATTGCAAATTACAACCTCACCTCGCCTCAGGCAAGTCCTCATCGCTACTCGGCGGCAAATATATACCCGAAAGAACATCTGCAAATCCATTAACGATCTCAACAGGGTCATCTAGAACACTATCGCCGTTATTCATAACAGGAGGTAGTCTGGTAGTGCGTTCTCTGCGATGTACGTATTGCCAAAGGAAACGTGGATTATGCCTTAAACTTTGTTCGGTCAATTGTAAATAATTCTTGTAAACCTCATCAATTAAGGTTTTAGTTAGAGACCTAAGCCTACCAAACTCAAGATAGAAACACTGACGTCCCGTAGACTTCCATTTACAATGATAGAATCTCTTGAGTTTAAGGAAATGAATAATATTGCCAGTGAACCAGGGAGGAAAGGTGCAATGGTTTCTCCTGCTAGAAAAAATTGGAACAGAGTTGTCCAAGATAGTATAAAGTTTGAAATAAAATAAGTCCACACACGCATCAATATCATCAACCAACTCCAAATCCTCCCAGTCCGTCGTAAACAATTCCTCCTATAATCTCACGTAGTTTGCTCTGCGAAAATTGTACCGTTTATCAACATTGGAGGGAAACCGTGAAACAGTAATCGAGGTGGGAACACATACCGTTATAGATAAAGAAGGATAAAACACGTCCTCAGGTACCACCGACGAAGACTCACGCTCAACATTTATTTCAGGAGAGATATTGGAAAAACAAGATCCAGTAATCTGCCGCGATTATTGACAATTGAGTTAAATTGACCTAAATTTAAAGTTGCTGAAAAATTATGGATGGCTGCTGCTTTTGAATCGTTACCGTATGAATTAAAGTAATTAGGTATGTTAAGGTCTCCGAGGAAAATAACAGGATGATCAAGTAGTATTACACTTAATGCGTCGAGAATCAAGCTTGAGTCATTCGCAAGTATAGAAGGAGGCACATAGATTGCAACAACATAAAAGATATATTCACCCACCACGCATCTGCATACAATCGTATCAACTAAAGGAACTAAACTGTGAAGATCATGTTTAATAAATTCATGGTTAATATCAGACCGCAACGCCACCAAAACGCCACCCCCAGTGGAAAGATTGACCAGGTCAAATTTTCTATCAGAACAATAAACAGAAAACAAACCAGGAAAAATTTCGTTATTTGCTATCGATGAGTTCAATCAAGTCTCAGTAAAAATAATGATGTCAAAATCGGTGTTCAAGAAGTGTAGGCAGCATGCGTTTTAGTGCGAAGGCCACGAGTGTTTTGATAATAAATAGACAATGGAGATAATGTGGGACTGTCAGGCGCATTTAGTTTTCCGCACCAGGTCTAACAATAGTCGGAACCCCTGAAATATATTTGATTTTCAGGTTAGCTTCGCCATTTTGTATGCGTTGCTGCATATCCGATCGAACGCGACGATATAATTCAGACGGTATCAGAGTTTTATCACGCGATAAAGCAATATATGACCAACGGGAATCTTTCAGTTTGCGACTATTCTGTGAAGCTGATATCAAAGTTTTCTCGCTTGATAGTTTAACCTTTATGGGTCTTTTGGAATTTGTTCGCGACGTATCAAGCTTTCCCAATCTTACCGGGGCAATCACCTCATCCCTCACACCAAGAAACGACAGAATATCCCTCACCAACATGGTATCTAACTCCCTCCGATCATCACCTGCAGCAGATTGCAACGATTCAGGAGCACCATAGATTACAAGATCGGTGTTACGTTTTTCACGCTCCTGAACTTCCTGTTCAACCTTTTCCATCTGGATCAAAGCTTGAGTCGATTGAGAAGAAACTGTCAATGTTTCCTTAATTGAAATAATTTCGCGTCGAAGATCCAAAATCGTACTCCGGAGTGTGCCAAAATCACCATCAACGTCCTTACAATCCTTACAAGACCAGGAGATACCCGAATCGGGACGAATTTGACGCGCAACCGTACTAGATATCGATACACAGTCGATATTATAAGCTCTTTTGCAAGTAGAGCACATAATTAATCTATGCGCATCACTCTCCTTATTACAACACACGCAAATAACCATGTTATTGACTGATAATTAAAGAAAGGATGAAGGATAAAAAGGAGCAACTCTTCACACCAGCGAGATCCGTCGCGGTGACTGACAGCACAAGGTAACACTGGACCGCGGAAAGGTAAAACAATGGAGTACAAAGGAAAATTTACTAATACCAAAACTGTACCAAAAACAATAAACGACACTGTATTTCAGACAACAAATAAAAAATTAAAATATCGCAGCTAGTAGAGCAAGAAACAAAGACCAAAGAGTACAAAAACTTACGGTATTAGATGATACACCAGCAAATGCTAGTAAAAGTGAAATATCTGCGTTGCACAACCAAATATACGGATAATAATTATACCGTTAGAAACCCCATTCAATGGGCTTACCGCTAATATCAGAAGCAACAATTAAACTTCAAATACCACTATAACAGAACTAGCAAAATACGAGATCGTAATATTTCATGTACACAGACAGAATATAACTGTACGTTGTTAATACGTAATATGCAATTTACTGCCTTCCACAGATTAATATTTAACTAACGAATATTAAAAGTCGTAACTCGGCATAGTAATGGGAATTCTCTCCCCTTTTGGATTAGGAAGTAGACAAGATGAAAGGGTAATGTGATAATCACTTTTGACAGTAAGATAACGCCCTTTGTTACTATAAAATTATTTCCAAATTCTTCTTCTCTTCATTCGGAAAGGTTTTAGTTCAGAAATAATTATTCTTTGTTTGGGTGTTGGAGCGGTGTTTAGTCGAAAAGTTATTTCTTATTCGTCAATTCGTAGAATAACTGTCCATATAAAATCTATAAAATGGTCGGTTTAATTTCTATCCAACCAATGTGTTGACCTATGTTCCTTTCTCAACTATGGTATGTATATTTTTAAGTATCATACCGTATGACCAACTTAATAAACTTACATGTTGCTAAGTGTAACAAAATGCAGCCTAAGAAAAGTTTCGATTTTATTTAATTTGCAACACAGTGTACCTAAGCGCTTTTGTCTGTCGGTCGAATAACGTACCTTTTCACGGACGAGGGGTAGCCTTGTTCTACTCAAATATTTACGCTATTTAATGGAAGAGTATTTTTGAGATGTAATCGGATTTTGCGCCCGGCCGAAGATGAAAATGTAATCTAATAATAAATGGCCGTTTTAGGCGCACCCGCACATAGATCGCTTCACACCGGTATAAAACAAAGACGTAGTTTAAGGTCACCTTCGAATGTAATTTTGACGGATTTGATAGAGTTGAAAGGCTTTTCTAGGGATTTACTTTTTACTAGACAAATTTTTATTCTGCAACCTTTAACTTCTAAAATATCGAGTTGTTCATCAGTTTTACAAGATTACTCATACAGTTTTCATTTTATATAGACTGTCACTAACCAATTGCCAAAATATTTCTGTTCTAGTATATTATTATCGACAGTAATTACAAAATATTTTCTAACATCTCAACATGTGGTTTAATTTCTTATGTACACATATGTAGCACAATATTTCTTATTGGAGAATGTGCTCGTATTAAAGTAACCTGAACTCCAAGAGCCTCTATTTAAGATCACAAAACCACAAAAGAATCCGGCAAGAGCAAAATGAGTTCTATTTACAGAAAATCTCAGAAGGAGGTTTGAGATGAGATTCTGGAAGCTACTTGTATATGTACGAACCTCTACTTTCGAGGATGTTGAAGGACGCCGAACGCTCGAACTTGGACAATGGAAAATTAAAACCACCGCCGATATATTCTCGAGTCTTTATTGCTAAGAGATGGATGATCTCAGCTTTGGCAGATACATTCCTCTTGTAATACTGATCAACGCGCTCCTAGCTAATGATAACATAGACAGTGAAAGAAAGAAGATTGCGAAAGTAGCCCAAAAATCTGCAAAACCTCATCGATGCTTATCAAAATTTATAATTATTGCCTGAACAGAAAAAGCACCTTCCAAATGTGGGAGATAGATTGGACATTGTAACTTACCACTTCAGCCCCAGCTATAAACATACCCCTACGGGAACCAAAGGTGAAACTACAAGATAAAACCAACTACCAAAATTTAAAATTTAACAGAAGCAGAGATAAGAGAGCAGGGAAAGCAGAAGCTGAATAAAAATCACCGAAGAAGGAAGAAACGAAGGAAAAGAGAAAGACGAACAATTCGAGGCTTATGAAGAGCTTGTCCGAAAGAAGTCCGCTATGGTCAAAAACAACTGGAGAATCTGAAGGTCAAACAGGTGCTGAGTCAAACGCAGAAACCTGGGCGGAATTGGTACAGAAACCAGCAGAGAACCCGATTTAGAAACTGGCACAGGATCTGATGTGAAAGGCAATCCATGATATGATAAAAGTCATCAACAGTCATTTTCTATTTTTTGAGTTAAATGCGTTAACCTGTTTTTTAAGGATTCCAAACCTTCCAATGATGAAAAGAGCGTGAATATTTCGATGTTCTAATTTCAAATCATTTTCAATATTCACAGGATTCAAGCGTTCGAACGTCCTCTTCTTACTAATTGTCAATACTAACATCGAAGGGTCGTTTCCCACCTACACCATCGCCTTCACCGGACTTATCAAAGCGCGCACAGCTTCGAGCACATTAAACTACAATTAGTTGTATTAGATTTCGGCTTCCTGTTTCCTTCCGCGCGGCAACATAAGCTTAACACTTCGCCTCCCCGCCTCTAGCACCCTCCGTTTGCTAAATACAATTACGATAAGGCTTCCACATCCTCAACCCTTCTCATCGTGGCCAACGGCGGCGGCCGGGAAAGTTAATAGGATATGAATACTAATTAGCAATATACCGGTGCATGCATTTTGACTGCCGCGAAGAACCTAAATGCTAGCGGAAAGTACGAACCTAATTAAGAAATATTGTGCGACTCAGCGCCGAGGGTTGTTTATTCACGGGTTTCTTCACCAATTTTCCTCCTTTTTCTTTTCCATCAGCGTTCCTCGGGAAAAGCGCAGTTAGCATGTTAACTGGGGAGTACTACGTGATGACCGGAATTTAATTTGTGTTAATCTGTTCGATAAGCACTATAGATTCGCTGAATTGAATTCCACTGATATGATCAAAAGTTACAAGCTTTTCTCGAATTAATACATTTTGACCCACATGTTTTAAATTTTCTTTTACCACATTTAAGTAGAACAAAAGATCGTCAGCTAACGATGCAGCACAAGCAGGAAGTAAACATACGTACGTCGTCTTTTATTGTTTTTAACGTAGGAAGAAGCAACAGAAATTGATAAGTTTGAACCAGCCAAAGTAGTTTTTTTTTCAGAGTTTACCACTACCCCATTTATTCCAATGGATAGCCTAAAAGATGGGACTTGCTCCTAATTGTATAGGAAATATAACCGAGAATACACAGTTGAAGACAGTTGAGGCATATGACCAGCATAAAATTGGGTACGTATCGAAATCAAATAAAAAGCTAGCTGTATAGAGATGTATAGAAGGTGATCAAAAAATAAAGCGTAAAAAGTTCACATAGAAGGATCGTATCCAAACGAATGACTGCTTTGCAAATGTGACTGGTGAAGCTGTTTGTATGCGGACTCATGGAGACAATGTAAGATCACGAGTAACACCCAAATAACTAATTGTACGACAATCGTGCGTGAGTTTACGGAACATTTAATTGCAATTGTTAGCAAGTGCGTAGATGAGACTACATTCCCCAGAGGGTTTAAAATCTTGTGGTTTGTGGTACCATCTTTACTGTCAGTCATATCTAAAATGTTTAAGAAAATACTGATGTATTTTAAAAATTACATCCTGTACAGGGCGTGAAAAATCGATAAAGCGATTTAAAATGCTATGCCCAGTGTTTGTATCGTTAGCTTGTGCAAAAATCTAAAGCAAATACTTTCTTCAAAATGCCAATGAAAGAATAGTGACGGTAACATCTGAGCGTTGTGTAACCATGCTGAATGATTTTCTTCTACCAATGCTAAGGCAACACAACACTGATTTATGTTTGTAATAGTTTAAACAAGTTTAATTAACTGGGATTCAACAGATTCCATTACAAATGCTGAGGAAGGTTATGGACTCTCTCATGCTACGTACAGAAACTTGCCTGTTGAACGATGGGGTTCGTCTTACTGATGTTATATTTAAAATGTCGTACTCACATAAAATGCGTTTGTATGGCCTCTCTAATTATGTATGTATTAGTATTTAAGTCTAAAAGTAAGTTACAATTTTTTAATTTGAAATCGTCTAATGAATTCGCCCGCAACCTCTATATGCGTAACATACAGTGTGTAATAAAAACAAGAAATATTCTATGCAAATTCAAAACCATTGGGATTTATAGGGAAAACTGAAACACGTCAATTTCTATTTTTCAAGTACCTAGGACACTAAATTTTATATTCATTTGTTTTCAAGATATGACGTAATAAAATAAAATGTAGAGGACTCTCTATAAATGACCTAATAAATTAGGTTCGTTAATGGGCAGTTAACAAGTAACCGTGCAAAAGCTTACAAAGTAAGCACAATTTGCATATGCCAATAATCCTGCAAAACGCAACTGTAACATTTTATTTTATTAAAATTTTGGCCCTCGAAAATAGTTCACTAAGATGTGATGTCAATGATATTATTTCCTCATCGTTTCCACCAAAAATCAATAGTACGAGTTTCACTGAATGCACTGATACCCGATAAATGTCTGTATTCACTGTCATTTATTATGTATGTGTCAGTGAATCAGTGAATCATAAGACGCCTTGCGATAGAATGGCCATCACGGTTTCTGAATTTTACATTTCTCGACTTCCTCTTGTCCAAATGTTTGAAAATGAAAGTACACGAACACCGAATACATCATTTAAATGATTTGAAAAATTCAAGCTTGATGACCAATTATTCTTTTAAGTGAGAACACACTCCCACTTATGGGCTATTAATGTATTCAAGAAAACGATTCTATCGGCTTCCACTGTAAAGAAAAACTGGGGTTGCTATTAAAACGATAAAATCGATAACGGCATATCTTGAAAACAAATAAATATTAAATTTAGCGAAATAGCAAGAAATGTCCTACTTCAATATTAGAAATGTAGGTACCTGTTTCAGCATTTCTCATAAACCTTAATGGTTTTGAATTTACATTCGATACTACACGGGGTGATGTGCATGATGTAATTAATTACAGACCTATATCTTTACCGACAGTCTTTGCGAAAGTTTTCGAGATAATTATTAACACCCGATTGACGAATTACTTAGAGAAGTACAATTTTCTGTCTCCAACACAGTTTGGATTTGTTAAGGGCAAATCTACGTCTGATGCCATATGCCATATGGCATATGAAGACCTGGATAAAAAGATCAATGTTGCTGGCATATTTTTCGATTTATCAAAAGGTTTTGACACTATTGATTATTCGATACTGTTATCAAAATTGGATGCACCTTGAATTTGCGGTGTAGCTAAGGATTTGTTTGCTTCCTACTTGAGTAACAGGAAAAGTATTATTACTTTGACAATGATTGTGAACAGTGTTATGCACACATCTTCACCTTCTGTGATGGAATGTGGTGTGCTGCAAGGGTCAATTCTGGGACCAATACTTTTTCTAATTTACGTGCACGATCTCAATTCTTTATTGACACCTTGTACTCTTTCACAATATGCTGATGATACAAATTGTGTTGTTTCTACCTCCGATATTAAATCACTTTCCGCATCAATGAAGATACTTGTAAGTGAAATGGTAAACTGGTGCGAGATAAATGCCCTCCAACTTAATACAAGTAAGACTAGTGTTGTGCGGTTTAGATCGTCTGCACCGAATTTGGAGAGTTTGTATGTTCGCCTTAATGGCAAATCGGTTCCGGAGAGTAATATAGTGAAATCACTAGGGCTAGTAGCAGACATTCGATTGAGGTTTAATGAACATTGCTCTATACTGGAAGGTAAACTAGCAACGGCGCTGTATGCTATGAGAAACTTGCGTAGCATTGTGGATTTGCAGTCGGTGAAACTGTTTTATCTTGCTTACGTCGAAACTCGTCTTCCCTATGGTGTGATCTTTTGGGGGTCTATCGTTGAAGCTAAAGGATTATTCCCCCTACAGAAAAGAATAGATAGATGTATATTTTCTATATCTTCCTTGACGTCATGTCGCCATTTCCTTAGGGAGATGAATGTTTTGCCTTTGCCCTCACTCTATATATTGGAAGCTCTTCTGTTCTTTAAAAGAAATGAAGAAACATTTGTTAAAGATAGCGATATTTACTGCAATATGCAAACCAGATACCGAAATAATTTGAGTGTGCCGGTACACCATACAAGGCTGTATGAATTAAGTCCGACATATATGGCAATACTTCTATATAATAAACTTGTTGTCGACACCTAAGGAGCACCCTTGTTCTAAAGTCGTTGACAATCATTGACCATACGTTCAATTTTTGGTAATTACATATAAGAATAGTTTTTGCTTTCTTACTAACCTAATGGCATTGATCTGCCTTTCAGTATAAGCCAGTAGAATTGAGTTATGGCACTTTCTTTCATATTTCCTTTCAGTTCATGCCTCACAAGTCGTCTCTTTCCACTGCTTCTCTTGTTTCACTCCTCCAAATTGTTCTCGGTCTTCCTCTTTTCTTTCTTGTCTCATTCCTTGAAAATTACCCAACCACCTTAGTTCATTTTGTTCTATAGTCACTGTAGGCAATATTCAATTGTTGTAAATTGCAGCAACAGAAACTTCATCAGCAGGACCTGAACGAAGTCCACCCATACATTGTTATTCCTTTCGATCACATTTGAAATCCTAAAAAGTAACGAAATCCTTCGCAAAAAACTTGGCTAAATTGCTTTCTTTAATACACCGTATGAAAGAAGCTGTTTGATGCTGTCTCATATGTTCATATTCGTTACTATAGAAGATGTAAAATTTTACGACAATAACATATGCGAACCTGTAGCCAGTCAGTATTACTAGCGTGCAATAACATAGAAGACTACCTGCATCACACCTACGTAATTGAACTGAATATTGCAATACTTTACTTTTCCGAAACGTAAAAGTAAACTTAAAATCTTCATTGTTACCGTCACAGCAACTCTTAAAAGAACAAAATTAAAACTTTAATAATCGGCATCTGCATGTCGTTTAACGCCTGGAGTTACGCTGGAATAGAGTTTCATCCAGAGTGCTGAGTGCCACTTGGAGTTTTGTCGTATATCGGCGCATACGGACAAAGCAACAAAAGCAGAACGCGCGAAAATTTATAAGAACAGGCAAGTGCGCCTCAATTTTTGAGCCTTTTCTTTCGGAACGGCTAATTCTTTTCTCCAACTTCGTTATAGCTAGTACGGCGTACATATAAGCGAGAGGAGAGTTTTAAAATTAAAAGCGCAACTACGGGCATCGGAAAATGCATCGCCGTCTTAGGAGCGTCGCGCCGTTTCGAGAAACTTGCAGTAACGGCGGTAATGGAAAGCTCTTCCGCATAAATATATATTGCCCTTTTGTTTCGTTTTTGGAGCGAGAATTTACAATGCAAATCCGGCTAGAGTTGCGTTAGTGCTGTTTGTAATTGAAAGTGTTGGATTTCTTCGATTGTTTTCGTTTATTTGAGTTACTGTTGGAAACAAAGAACGAGACGGAATAGAAATGAGTAGGTCCTGTATTATATAAAGAATTTTGATTCTATTGGTTACTCAAAATGAATTAACTATTGTTTTTCAAAAATAATAATTGTATTGTCACAATGAAAGTTATTTAGTGAGTAGTAACTTTTTATACATACATTTATTTATTCTGCCAGGCACACTTGAAGCCAAATGATCTGTGATGTCTTGAGAATAACATTTCCCACCTTCTATAATTCTGACTAAAAATCAACTAAGAAGGGAAGATCCCGAACCCGAAAATTCAAAAAATTATGAAACTTTGGGAACATCTAGATCACATATAGATATGTACTACGCAACGTTTTTTTTTCTGCGAAAAAGCACTTTGAGTGGGTGAAAAAAATTTGGAAATGGAAAATTTTCATCCTGCCGATGCGCATAACTCGCTAACGGTAAGAAATAGAGAAAAAGTTTTAAGACAAAAATTGTTTGTTTGGATAAGGTTTACCAAGCATGGAAAAATGAGACTATTTGGAAAGGGCACACAGCATGCTTTTTGATCGAATCTTATTAAACAGTTAAGAAAAATCCGTTACCATCGATGATTAGACGAATGAATAATATCGACGACATACGAGTAGCTAAAGGGAAAAAAGGGAAACTTCCCTTTGTATGAAACAGAGTTATTTTCAAATTAATAACAAAATGTACATAGAACAGGAAGGCATAGCAATCGGAAATCCCTTATCTCCTTTCATCGCTAATTTATTTATGAGTTACTTCGAAATAACGATGAGGAGAGATAGTGAATACTTTCCTAGAGTGTGGATTAGATACGTAGGCGATATTTTTGCCGTTTTCGACATCAAGAAATGCTCGATAGAAAAGTTCTTAGGACAATTTAATTCAAAATTCGACACAATCAAGTTTACAATAGAAGAAGAAGTGAATAATCGCCTCCCATTTTTAGATAGTTTAGTCATTAGGAACAACAGTAATAATAAATTGGAAGTGGACGTCTATAGGAAAAGTGCAACGTTAATAGGTTCATAATGGCGGATTCAAACCATTGCATGCAACATAAAATGTCGTTTATCAATTTCTTACTTAATAGGTTAGTTAAATTCCCGCTCACAAAAAGTAGGTTTCGAAAAGAATTAAGAGATGTTGGAAAACGGTTAGAAGGAATTGAAAAGAACTCCTCATAAAAAATCCCGCGACTCTGGCCCCGATAGTGACGCGTGAAAAGAATTTTATAAAACTACCGTATTATAAGATTTCAAAAGGGCTTAGCAATATTCTAAAGAAACAAAACATGAAGGTGTACTCGACATCTAAGAACACCTTAAAGAATCTTTTAGGTAACCCGGAAGACAAAATAGTTTTGGAACAGCGGTCGGGTATCTATAAAATTGATTGAAGTGAATGCGATAAGGCATATATGGGGCAGCCGAGACGCGCAATAGCTACACGATTTAAAGAACACGTGGCACATTATCGTTATGGTAGGATAGATTCGTGATTTATCGCGGAACATATGCACGACACGGGGTATGACATAAAAATGGAAAATTTAAAATTGATAAGACAGGTTAATTGAACGCGAGAACTTGATGCGTATGAAGCGATACACACACACAAAATACCAATCTTCTATATCGAGACGGCGGACCGATCCATTCGAGCTTATTCCGACTATTATGATTAAATTAAATAATTAAGTAATATTGCTCATGGAAGGTAACTACCACTTTAATTTTAATTCTCTTCGGGGAATTAACCAAATATTCACAAGATGCTTGTAATTTGTTAACGTTCAAACGTATTTAACTTAGCAGGCACCTTTTAATCTTTTACATCGTGATTTTCAAGGTTATCTAATGTTTATTGTTGCATCAATTTTCGCTAGTAATGAACATTGATCTGAAGGTATTCAAGTGATCTTGGTCCTACTTCGCTACTTTCGGCGCCTCCGCCAAATAGTTTAGCGAAGGAACTAATTAAATAAAAGTGTAAGCTAAGTATCAGTCGCTAGCAAAAATAACGACCGTTAGCTCTTCAAGGTCCGTCGTTCGATGTTGATTGAAGCTGGAACCAGTTCCTCAGGCCTCTTTATCTTTCTTATATGCGACAAATTTCTGGTTACAGAGTGGTAGTGTGATTAGAATTGATGAAATCTGCTCGATAGGGATGATTACTTTCATATGTCGCAGGTCTTTGATCGCCGATCAAGGAGATTAAGGACTTAAAATCTACTATTACCGCCTGGTAGGGTTAGGCGGGAGTCTGTTGGAATTAAGTCGCATGAGTAAACCGAACATTGGGTTATGCCGTGTTTGCATAAAGTTCCTTAAAGTCCAGTTGATATATGTAAGAAAGGGCATTTACGGTGGTGGCAAGCGTTCAAGCCGTGTAGAGGGGGAAAATATTTGTTTACGCCTCATACACGGTTACAGTAAAAAAGGCGGTGTAAAAATGCATGCTTAGAACTTTAAGAAACTTTTCGGTCACTTCGGTTTAGACGGCTGTGCACGAGCTAGCGAAACACGTGTCACCGATTTTATTATGAAACAATTGTCCGGTGAGGAGTTTACCGATGTGATATAGTGTCAGTAAATTACACCACAGTCCTTGCAATCATCTTCATTCTGTGTACGGGAGTCAAACTGTTTCTACAGTATCGGGGTGGTTGACAGATTTACCTCCTTGCTAATCTCTAACATCATTTACATCCGATTGGGTAAGTTAATTATTCCTTTCAAAGTTGAAATAAAGTTATACTCGAGTTACCTTTGTATAATCTTGTATAATTCAAAGAGCTTTAATATACATTTGCTTCTAAAAGAAAGCGTAAAGGGTGAACTAATTACCCTGAAACACAAAAACTAAGACCGCATGATAGAACCAATCCTGTTGAAATAATTTTGTCTCACCTTACGAATAAAAATATTTCGGCAAATCCTAAATAGTTCGATGCCACTGCTGATGGTATAATACAAATTTTTCAAACATAAACTGAAGTGAGATGTTAGTTCTTCTACATTTTCAATATTTTATACATTGCACAGAATTTAGCATATGAACGAGAAGAGAAAGAACGCATCAGTCCTCTATAAAAAGTACTAAAATATATTATCAAAACTTAGACGTCAAGGAGGCTCCAGTTTCAAGCAAAAACAAAAACAAAAAGGTTAAGGTGTGGAAAGACAACATTGAAGACCATCCAGAAGACAATACAGCAGAAGAATATATCAAGTGGCTTCAAATAAGAGATAGTCCTTGAGTAATAGTTGAGAAAAAGTGAAACATTAGCAAACACGTCCGTTCACTTAGCACTTAAAAGCTTTAGAACGACAAGAAAAATGTAATAAGTGATCGCTATATTCACATCCATCTTCATATAGATTGGTAATTATAATCAACATCTTCTTTTATGTAATTATTTGAATTTATTATTTTCTTAACTACGAAAATTATAGATTGAAATAGATATTTGCCTGCAACAGGAAAGGAAAAACTTACTTTTTTCCAATGAGGAAAATTTTCAAAATATAACTTGAAAATACTGAGAGAAATATAAAAGATACAGCTAGCACACAAATATTTTACTGTTTTATGAGAATGGAAAATTTGAGTGAAGATAACTTTTTACTTACTTTTGTAGTGTCAACTAATATAATCCCTTTTTAATTCTATATTCTACAAATTTGATTTTCTGCTTGCTTTTACATTCAATATTGCTATCAACATCATACAGGTATAGTTTTGACGAAGCTGCAAATAAAAAGTTTATGAAGAGATACGACATTCTGCAAATAGTTTTATGATACGTATTAAGGTTTTGAATGATATTGATGTCCACATTTTAAAGCTGACTAACCAGTTTTGCAAAACAAAGTCGACAATTCGTCGGGCCTGATTTACTTCACAGAAACGGATATTGTATTAGGTTCCACATGAACACAAATATAAAAAATTTTTAACACGTTAGATTTTTTTTTTTCAAACTATTTTTATATTCAATTTTAAATATTAGTATTAAATTACATGCAACAGAGTATGTGCTTTTCAGTTAGCAATGAATCTAATAATTGTATACTTGAATATTTTGTCTTTCTCAATAGTCCTCTTTTCACCTAGATGTATTGTCTTCTGGAGATAGAGTTATTGCAATTAAGAATAACTGGAATTTATATTTATTGTTAGTGATATAAATTTTTGGTTGGAATAAAGGTTTCTTGATATTGACGTCGATGTTTGTTTGAGGATGTTCCCTTGCAGTGGTTATTGACCATAATAATACTGTACGTTCTACAGTAAAAACATGTAGTTTTTGTGAAAATTACGTATGTATATATTTACAATATTTTATCGCATTTTTTCCAATACATTAAGATATTTTCTAAGATTAACAATCGTACCACTTGCGATACATATGTACATATGTGTATTTTAACAATTTTTGATTGTAAAGTTTTCATTATCTTCTTGTATTATCTATACGAAATATTCGTATATTGTACAATATATTCCTCTAATTTTTTAAGTGTCATGGCGATCTATACGCTCTAAACTGGGGTGTGGTGTAAGTGGTCGCTGGATGGTGGCTATAAGCTGTGAGGAGTCGTACCTGCAGTTGGACTTCATGATCCATGAACGATTGCCTCTATGAAATTCTTTAGACTTTAGACAACTGATCTGATTACGTTTGCATAATAAGTTAAAATTAATATATGTACAATTGCACATACATACACCATTGCTTTCCAACAATAAATTTCATTTCGAACCATGCCTTATGGAATAATATAATCTATTCTCTAAATTTGATATATTTACAACAGATACCATAAATAATATCGATACGAAAACAACTAAACTGTATGAAAGGTTAGATACAATCGTTCTCCAATTCCGTGATCCAACAAACTAAATTTATTTTCTATCCGCATCGCGTTCGGGCGGAGATAAAATAAGGGAAATCGTATCAATTCGAAAAATTTATCGTTTTATTTTGACATTTTCGTTGTCCTAGCCCATACCATTAAATAAAGCCACGATTGCACGACAATAAAAATTCCTTCTTCATTGAAAACCCCAAGATGAAGGCCAAATAGACTTCGATGATGAAAATCTGAATATAACAATCTTACATTTATTGAACATCTCCAAAGTTTTTAATACAATCAGTCGTAATAACCATACCTTATTTTGTAAAAATGATTTATAAAGAACTACTTCGTAAAATAATAGGTGGCTACGAAGCTAGGTGATAATATTTCAATTTTTAGACATGTGCTACTTTTTAAAATACTGAGAAGTCCATTGGTCTATAGGAAAATTACCGGTTAAAGTCGATTATGCCTAATCCCTAGTGCCTAATTCCTGTCATTTAAAAGAGCGCAGAGCACTTTATTTGCATTAGGCATGTCGCGTGTTGTTTTTAGAAAATTGAGGTAAGTATTTAACGACCATCTACAAAGTATAGCCAACAGCAGCCATGGCGGTTTTTCAAACGATAACATTGAGGAGGAAGTCGCAGAAACCTTAACCCGGTTCCCTTATATAGAGTCTCCCTTCTTCAACCAATAAGCAAAAAGAGGCTCCCTCAACACATAAATACTCGGAAAGATGGCAAACCACTTGTTCCATACCAAATCAATAAAGCTTGTCCTTGGCCATCCCGAGGAAATTGGTAATGAAGAGCAAGAGATCTAGATTGTTCGTTCAGCATTACCATCCCACCAGTCTTTCTTCTGGACTGTCTAAAGTCGTAGAATCAGCCAAGTTATGCAAACTAAATTGTTCGTCCATATTGGCCTCTCAGGCATAATCTTTACGAGGTAGAAAGGTGGCTGCATTGCATACAGTACGGCACAGCGCGTTGCGGGTTGATTCAGTAATTATACCGTACTAGAATCGATGGTAACCCTCTTTGTTTCCTGAGATCCTGCTTGTTGAATACAACATTTTCCAAAAGATTTATGACTCACCTTTCCACCACTACACCCGTGGCGCGCGTGTTCCCCAGAGGTTACTACTTGGACCCGGGCTCTTCCTGATATACATTTCGGATCTTTCTAAACGCCATATATGCAAGAGCAATAGCCATATACTTCAGACCAACGAAAATGCAATAAGACCATGCTGTCACCATTTACAACAGGTAATGAAAGCGGTCTATAATTGGACTGGGCCATTGAAGCTGAAGATAAACCAGCACAAATGTATCGCCATACGCTTTATTCACAATAGATCTCTTCTGCATGACAACATCTTGAATCACTATTGTGGTACCCATGTCCTGTGAAGCACGTCCGCTACGTATCTGCGCATCATTCTGGATTCCAGGCTTATGTTTCGTCATCATGACGACGATAATAATGGAGAAGTTCCTGGCTACCAAGATCCCGATCTACTCACTGATCTGATGGGACTCGACCATGCATCTTAGGACGAAACTATTGTTATACCAATCGTTGCTCAAACGAACAATGAGATTTAATTCCCGGTCCTAATTCAGTTCGATGGAAATCAACTTTAAGAATATGACCATCCGCAAAATGACATGAGGGCTAAAGAACCTGAGGATCACCGCAGTTAAGGATTAGGTGATACGACTTGTTGAAGCCGCTTTACTAAGGACGGAAGAATGCGACAATCTATTAATGGCTCAACTGGTGCGCTGGCATCTGAACAGAGCACCTTCCAGAACCTTTGAATCTATGGCATTAAGAATGATCATCCTCCCAACTATGGGATGTAGCGAAACTAAAACAAATACCAGCACAGCTGACACATCAATACATACCCATATCTATGGACACCTATCAGCATCATATCGCTCTAGCAGCAGAGTGGAACACTACGAATGAAGTAATGAGGCTCATGGTCGTTTTTGGAGCTCGACTTATATCGATCGATCCATGAGTGCTTAATTACAAAATTTGACATTGTTTAAACACATTCTATAACGTTCAGTATTGCCATTTTAGATTTTCAAATAAATAAATAAAAGGTTGGTTGTTGACTATTTACGATTTTAGTATTTCCACATAAGATTGAATTTCCTACCGACTTCTCTTAGCCTTTTACTAACACTAACTGTAAAATAGATAAACATAATCAAAGCAATATAGTTCATAAAATAAATTATAGGACCGTGATGGATCAATCAGACAAAACAATATTTAAAGAAAGGATTGTATAATCATAAGTATTCTTTAAATAGTGATTTTGGTGCACTGACCGCTGTAACAAAACATCACAAAAATTTAGGTAATTGCTTGAATTTTGAAAACAAAATTGTTTTTAAAGAAGAAAATAATTATAAAAAAGCTAACATGGGAAATAATAAATACACAAAAAGACGTTAAAACTATTAATTTCAGAACCCATGTTCAGAATTTAAGTAATTCAGTAATTTATTAATATAATATTTATATTTCATAAGAAGGAAACCTTTAGCTTGGATTTTCCCTAGACCTTAGACAGAATTGAAAGCGTAATTCTTAGTTATTTTGTTGATAGTGCCCAAATAAAAGCCATTGTTTGTTTATACATATTACATTATTTATGTTTTCACTGATAATGAAAATAGCTGTTCATTACCAATTTGTTTGATTGACCTAAAACTGATTGGTGGGGATTTTTAAAGGAGAAGTATAAATAGGTCAAGATATAGCAGCCACACTCCCAGAAGTATATATTACGTCAGGTCAACTTAGACGAAGGGAATGACAGAGGTGTAGACAAATGAACCAAGAAATATGCAATTTGGTTCATTGCACCCATGACATAATATGTACTCCTGAAAATGTAACTGCTATACCTATGTATGTATATAATACCTGTTATGTTCCGTTTCATAAAATACCATCTCTTAATATACGCGTTCAGCACCCATATATTACTTTCTCACTGGACACATTTTACCTTTATCGCTCGTTTTCGATGCATAATTCAACGATAAATACTTCCATAATTGATTTCATACAAACAGAACCGTCCTATATCACGCTGGAAGGTAGCGACCGCGTATATTTCGCTTATCTAGGCGTAGAAATCGCTCCATTGACAGTTATTATTATCCGACCGAGATAGCGAAGGCAGGAAAGTGATGGGTCAGCAGCAAGAGAACCTGTTAAATCTTACATGCTCGAGTAATTTTGCGCGATTGGTCTGTGGGGACGG